>JAVJIX010000116.1:2445000-2582500 GCA_036785185.1 Paratrypauchen microcephalus | reverse complement strand
TGTCACCCTTGTCAACCTTTGTGGATTTCTTTATCAAGCCTTTTGTTCAGACCCTCCCAGCCTTCATTAAAGACTTGACAGATTTTATTGAAAAATGTTCTGTTATTAAGAATATACGAGAAGAGACATTTTTACTCACATTGGATATAACTAGCCTTCATACAAACATCACTCATGAAGGTGGTCTGGAGGCATTAGGCTTCTATTTACAGAACCGAAGTGAAACGGCCCACTACCCGAACCAACTCATCATTGATTTAGCCGAATTTGTCATGAAATATAATTATTTTACTTTTGACAATGACTTTTATCTTCAAGTATCTGACACAAGTATGGGAATGGTATGTGCACCCAATTATACCAATTTATATGTGGGTTTTTTAAATAAATTTGTATTCAATTACACTCACAACAAATATCTATCAAACATTATTAAATGGTTAAGATACATTGACAACATTTTTTGTATATTTCATGGCAGCATTGAACAGCTAAAAAGCTTTGTGTTGCTTTTAAACAGTTTTGACTCTAACCTTCAATTCACTTGACAATTCAGTACTGACAAAGTAACTTTTTTGGACATGTGGGTAAAAAAGGACAATGGCAACATTATTACTTCATTGTATCAGAAAGAAACTGATAAAAACACTGCTGGCCTCTAGCCTCAATCCGACTCCCCCCCAAAAAAGGTTTACCTACAAGTCAATTTTACCGATTAAGAAGAATTTGTCATTCCACTGAGGACTTTATTCAACAAGCCACTGACATGAAAATGAGATTTCATCAACGAGAGTATCCTATGTCTTGGGTCAATGATGCTTATGAGCGGGCTCTGCATAAGTCTCGGACAGATTTATTAAAAAAGAGCACTGTGAAGCTTTGGACTCAGGAGGCCTGTGAGAGTCTGAGAGACTGTTTCCAGAACACTGACTGGGACATTTTCACTGACTCTTATGGAAACGACATCAACGGCCTGACCCATTGCATCACGGACTACATCAATTTCTGCGTGGGAACACTGTGCCAACCACGGTGCTTCTCCAACAGCCACCCCTGGGTCACCCCTGAGCTTAAAGCCCTCCTGAACCAGAAGAAAAGGGCTTTCAACTCAGGGGACAGAGAGGAGCAGAAAAGAGTCCAGAGAGAGCTCCAATGGAGGATCCGATGGGCTAAGAAGGACTACGGGAGGAGGATGGCGGAGTAGCTGGCCCAAAACAATGCACGGAGCGTATAGAGAGGACTGAGGAGCATGTCTGGTTTTGGACAGAGTGGCAGAGGAACAGCTGATGGTGATCAGCGCTGGGTGGACGAATTAAACTGTTATTTCAACAGGTTTGATGCGCCCCCCACCCCCTCTGCCCCTCTGCCGACTCCTTCCTCCTCTTCACACCTCCCCGGGCCAGTGGCCACCCCCCCCCCCTTCACACGGACCCAACCCAGCATCAAATGTCCTAGAGCTACTGTGACAAGTAAATTTCTCCTGTGTGAGATCAATAAAGTCTTATCTTATCTTATCTAAGAAACAAAAAACATTTTCTGTAACGTGCATCACCCAATATTCTACCCATACTCCTGCAATTAAATCTATCTTCCTAAAACATTGGCACCTTTTGAAGAAGAAGAAGAAGACAGACTTTATTCATCCCCGTAGGGAAATTATTTCTCTGCATTTGACCCATCCTTCAGAGACCGCCGGGAGTGCTGTGAGAGCTCGTTCTTTCAGGCTTCTCCAGGGACCTTCATCTCCATGATCTCATTGCTCAGCTTGATCAGGACCTAAGCCTAAGGATTTTACCTGGAGCATGTTTTGAGTTGATGGACCATGGATCGCTGCCTGAACCATCGACTACCTCACTGACCGTCCACAGTACGTGCGGCTGCGCGGCTGTGAGTCAAACTCCACACAGAAAGGCCCAGGCGACCCGGGGATCGAACCCAGAACCTTCTTGCTGTGAAGCGTGAGTGCTAGCCACTCAACCACCGTGCCGCCCTGAAATCAGGCCCGGAAATCAGGCCCGGAAATCAGGCCCGGAAATCTCATCCATCTTTAAATATTCAGCTCTCTTTGTAAATAAAAGGGGTAAAAATCTTAGAGATTATCTGGTATGTGGTAATTTCACAAACAAATCTAAATCATCCTCCCAATCTCTGTTACATCCTTTACCCAATGACAACTACCGCTGTGGTGGCTGTGCTCAGTGTAACAATACAGCTAAAACTGACCACTTTTTACACCCCCACACTGGGAAGAAATATCCAATCAAAAGTGTCATCACATGTGCATCCACACATGTTGTCTTCATGCTGAGATGTCCATGTGGCCTGGCTTATATAGGCAAGACCACCAGGAAACTCAAACAAAGAATGAGTGAGCATAAGAGCTCCATCAGGAGGAATGACAGAGAGTATCCTGTAGCGGTACATTTTCATGATCATAGACATGACATTTCTTCACTCCGGGTTCTGTGGCATTGAGCTTGTCCCCCCTCCGCTCAGAGGAGGGGACCATGACCGCCTTCTCGAACAAAGGGAGGCATATTGGATCCATACCATCCAAACATTGGCTCCAAAAGGACTCAATGATGACACTTTTTGTAAATATTGTATTGTAAATAATCATTATGCTCTTGCTTCTGTTGGGTTGTATGTGGGCTGTATTATAAGATTCACTGTGTATATGTAGATATGTATATAGCACGCCAGTCTTATTCTATAGTTGGGTGCATATTTACTAGATCTATATGTACTTGAATATTCTCCAGCTTTATTGTTCAATTATTGTTCCATTATTATTATTATTATTATTATTATTATTATTATTATTATTATTATTATTATTATTATTATTTACATTACACTATTTTTGATTGATTGGCTTTGGATTTTGAATTATGTTGTTTTGGGTACACTGTTCATTTACGATCTGTCACCCTTGGGTGCTTGCCACACCCTATTTAAGAAGGCCACCTTTAGCTCTTACTCCATTTTGCCTGATGAAGGCCTGTAGCTGAAACGTTGCATGTCTAAATTTCTCATTTTGCAAAGACGAGGTGCGGGATTGTTTTCTCCTTGTGTGTTCCTCCAACGCACCCGTCTGAAGACACTGAAGTGCGAAGTTTTCATTTTTGGTTATCAAATTTAGATTAAAATTTTACTGTGATTAATTTTGCAGTCCAGTTTTATCTGTTTTCCCTTGTCCTTGAAACAAAGTGTCGATATGTGTGTTTTTGTCTGACAGAAGGGCGACAGGAAGAGGACAAAGAATCCTTTGTCGACCATGGTGGTGGGGCAGGTGGATTTATGAAGCTGGTGGAGAAAACGCGAGACATTTCCACTATAGTAGTAGTAGTAGTAATAATAATAATAATAATAATAATAATAATAATAATAATAATAATAATAATAATAGGAAAAAAACATTAACCGGAAGTTCCGCAATTCTACAGGGCGGCACTTCCGGTCTTTTGGGAAGATAAAGTAAGAGCACAAGCCGTTTACACTAGCTAGCAAAACGTGTTTGTAAAATGTCTGAAAAAACAAACAAACGCTGAGAGCTTTGGTGGCTGCCCGGCTGACCGCGACTGCTGAAGACATATTTGTGCTGTTTGAAAGAATCATAGCCGAGAAGGAGGAGGAACTGTGTCGCTGCAAACAGGAGAACGAGAGGACCCGGAGACTCCTGGACTCGGCTTTTTGTGCGCTGAACCCCAGGGTGTCTCTGACCAGTACCGGTGAGTCTGATCTGTCCAAACAAAAGGGACGTTTGTGACCGCGGTCAAGTTGGTTTCACATTGGAGATTTGCAGATTCGCCTCCGCAACAACAGTTTCCAGTGTGTGTGCCCCGCTCGCTGTAGCGCGGAGCGGGGAGCTTTATTCAGAATCTCCGCTAACACACGGGTTACAAACCGTCAACAAATTACCTTTGTAGTGAATGGAGTTTACGTCAAAAATGTATCAATTGAAATAATCAAACACTACTGTGAAAACACAGCAATTAAAAAGAAAAAAGGGATTGTGCACATATGTTTTATAAAACATGTTTTATGTATTTGGGGGGTTAATTAATTAATGTATTATTTTTTTCAGTAACTTCCAGGTCAAGTAACTTAAAATCTCCAAAAAACGTGGAGTTTGTGGAGTTTGCATGTTCTCCCCATGTCTGGGTGGGTTTCCTCCGGGCACTCCAGTTTCTCAAACCACCCCAAAACATGCACCAGGTAAAATCCTCCAGCTGAGGTCCTGACCAAGGCTAAGCAACAAGATCATGGAGATGGTCCCTGGGCGCCTCATGTGCTGCCCACAGCTCCTGAATAAAAGGATAGGTCAAATACAGAGGACAAATTTCCCTTCGGGGACAAATAAGTGATAAATAAAAAAATAAAAAAAGTGTAGTCCTAGTCCTCAGCAATATTGAACAGCTTTTGGTTTTCTGAATTATCCCTTTGTGGGATTTTCAGGAATTTTTCATGTGAAAATCTGATTTATTTATTTATTTTTTAGTAGCTACTAAGGCAGTTGACCTTGCAACCTCAAACCAAGTTATAGTCCTAGTCCTCAGCTATCACGCACACCTTTTGGATTTCTAAATGAAGCCTTCGTGGGTTTCCTCTGGACACTCCGGTTTCCCCCATCAAGCCTAAAAAACATGCACCAGGAACTACTGGTGGAAATTAGCTCTGGTGCTACAACCAGCCTAAGAGGCTTTAATGAAGCTCAGGCAGCATCATAGGTACATTTGTACCTATGTAATAGTTTGTGGTTTTTCAATAATAACAAAAACAACAACTTGAACTGATCGTAGATGACTACACGCCCAAGCCTCCATCCATTCATCCATTTTCTTCACTTATCCGGGGCCAGGTCGCGGAAGCAGCAGTCTAAACAGGGACTCCCAGACTTCCTTCACACCAGACACTTCCTCCAGCTCCTCTGGGGGAACTCCGAGGTGTTCCCAGGCCAGCTGAGAGACATAGTCCCTCCAGTATCGCCAGGGTCTTCCTCGGTGCCTCCTTCTGGTGGGACATGCCTGGAATACCTCCACAGAGATGTGTCCAGGAGGCCTCCAGAATATATGCCCGAGCCAGCTCCGTACTCTGAGCTCCTCCTGTGTGGCCGCACTCCTCACCCTGCAACTACTACTGCAACTAACGACTACTGCAACGCACTTTGACTAGAATGCTGCTGCGCGCCTTTTAACAGGATGGAAAAAATATGAGCACATCTCCCCTATTCTTGCGTCTTTGCCCTGGCTTCCTGCTCATTTTAGGATTGATTTTAAGATTTTGTTTGTTTTTAAAGCTTTGAATGGACTGGCCCCAAAATACATCTCTGACCTCATCCAAATCTACAGACCGGTGCGCGCTCTGAGGTCAGAGGGCCAGCTCCAGCTCGTGGTCCCTAAGACTAGACCTAAAACTCAGGGGCACAGGGCTTTCTCTGTGGTTGGGCCTAAGTTATGCAACGCTCTGCCCCCTCATGTCAAAACAGCCCCCACACTGGAGACTTTTAAGTCTCATCTTAAGACCCACTTTTATTCTCTGGCTTTTAATACGGCGTGAGTTGTGTGGTCCTCTGTTTTTGTTTTTATAATTGCTTTTGTTTTTAGTTATTTAGTCAGTTTATTATTATCACTTTATTTATTGCTATTTTAGTAATGTTTGGTAATTGCTTTTGTTTTTAGTTATTTTACTATTATCACTTTATTTATTGCTATTTTAGTAATGTAATTTTAGTAATGTAAAGTTTTATTGATTTTATGTGCCGCACTTTGGAAACTGTTTCTGTTTATAAAATGTGTTCTAGAAATAAAGTTGGATTGGATTGGTCTGGGGATGAATGAATGAATGAATGAATGTTGTCAGTAGGTGAAAGGAATACTTTCAGGATCTCCTCAATCCTACTGTCACGCCTTCCGCGGAGGAAGCAGAGGCTTGGGACTCGGAAGCGGACTCGTCAATCACCCTGGCTGAAGTCACTGAAGTGGTTAGCAAGCTCCTCGGTGGCAAGACTCCAGGTGTGGATGAGATCAGTCTTGAGTATATTAAGTCTCTGGATGTTGTGGGGCTGTCTTGGTTGACACGTCTCTGCAACATCACGTGGCCTCTGGGGACAGTACCTCTGGACTGGCAGACCGGGGTGGTGGTCCATCTGTTTAAGAAGGGGCACCAGAGGGTTTGTTCCAACCACAGGGGAATCACACTCCTCAGCCTCCCTGGTAAGGTCCATTCCAGCGTACTGCACAGGAGAATCCGACCGAATTCGAACTTCGGATTCAGGAGGAGCAGTGTGGTTTTCGTCCTGGCTGCGGAACACTGGACCAGCTCGAAACTCTTCATCAGGTGCTCAAGGGTGCATGGGAGTTTGCCCAACCAGTCCACATGTGCTTTGTGGATCTGGAGAAGGCATTCGACCGTGTCCCTCGTGGTGTCCTGTGGGGAGTGCTCTGGGAGTATTGGGTCCGGGGCCCTTTGCTAAGGCCTGTCCGGTTCCTGTATGACTGGAGCTGGAGCTGTGTTCACATTGCCGGCAGTTAGTCAGACCTGTTCCTAGTGCATGTTGGACTCTGCCAGGACTGCCCTTTGTCACTGGTTCTGTTCGTTTGAATTTATGGACAGAATTTCCAGAATGGCTCAGTATACATGCAATTAATGTGAGTTAAATAAATATACTAATTTGTAATGTAGTTTGCATAAAGTGGTGTTACTAAATTGTTATTGACTATTGATGTCCACCCCGAGTCTGCTCGCCTACCCTTAAAAGTCACTTGCAAGTAAGACGGAGTGCGGGGTTGTTTCTGTTATATGTCAGTGTGTTGGACAAATAAAATATCCCTTCACCTTTAATGTAAACCAAAATTCACAGAGCCTTTCTTTTACAGGAAAGATGTATGTGTGTGTGATGTGTAAGGAATTCTCACCTTCGTTTCCCCCTTGTCTCCTGCAGATGCCCAGATGTCCTCTCTGAGTCCTGGTCTTGCTCTGAAACAGGAAATCCCAGAGACACAGTTTGAAGAGGAGCCAGAAGAACAGAGCATAACACAGCAGGAATATCACCTGCAAGTGTGAGTCCTATCACTTTCAGCACATTTTATTATTAAAAATATGATCAGATTAGAAATAAACCAGAATTCAGGGATATTGGAGAATAGCCAGAAATATAAACTGCTAATTTAATCCTTGTACAGGGTTATCAGGTTTTATACATAAGAATTTATACAGACACAGCGATTGATTTCACCTCAGGATGATTATTCCAATTTATGTAGATTTTATTTTATTCAGGTCCGTCCCTGAGTCCAGTGACAGCTCTGTAAAGACAGAGGAGTCCTCAGTGCTCCAACGAGAACAAACTGATCACAGAGAGGACACACAGGGAGAAGACGTCACCTCTGAGACACATATCCACCCTGAGACTGGAGACATGCAGCACTCTTCTGACACCGACCGGGATGAAGCGTGGAGAGCTCCAGTCAGCTATTCTCTGTGTCCTGGTCTTGCTCTGAAATGGGAAATCCCAGAGATTCCACAGCTGAAAGAGGAGCCAGAAGAACAGAGCATCACACAGGAGGAAGATCACCTGCAAGTGTGAGTCCCATCACTTTCAACACATTTTATTATAAAATATGATCAGTTTAGACTTCCACAAGGGAAATTGTTTTGGGTACAGTAGTTCACACATCAAAAATTTTATATAATGGAGGGTAAAAAAATAGATGGAACCATAACCAAAGAGCAATAGACCAGTGTCAGATGAGACATAATTATAAAAATAAAAATAATGATAATAAATATATATATGTATAGAAAGTGGTAATAATAAAGTTTAAAATATAATATAAAAATGTACATTCCCAGCTATATACAGTTGTAGGGAGTATATCTATTGCACAAGGGTGAGTTGTTGTACAGTTGTATGGAGTATGGTATGAATGTAGTCCTGTATCACTCACTGTTTGAGTGGAGATGTAGGAACCTGTTGGAGAATGAGCTCATACTGGTACAGTGTGTGAGCAGGAGTGTCCATGATGGAGAGCAGTTTGTCCAATGTCCTCCTGTCCCTCACTGTGACAAATGTCTCCAGCTCACAGCCGATCATGTGACCAGCTTTGCGGATCAGTTTGTCAATCCGCCCAATGTCTTTTACTGGTGCTGCTCCCCCAGCAGACCACAGCGAAGTACAGGGCACTTGTGCATGCTGGCAACCACAGACTGGTAGAAGATCTCCAGTAACTTGCTGCACACATTGAAAGACCCGAGCTTTCTCAGGAAGTCGAGTCTGCTCATGCTCTTCTTGTACACAGCGTTACAGTTGTCCCTCTGGTCCAGCCTGTTGTTCACATGGATGCCGAGGTACTTGTAGCAGTCCACAATCTCCACCTCATGACCCTGGATGGTAATGGGATCCACTGGTGTCCTCTTCCTCCAATCACCAGTTCCTTGGTCTTGTCAATGTAGTAGCAGATGGTTTTTCTGGGACCACTCCACAAAAGTTGCAATCAGTGTCCTATACTCCAGCTCCTGTCCATCCCTGATACACCCAACCACCACAGAGTCATCAGAGAACTTCTGCAGATGGCAGGACCTGGAGCTGCACTGGAAATCAGGTGTACAGAGTGAACAGGAACAGAGACAGGACTGTACCCCCTGGGGCTCTCCACGTTACTGACCACAATGTCAGACAGGACGGTCCCCAGTCGCACATACTGAGGCCTGCCTGACAGGTAGTCGGTAATCCAGGAGACAGTGGAGGAGCTGACACCCATCCTGAGCAACTTCTTACTCATCAGAAAGGGCTGGATTGTGTTAAAGGAGCTGGAGAAATCAAAGAACAATTTCCTCACAGAGCCCTTAAGACTATCCAGGTGAGACTGAGCCCGCTGCAGAAGATGGATTACAGCATCCTTCACACTAATGTGGGCCTGATAGGCAAATTGTAGAGGGTCCAGGGATGGTGCCACCAGGGCTCTGAGTTGAGCCAGAGCAAGTCTCTCAAACACTTTCATGACATGAGATGTCAGTGCAACTGGTCTGAAGTCATTGAGTCCAGATGGGACAGGGTTCTTGGGCACTGGCACAATGCAGGAGGTCTTCCAAAGCGCCGGTATCCTTTTAACCTTCAGGCTCAATGTGAAGAGGACCCCATTGAGCTGTGCTGCACAAGTCCTTAGCACACGGGGATTTATTTTGTCTGGTACTGGAGACTTGTTTTGGTGAACGTTCTCCAGCTGCCTTCTTACCTGCCAAGGTGACAAGGACAAGGACATAGAGCTGGGTTCCTCCATGGGGGTGGGGGCAGGTATGGGAGCAGAGGTGATGGGCTGATGTGTGGTCTGTGGTGAGGTGTGCGTTGGGTGTCTGGGAGGTGTAGAGATGGGGTGCCAGGAGAAGAAAAATGATTAAAATGCAAATTGAGTAAGTTTGACTTGTCTGGGCTATTGTCCTCCTGCTTTGTCATGGAAAGTCTCGTAATGGCTTTCATCCATTTCCAAACATCTCTGGTATTATTCTGTCAGAGTCTAGCCTCCAGTTTCGTCCCATAGGCCTCCTGACCATGCCTTAGCTGGACCTTCAGCTGTCGTTGCACCCTCTTCACCTCCTCCTTATCACCAGAGTTGAAGGCCTGCTTCTTATTGAGTAGAACCTTCAGCTAGCTGGTGATCCAGGGCTTGTTGTTGAGGTAACCGGATTGGGGACGGCTGTATCCTCACAGAAGTTGATGTAATCTGTTATACAGTCCATCATGCTATCGATGTTGTCCCCATGGGGTAAGCAGAGCACATTCCAGTCTGTGGTCTCAAAGCAGTCCTGGAGGGCATCGCTGGCTTCCTGACTCCACTTCCTTACAGTCCTAGTGGTGACAGACTGCCTTTTTACTGCAGGGACATATTGAGGAGTTAACAGGACCAGATTGTGGTCTGATCGTCCCAGTGGGGGCAGGGCAGTGGCACTGTATGCTTCCTTGGAATTGGCATACAGTAAGTCCAGAGTTTTATTGTCCACATACTGATGAAATGTGGGTAAGACCTGGAGTTGTGCGATATGGCCTAAAAATAAAATCTGTTTGTTTGTTTGTTTTTTACAAAAAATCCGATTTTAATCGATTTTTCTCTGCCCTACTCAAAATCAAATAACAGATGACAGACAATTGGCTAAAAAACAAGTTTTAAATTTATTTATTTATTTATTTTTACTTTAGAGTTGAAGTGCAATCTGACAAGCAAGTGAGATGGCAGACCACACATCACACCATGGTAAAAACAACATTTTCAACCTGGCAATGACACAATACAACTTAAAACTTGTAAGTTTAAAAGGTGTAATTTTTAATAAAACTAACAAAAAATTATAACAACCAACCACACAATTTTACCATGTCAACTTGCTATTACCTAAAATACTTTGCATAGTGCAAAGCTTTTAAAAACTGCCAGTATTATTTAAAAAAAAAAAAAGTTGGTCTCCCTTTTAACCTTAAAATGTAAACAATAGACATTCTTGAAATCATAAACTGTAGTGCATACAGGACCTTCCACCTCTGGCCTGAGGCATGCCTCGTGACATGTAATAATGCTACCTCCTACACTAAAAACCCCCCGTGAGGGGGCACTCGTAGCTTGGACTGAGAGGTATTTCTTTGCCAGATTATTTAGTCTGGGGAAGATAGGTCCATTGCGCTTCATGCCGGCTGGCTAGCTTAACTGGTAAGTCACTTGACGTTCAAGGGCAAGACCCTTCACGGTACTGCCCTCCGGGCGCCGGAAAGACGAGCTGCCCACTGCAGCCCACTTGGGTCAAATGCAGAAGTGAATTTCTCCTGTGTGTCACTGTGTGTGAGATCAATAAAGTCTTAATATTAATCTTCCACCACTCAAGTGGATCAGTGTCCGGATCTACCTCTGGGATAAAGAGGTAGGTGGCCAGCTCGGCCTCTATTTTCTCTACCTCTGACTGATGCAGAGAGACAACTGGTGCGCTCTTCCTGAAGAAGGCAGTTAAAGTCATTTTCTTCTGTGGTGGAGCCTGTGGTTCTTCTTGGCACACCTGAACAGCTGGACCAGGTTGCTGTGGCGCATTCACTTCAGCAGACATGAGCTCAGTTACAGCTTTTTGTCCCACCTCTTCCACCTTGTCTGGGTCAATGTAGCTTGTATGGAACCTTGGGCCCATCAGTGAGGACATGTTCAACAGTTCATCCTGCACAGGGTCACTGTATTTGGCATCAAGGTAGCTCATTATGTTCCTTTTTCTTGTTTTGGTCAGGTCTGTATCTTCAGGTCTGTAAAATATTTGCAGCTTGGTAGCACATGCTTCAGGTCCAAAACTTTCACCATATTAATGATTTCGGGCTTTTCCACATTATATATGGGCACCATGTCTTTTGCAATATACATTGTGGTAGCGTGTGTGATTGCCATCCATCGTGGCGCATGCTTATCATATGGCACACGGTTCGAAAATGTTTCAGGGACTGTTGCTTGTTTGACTTTGGATGGTGTGTTCGTGCTGTGGCTATTTTCATTCTGTTGGGACCTGCACTTCTACTTTGCTGCGTGCATCTGCTTTAGGTGCTGGAATAAATTTGTCGTGCTCCTTCCTTTGGTTGCAACAACTTTTGAACAGACCTTACAGCGAGCACTCGTTTGTTTGACGCCAGAAAACCGAACCAATTCCATATAACAGATGTAGCGACACCTTTCTTTGGTACAAGCTCCGGGTTTCCCTCAGTCGCCCATGCTTGTGAATCTACAATGTTTGGGTGTGCCCCGCTAACTTACCCGTGTAGAGCGTGGCGGTGCATTAGTTCTGCCTTTCATTCACATTAGGCATGTAAAAAATAATTAAAAAAATATATATATATTTTTATAAAAACACATCGTTCTGAACTGTAAATTTGATTTTAATTGATACATTGCGCATGTCTAGTAAGACCCTGTCAATGTAGCGTGATTAAAGTCCCCAGAAATCAATAATAAGGCAGTTTAGATTGTAGCCCACTGACCGCAGTGTGTAAACAACCCCAAATTCAATGTCCGGCGCACAGATACGCACCTTCACAGTAATATGGCCAGGATTACACCACCTCTCATTGACCAAAACGGCAATCCCGCTGCCCTTCTTCTTACCGCACGCACTGAGGACTTTGAAAGAGACAGGAGATCTTCCCTCGAATACACAGTGGGGAGTCTGCTCTGCCGAGCCACACAGCCAAGCACAAAGAGGCAAGCAGAAGTCAATAAAAAATGCCATATTAGAAATAAACCAGAATTCAGGGACATATGAGAGAATAGCCAGAAATATAAGCTTTAGGGTTATCAGGTTTTATACATAATAATTTATGCAGACCAACTGATTTGTCCTCAGGATGATTATTCCAATTTATGTAGATTTTATTTTATTCAGGTCCGTCCCTGAGTCCAGTGATGGCTGTGTAAAGACAGAAGAGTTCTCAGTGCTCCAACAAGAACAAACTGATCACAGAGAGGACACACAGGGAGAGGAAGTCACCTCTGAGACACATATCCACCCCGAGACTGATGGAGACACGGAGCACTCTTCTGACACCGACAGTGATGAAGATTGGAGAGCTCCATTCAGCTTTTCAGCTGCACAGATGGAAACCGAGGCAGATGGAGATCACTATAGCCAAGTCCAGACCGGAGCCAGAAGCACTATTGCTTCAAACTCGTTTCTATCCCCCAAATACAAATCTGCACCAGAGACCAGAGCCAATGTGGACAATGGAAACATGTCACAAACAGCCAAAAGTGCTGCAAGGAAGAAACACCAGTATTCTGTTTATAAAGAGAGATTTGGGTTCAAAGACCATTTAAATAGACATAGTGTTCACACAGGAAACAAATCTCACATCTGTTCTGTCTGTGAGAAAACGTTTGCTCAAAAGGGTCATCTCGCAACACACATGAGAACACACACAGGAGAGAAACCTTACAGCTGTTCTGTCTGTGATAAAAGATTTACTGAAAAGGGTGTTCTCACAATACACATGAGAACACACACAGGAGACAAACCTTACAGCTGTTCTGTCTGTGAGAAAAAGTTTTCTCAAAAGGGTAATCTCACGTCGCACATGAGAACACACATAGGCGACAAACCTTACAACTGTTCTGTCTGTGAGAAAGCATTTACCCGAAAAGACAGTCTCACAGAACACATTAGAACACACACAGGAGAGAAACCTTACAACTGTTCTGTGTGTGAGAAAGCATTTACCCGAAAAGACGGTCTCACAGAACACATGAGAACACACACAGGAGGGAAACCTCACAGCTGTTCTGTCTGTGAGAAAGCATTTACCCGAAAAGACGGTCTCACAGAACACATGAGAACACACACAGGAGAGAAACCTCACAGCTGTTCTGCCTGTGAGAAAACGTTTGCTGAAAAGCGTGATCTCATAAAACACATGAGAACACACACAGGAGAGAAACCTTACAGCTGTTCGGTCTGTAAAAAAGCATTTACTGAAAACAAAGGACTCACAAAACACATGAGAACACACACAGGAGACAAACCTTACAGCTGCCCTTTCTGTGAGAAACCGTTTGCTCAAAAGAATAATCTCACATCACACATGAAAACACACACAGGAGAGAAACCTCACAGCTGTTCTGTCTGTGAGAAAACATTTGCTCAAAAGAGTGATCTCATAAAACACTTAAGAACACACACAGGAGAGAAACCTTACAGCTGTTCTGTCTGTGAGAGAACGTTTGCTCAAAAGGGTCATGTCACATCACACATGAGAACACACACAGGAGACAAACCTTACAGCTTTTCTGTCTCTGAGAAAGCATTTACTGAAAAAAATGGCTCACAAAACACATGAGAACACATACACACGAGAGAAATTTTACAGCTGTTCTGTCTGTAAGACAGGATTTACACATTGCTGTCATCTGAAAAGACATGAGAAGTCACACGGGAGAGAATTAAGTTGAATAGAAAATAACATAAGTTTTTAGGCTGTGCTTATGGGGTGTTACAACAAGAGACAGTTGTTTAAAATACTGTAGAATGTTCTGTTAAAAATGTTCTGTTAAAGATTAAAAATAAAGATGTTGACCTGGTGTGTGGTTAATACCTGTGTAATTACTGAGCTATCCACTTGATGCTAAAGCAACATCTTCTCTGTTTGCACAAATACACCTAGGTAATATTAGCCTGGGAATTCCCAGGCCGCTTCCGTTCGTTTCGAACTGGAAGGCGGCCTGGAAACTCGTCCAAGTGAGAGTCCCAGATTTAGGGCCCCAATCAGAGAGCGGGGGAGGGGTGGCAAGACGGTGACGCGTACTACATGACAAACGGAAGCTTGTAGTTTGAACTGACAACTGACATGATTGGCTATGGACTTACGTATACGCTCAATGATAGACATTCATAACGCCCAATAAACGGCCGTTGGCAATCGCTAACCACACCTCCGCTACGGGATTTTTCGAAGCGAGTTTCCAGACCCATATCTCACTTGTGATATGGTCAGGTGTTAACCAGACTAAGGTAATATTGCAAGTTTGTCGTTTACCAACAACTATCCATTCATCCATTTTCTTCTGCTTATCTGGGGCAGAGTTGCGGGGGCAACCATCTAAGCAGGGACTCCCAGACTTCCTTCACCCCAGACACTTCTTCCAGCTCCTCCGGGGGGACCCCAAGGCGTTCCCAGGCCAGCCGAGAGACATAGTCTCTCCAGTGTGTCCTGGGTCTTCCCTGGGGCCTCCTCCCAAGGGAGGCGTCCAGGAGGCATCCGGAACAGATGTCCGAGCCACCTCAGCTGGCTCCTCTCAACGTGGAGGAGCAGCAGCTCTACCCCGAGCTCCTGCTGTGACTGAGCTCCTCACTCTATGTCTAAGGGAGCACCCAGCTACTCTGCGAAGAAAACTAATTTCAGCCGCTTATATCTGCGATCTTGTACTCGCTTGTGCTAGACTGAGCTGTAAACTGAGAGCATTGCCTTTCAGCTCACCTTCCTCTTCAATATCACGTTCCATCCTCCCCTCACTCGTGAACAAAACCCCAAGATCCTTGAACTCCTCCACTTGAGGAAAGGACTTTCCACCCACCCAGAGAGGGCAAGCCACTTTTGTCCAGTCGAGAACCATGGCCTCGGATTTAGAGGAGCTGTTTCTCATCCCAGCTGCTTCACTCTCGGCTGCAAACCGCCCCAGTGCATGTTGGAGGTCCTAGTCTGTTGAAGCCATCAGGAGAACATCATTCGCAAACAGCAGAGATGAGTATGGTAATTATGGTAATTTACACATGCCCCGATTCTTGCCGAAACTCTAGCCAATTTCAAAGACAAAATGTGTGCTTTTAAAGCAACCAATGCTGTTATCTGAAAGATGGAGTGGCGTCTTCATGATCTCAACTCGCACATTTGGCAAAAAACGAAAATAATTAATTTTGAAAAAAATTTTAAAAATGCTTCTAACGTGATTTTATCTCTTTGCTCTGAGCAACTTGTGATGGGTTTTGCCATGGTCGGTCACGTTTTTATTACGTAATTTGGGGAAAGTAATCATTTAGCCTATATATTGGCCTAAAAATATCAGCAGAGCTCATCGGCCTTCAGTCACTCTGGTTTATAAACATCAGTTGTTCTTTAGGTCTAACTTTCTTAACCAAGGCTCTCAAGTTTTGATGTTTGGTTGGAGTGAGATTTATATTGGGGTAGCGGGGGGGGCAAGTGACAATTTTTTCCGGGGAGCGGGGTGGGGGTGGGGGTAGGGTTGCCAACTCCCTGAAAAATAAATAAGGGACACCTCATTGGCAGGACCGGCCGGTCCGATTGCTTTCACCTTTCGTGGTGTACTGAATCTTTTTAGCCCTTTTTTGTATGTGTGAAGCAATTTTTAAACTATTTGACTCAAACTGGATTTGAATTAGATGCATATCTGCGTGATATGAACACAGGGAAAATAAATAATTATCAGCAATTTATTTTTAATGCTAAATAACAAAATTAACAGAATAAAATAAATATATGTCCTGCTTAACTTTAAACTGTATAAATTAATATGAACAGGGATGAAAGTGACCAGTAATGGAAAAAGCTGAAAGTCACTGAAAAGCTAGGGGGGTCCGGGGGCATGCCCCCCTGAAAAGTTTTTGAACTCTAGATGCTCTGAGATGCAATCTGGAGTCATTCCAGCCAATAAAAACTAAGATGTCAACCACCCATTTTTTGGGGGGAAAATTCCCTTTCCCTCTTGATGATCAAGATTCAAGATTCAAGATTCAAGATTGTTTATTTGTCATATGCAGAATCAACACAAGGTCAACAATGCAATGAAATGCTTAGGATCAGAAGAACCGTTGACTCGCTAAGATAGTCAAGAAGTACTAGTAACATGCAATAATAGTACATGGTAAAAAAAGTGTTGCAAAGTGCAGGGGAAGAAGTAAACAATATAATAAACAATATAATAAACAATATAATAAAATATGTAATAAAATGTAATAAAATAAAAAAACAAGGTACAATGTACAAGGTGCAGGTAGGATTAAATCAAGATCAAATAAGGTGTAAGTATTTCACAGATTGCACATAACATGGTGTGGTGTAGGTGTTGCATGTGGATTTCGTATTGCACATAGTATGATATAAATATTGCACAGGTTATTGCACTGATTATTGCACATTGTAACTAATTTACAGTGAGGTAGTGACAAACATGATATATTCATATAGAGCAGCAGCAGTAAACATAATTATGCATAATGAAAGGTAGTTTAGTGTAGTATTATTGAGAGTTCAGTATTATTTAGAGTATTATCCAGAGTTCAGTAGTCTGACAGCTTGGGGGTAATAGCTGTCTTTGAGTCTTTTGTGCGTGCTGGCAGGCTCCTGTATCGTCTACCAGAGGGTAGCAGACGGAAGAGTCCTTGTGCCGGATGAGTATGGTCCTTAGTGATGCTGCGTGCTTTACGCAGACCCCTGCTGTGGTAAATGTCCTGGATGGAGGGGAGACTGCTGCCAGTGATGTCCTCTGCCGCTCGCACCACCCTCTGTAGTGCTTTGCGGCTCTGAGCGGTGCAGTTCCCATACCACACTGTGATGCAGCCCGTCAGCAGGCTCTCGATGGTGCACCTGTAGAAGTTTGTGAGGATGCTGGTGTTCATACCAAACTTCCTCAACTTCCTCAGGAAGTAGAGTCTTTGTCGGGCTTTCTTAACCACAGTGTCTGTATGTAGTGTCGAGGACAGATCCTCAGTGATGTGTACCCCAAGGAACTTAAAACTGCTGACCTGCTCCACCTCAGCGTTGTTGATGGAGATGGGGGGATGCTGGTCTACACGCTGTCTCCTGAAGTCCACGATCATTTCCTTAGTTTTGCTGACGTTCAGAGAGAGGTTATTTTCCTGACACCAGCTGGTCAGTGATTTCACCTCGTCTCTGTAGGCACTCTCATCGTTGTTGGTGATGAGGCCTAGGATGGTGGTGTCGTCAGCAAACTTGAGGATGGTGTTGGACCTGTGCCTGGCGGTACAGTCATAGGTGAACAGGGAGTACAGGAGAGGGCTGAGAACACAGCCCTGGGGTGCCCCAGTGCTGAGGACACATGTGGAGGAGACGTGGCTGCCGATCCTCACCGCCTGTGGCCTGTTGGTGAGGAAGTCCCATATCCAGCAGCAGATGGACGTCCCCAGGCCCAGGGCGGTGAGCTTAGAGACCAGTTTGGAGGGGATTATGGTGTTGAATGCCGAGCTGTAGTCGATGAAGAGCATTCTCACATATGTGTTTCCTCTCTCCAGGTGACTGAGAGAGGTGTGGACTGCTAGAGCAATAGCGTCGTCTGTAGACCTCTTTGCTCTATATGCAAACTGCAGGGGGTCCAGGGTGTCGGGGAGGGAGTCACAGATGTGTCTCTTAATGATTCGTTCAAAGCACTTCATGATGACAGCTGTGAGTGCTATGGGCCGATAGTCATTAGGACAGGATGCTGTGGGGATCCCACTTTGCACTAACTTCTCACAAAATGTGACTTGCACTGGATGGAATCAGCTCGGGATATGTAGTCTGGACAGGAGCTGCTGACAGCCAGACTCAAGCTCACTTCTAAATGATCATCAGTCATGGTGGAACAGTACTTGGGCTTAATTATCTTAAATAAGTTTTCATAAATCTATCTCCATTTTATCTGATGAATGTTAATTTTAAAATAAGCCAAGCACACTGTACTGCACTTAAACACACTGTGCCCTGTTTTTGGACCCTCACCCACAGTTTGAGGACCCCTTCTTTGATTGTTTTTTTTTTTTTTTTTACATGTTTTTCTAACTGGAGTCACATTCTCTTACTGGTTTTGCAGTGGCATTTACCAGCCTCTGCACATTTACCAAATGGATGTTGTGACAAACGGATGCATTTATGCACTTTTATTAGGCAAAATTAAACCACCAAATTAAATAAAGGTTAAATAAATAAAAAAAACATGTCGCTGTAGACTTGCTCTGTTCTGTAGACCTGCTCTGTGCGGACGCTGTAACATAAATTTAGATTAGTTTTTGCTTTTCTTTTTTTGCACTTCTAATCAGAGCGCATTGAGGAGGGAGCTTGCGCTATGAACAGGGAGGAGGGAGAGCTGGCGGCGCGCGTGGTTTCCGCGTGCTCCAGACGAGCGCACGGGCTGCAGTAAAAGCCCGTGCGCTTGGACACGGTAAAAAGTTTATTGCTAAAGGCAGCGGCCGTAATGAAATATCTAATAGGGAACGTGAGCTGGGTTTAGACCATCGTGAGACAGGTGAGTTTTACCATACTGATGATGTGTTGTTGCGATAGTAATCCTGTGTCTCCGCTCCCCTCGCGCGTTCGGTGCTATATTGAGCCGTGCCCCCCCACGCTTCACTATCAACACATTCCATTGAAAATCTATGAAAGTTCGAGTGTTCAAACGAGAGAGAAATGCGAGAAAAGCCCAACTCCAGTCTGAGAAAAGCGTAGAATGTGTGTGGTGAGGCATTTACAGCCCTAAAACATGTAGAACAATTGCAAAATACAAAGTTGTCCTACCTCGCGGACCTCTCCCACCGCGGGCCACCTTTGGAACCTAACCCCGTGTGTGTTGATAAAGTGTATTTACGTTTCGGGGTGTGCATCTGAGCGCACATTAATTTAATTTTTGAGATTTCGCGTTTCGTAACTTGAATTTTCTTTCGTATCTAGAGACCAAAATTTGACGTGAAGGCGTTTCGTAACTTGGATTTTTCGTATGTAGGGTCTTTCGTAAGGTGAGGTACCACTGTAATTGCATGTGGTTGTGTCTGTTTCTCCCTCTACTAGGCTCTATGTTCCCAATGCCCCGTGTGATCTGGGCCAGGGCAGAGGATGGCCTTCTCTTCAAATGTCTGGCTAAAATCAGCGCACACACCAAAACCCCCCCTTGGCGGCACGGTAGCAGAGTGGTTAGCGCTCTTGCTTCACAGCAAGAAGGTTCCGGGTTCGATCCCCGGGTCGCCCAGACCTTTCCGTGTGTGTTCTGTGTGGAGTTTGCATGCATGGTCTGGGTTCGATCCCCGGGTCGCCCGAGCCTTTCTGTGTGGAGTTTGCATGTTCTCCCCGTGTCTGGGTGGGTTTCCTCCGGGCACTCCGGTTTCCCCCACCAACCCAAAAACATGCACCATAGGTACTCCAGCTTAGGTCCTGACCAAACCGAAGCAAGAAGATCATGGAGATGGTCCCCGGGCGCCCTAATGTGTGTGCTGCCCACTGCCCCCATATATATATAGGATGGGTTAAAATGCAGAGAAGAATTTCTCCAGTGTGAGATCAATAAAGTTCACTTCTTCTTAACAGCCACAGTGGCCTCTGGTGTGGTGGCAGGTGAGGCTGGTTTCACAACACTAACACACAGGGAGCCCTCTGCGCCCTGGACCTCTGCTGGAGCACAGGGACTGAGCACTCTTCTCACACTTCTGCGACAGGCCAGTCACGGCTATTCTGGGGGTCTGTTCTGTTGAGAAGTATAAGAAAATAGTAATACAAAAAAATTGTATGTGATTTATATGTTTCTAAAGTGAAACTGAAGGGCTCATATTACGCCATTTTCTGGTTGATGTTGTTGTTTCCTCATCACAAACATAACTGGAGTTGTGTTTTGTTTCATTCACATGTTTAACACACAAATCCTGCATATTTAGGCTTTAGGTTCTTCTCTCAAACTGGAAACACTGTTCCACCTTGTGATGTCATGTACCGTTTAAGGAGGGGTCACTATCACTATACATTTGTCATGTCAAAATATTCTAATACTTTACTTCATATTTAATATCTATAGTGTTGTATAATGTAACGGTCCCATTTTAAAGAATATTTTTTGAACATTTAGAATTGTTTTTTTCTTAGGACATACAACTGTCACAACACAGAACATCACAAGTTTTTCAGAACAGTAGAATTTTACAAAGATAAGAAAATGAGAATTATTAAATTTGTTCTGTAGATTAAACCCTTCACCCCAGAGCTCTTCCTGGTGCATAAAGGACAGATGAGCTCCTTCTGTTTTTTTGTGTCACTTTCTTCTTAAATGTGTGATTTTTTTCATGTCACATCACACTGCACACTGACGTAAGCATGCGCACATCTTTGTGTGATCTAACCATTACTTTAGTAGATCCATGGATCTAACGTACACAGAGTGTAAAATCTGATCTATAGCTCCTTTTACCACTGCGGGGCATCAGAGTCCGACTTGTCTGATGTGAGGAGAGCAGCTGAATGTCCCTCTCTGTTGAAAGCAAAGACTGTATGGCTCAAAGTCCATATAGGCCCAAAATAGACATGCCTAAATGAATAGACCTCATTTGTGATGTTTAAAAACATTAGAATTATGTCCATTCTCACCCAGGTGGACCTCAGGCCTTGTTGTTGTGCAGATTCATCAGATTCCTGCCCTCACCTGCTGTTCCAGTGCTACAGATGTCCACAGATTACATCTCAAACATCACTGCACACATCTATCTATGCTAATATCTACATCATGAAATCGATTTTTATTTCTAGAATCTATCTGAGTTAACAAGTTACTTATGTTTTTTTCATTACCGTAACATAGGGTGACCAGATTTATAAAACAAAACACTGGGACGTCCCTGGTTTGGTCCCTGGTTGGTAATAATAAAATTGTGAAACAAGTAACGCATAATTAAGGAAAATTGTTATGCACTTGGCACTGTGAGGCAGTATAGTCACCTATTGTTTGTGTTTTTGTCATTTTTAAGCAGCCTTTCTGTATTTTACTTAAACAAATGACAATTCATGCCTCTTTACTGTTGGCAGGTATCAGATTGGTCAAAAATAGGGACACCTGACTCCCCCGCCTGAACCACTAAATTTCCCTTCTATACTAAGTTTACACTCTGTTTTCACGCAATGAGGAAGGTAATATAAAATGTAAGCAATGAGCTAAACAATGAGTAATAAGTATAAAATGATTATAATATATTATGAGTATATTATGTATCACAACGCACACACATCCCATGGTTGCCAGTAGTTGTGTGTATAAAGATTTAGACTTAGACAAACTTTATTGATCCACAAGGGAAATTATTTGGATACAGTAGCTCACTCATAATATAATAACAGAGAGTAACAAAAATAGATGGTATAGCAAAAAAGATAGCAAGAGACCAGTGTCAAATGAGACATAATTATAAAAATGTATATCTACAAGTCAAAATAAAATAGAAAAATAAGTAATAAAATATAAAATAAAATATAAAATCACAGCTATATACAGGAGACAAGAAGGGCAGTGCAATATAGATATTCTGATTGATAGAGCGTAAGGTTATCTGTTACATACGTTCTGTTATATGTTTGCTATTTATCTGTTATACAGTTGTAGGGAGTATTACCTGTTACATAAGGGTGAGTTGTACAGTTGTAGGGGGTGTCCCTCTTTAGTCTGGTGCAGTGGGTGAGCAGTTTGTCCAGTGTCTTCCTGTCACAAATGTTTCCTTGGATTTTCTATCATTTTCCCTCTGCTCTCCGTGAGAAGCCATAACATTTGATTGTCTTACTAGTGTGATGTAAATCTTTACAATGACCATTCATATAATAATAATAATAATAATAATAATAATACATTTTATTTATAAAGCGCTTTTCAAGACAATCAAATATATATGTCATGTATAAGCTGGTTTGGGGTTTTCTAATGAAATGAGGTTGTTAATCAAGTTCAAAATTTAGGTAGGGCTTCTAGGTTTCAATTTGTTTTTCACAGGGCTCTCAAGTCTCACGCTTTGAGAGTGTGACACACAAAATTCGACGTGCTCACACGCCACACATGGTATTTCTCACGCTGAAATTTAGTTGCGCAATTCAAGCGCAGCGCACAGCGCTTCTGTGCCCAGAAAATCGGTTAGATAATGCAGGCACCGCGCGTTTTCAGCGAAAAAAAGTCAGTCACACCCCCCCAACTTCCCCCCCGCTCCTTGCACGACCCCGCTCAAAACTTGAGAGCCCTGTTTTTCACTTGTTATTATGTAACAAGTAGGTGTAGTGTTATGATCGCCAGTCTAGGGACAGATGCCTCTGTCAGGGACAGACAGAGTGTGATTGTGCGCACAATTGCTTTAATAAATCAACCATTTGATTCAAGACAACTTTCCAGTTTTATTCTTGTAGATCAGTAATTCCACAACACCAGCTCAAAGCACCAAGAACTTAGCAGAACTTAAACTCAACATGCCCTTGGTCAGATTAGTTTACTTTTTTTTAGTATACTTTGCAGACATATGGGTGATTTAATTTATAAAAAAAGAAATACAAAATGTGTTTGGTCTAATTCTAGTATAGCAATGAGTATTAATAAGAGAACTAAATTCACTAACTGTGATTGTAAAAAAGGCACCCTTGTGGCTGCTGAGAGCCACAGACTTTGACACTAAGGTAATTTTCACGCCTGCCTTGTTTGGTTCATTTAAAACAAACCAGAATTTGTTTGCTCCTTTGATTCTGACCTTTTGGGCTGGTGTGAATAAGGTCGTTTTCACACCAGGAAAGTCCGATAGTTCACTTGCTTTGGTCCGGACCAAATTTTTTTTTGTTTTTTTTTGGTGCAGTTCGCTTTCACACTGCAGTTTTTTCCAAAGCGGACCAACATCTATAAACAAAACCACGTGTGCTGAAGTCGCTCAGGCATTGGACAGAAATGAGACGTGTCCAAATGCGGAAGGAGGAGAATAATGGTGTTATGTGCTGTTTTCAGTCTAGCCTTAGCGATATGGTTTGCACAGTTTTTACAGTTCGCACAAATGTTTGAGCAGCATCGTGAGGTTTACACTATTTTACAATCAATTTACAAATGACGAAGACACAGGGCAAGACGGCTACGGAGGACAGCGCTCATGTGCGCACATCTTGTTGTGACTCTTGCTCTTCACGCAAAACATAAGTAAGCCTCTTAAGTTTTGTTTTGTTTAGTTTCGTTTCGTAAGCCTCAGTTTCCCATAATGCTTGACATGCGACGGGAGCTCGTTAAGTACAAAAAGCCAACTTGTGTCGGATCGAGTCCGGTCTGCATTCTCACCTCAAACGAACCGCACCAGGATTCGAATGGAACCGTGCCGAGACCCAGCTTTTTAGGTGGACTCGGTTTGCTTGCTCCGGATCGTTTTGCGTGAAGAGCAAGAGTCACAACAAGATGTGCGCACATGAGCGCTGTCCTCCGTAGCCGTCTTGCCCTGTGTCTTCGTTGTTTGGAAATTGATTGTACAATAGTGTAAACCTCACGATGCTGCTCAAACATTTGTGTGAACTGTTAAAACTGAGCAAACCATATCGCTAAGGCTAAACTGAAAACAGCACTTAACAACATTATTCTCTTCCTTCCGTGTTTGGACACGGCGTTTTGACACGGCTCATTTCTGTCCAATGGCTGAGCGACCTCAGCACACGTGGTTTTGTTTACAGATGTTGGTCCACTTAGAAAAAAAGTGCAGTGTGAAAGCAAACCGCACCAAAATAAGAAAATAAAAAAATATTTGGTCTGGACCAAAGCAAGTGAACTATCGGACTCCTGGTGTGAAAACGACCTAAGGGGGTATTCACACCTGCCTTGTTTGGTTCGTTTAAAACAAACCAGAGTTCGTTTGTTGCTTTGATTCGGACCTTTTGGGCTGGTGTGAAAACCAAAAATCTCAATCCGGGCAAACAAGCGAACCGAGACCACCTAAAAAGCTTGATCTCGGCACGGTTCGAATTCGAATCCAGGTGCAGTTCGTTTGAGGTGAGAATGCAGACCGGACTCGATCCGACACACGTTGGCTTTTTGTACTTAACAAGCTCCCGTCGTATGTCGAGCATTATGGGAAACCGAGGCTTACGAAACGAAACAAAACCTATGAGGCTTACCTACGATTTGCGTGAAGAGCAAGAGTCAGAACTTGATGTGCGCACATGAGCGCTGTCCTCCGTAGCCGTCGTGCCCTGTGTCTTCGCCATTTGGAAATTGATTGTAAAATAGTGTAAACCTCACGATGCTGCTCAAATATTTGTGAGAACCTTAAAAACTGAGAAAACCATATCGCTAAGGCTAGATTGAAAATGGCAACACCATGATTCTCCTCCTTCCGTGTTTGGACACGGCGCTTTGACACGGCTCATTTCTGTCCAATGGCTGAGCGACCTCAGCACATGTGGTTTTGTTTACAGATGTTGGTCCATTTAGAAAAAAACTGCAGTGTGAAAGCAAACCGCACCAAAATAAAAAATTAAAAAAAAAATTTGGTCCGGACCAAAGCAAGTGAACTATCGGACTTTCCTTGTGTGAATACGACCTAACTCTCTCTCCTCACTTGCCATATCACATCACCTGGACTCTTGTCCAATCAGAAAATACCTTGGACTCTATCCTGCAGCAAGTTGTTAGTCTGTCGGAGAGATCGTTACAATCAGATCAGAATCAGAATCAGAAAGGTTTTATTGCCATATGAGTGAACATGTTCACAACATTAGGAAATTGCTTCGGTGCTTGTAGCAGAATGCAAACAAATACTTAAAGGAATATTAACATTTTTTACACCTGAGCCTTATTTCGGTAATAAAACAAGTTGTTTTACTCACCCATAGCACTTTGGTGTCATTTGGAGCAGTTTTGTAGATGTTGTAGTTTAGCGATATCCGTTAACGTGAGCGCTTGGGGCAGGCCATTGCAGTCACCAAATAACACAAACGTTATCACTTTTCAAATTACAGAAGCTCAATGTCTTAGTCTACATTTTCGTTTGAGTCAAAAGTGGCGTCTAATTCGAGATTTAGCCATAGTTTCGAGTAGATGAGGAGGCCAGTGCGCATGCGCTCATTCACAGCTGTTTTGCAGATAAGAAGACGCTCAGAACTTTTCTGTTGCGAGCGACACATGGCAGAAGATTCAGACTTTGAGGCTGAAGAGGACTTATGGAGGACTGAGGACTGAAGAGGAGTATACGGATGAGGAGACAGAATGGATACGGAAAGAATGAAGCGGAGACAGTTTTAGTAGCAGCGCACCAGAGAAAAGCCATCGATATCGCTTTACTTCTCAGAATCGTGCACTGAATCCGCTGGCCTTCTTTCTTTTCCTTTGCTGGTAAAAAATTGTCCTGACTGAAGTGGGTACTGCAAACACGATGGTCCAAACGTCATACATCTTTGCGTTTCATGTTTGGGTCCCGAGAGCTGAGAGCAAAATCAGCTGTGACTGTGCACATGCGCACTGGCCTCCTCATCTACTCGAAACTATGGCTAAATCTCGGATTAGAGGCCACTTTTGACTCAAACGAAAGTGTAGACTAAGACATTGAGCTTCTGTAATTTGAAAAGTGATAAAGTTTGTGTTATTTGGTGACTGCAGTCGCCTGCCCCAAGCACTCACGTTAACGGATATTGCTAAACTACATCTACGAAACTGCTCCAAATGACACCAAAGTGCTATGGGTGAGTAAAACAACTTGTTTTATTACCGAAATAAGGTTCAGATTGTAAAAAACGTGCAGCAAATAAAATAGAATAAAACAAAGTAGAAAACCAATAAGCTACAATATAACATATATACCTGCCTTTTACATTTGCTGTCTTCAGATTGTGTGCTTTGTGTGCGTCTTGTGCAAGTAAGTGTTTGTTTGATTTGTGTAATTGAGAGTGAGTCATTACATTGTATTTATCTGTTCTTGGTAGTGCTAAGGATTAGCTTCGGCCTACATAAGGCCTTGGGCCTTATGCCACATTATATGTATAATGTTATGTCCTTACATTGCCATGTTTGATGGATTGCAGTGTTCTGGTGTTATGGATTCATGTTTGGGCGCTGATTTGTCACTGCGTGCAGCTTCGTTGGTTGTAGGCCCGAAGCACTCGCTCGTCAGGCATTGAGCGGTCTTTGTAATTACCTTTGTGGCCGACAGAGGGAGCCATATGGTAATTCTTTTTTGTGACCACCAGATGGAGCTTTTTATTGCTAATGTCATTTGATTTCTACTCTTCTCTGTGTCAGTTTTTGCCATGTTTGATAGTTTTCTAGTGTTGTATATTATTTGTATAATTTCTTATATCATATAATCGTACAATTTCACTTATTCATTATTGTTCATGTTTTCTTATTTTCCTGAAGCGTGAAAAGTCCCTCAGTCGTCCAGGTAGAATCCATGATCAAAGGAGAAGTTCAATTTGTCAACTGGACATGTTGACAAATTGAACTTCTCCTTTGATTATTTTCCAGAACCACACACACACACACACACACACACACAATCAGACAGCATTTAATAAAGATTCTTCAACCAAGTGAAGCATCTCAGTGATTCTGACCGATCACCTGCTGTGGGTTCCACCTTTAACGATCCAATAAGTAAACTGAGTTAGGAAGCACATCCTTCCTCACAGTGATGGTCAATGTTGCTGTCGCTGGACAGTGATCATATGTGGTCTTTTAAAAGGATAGACACAAATGAGACTAAATCATATCTGAAGGAGCGGTGCAAGAAACACAAATGTTTACATGTTATAAATTCTTCTCTTTCTCAGATATATGGATATAGCTGCCTGTCAAAAGCCTGATACTGTCAGATCTCAGAAGCTAAGCAAGGCAGGGCCTGGTTAGTACTTGGATGGGAGACACTGGGAATTCCAGGTGCCACAGGGGGGCGCCAGTTGCAAAAACAACTGTTGTTGTGTCCTTAGGCAAGACACTTCACCCACATTGCCTAGTATGAAAGTGGAGTGTGTGTGACTGTTGGAGGTGGTCGGAGGGGCTGATGGCGCAGATTGGCAGCCTCGCTTCCGTCAGTCTGCCCCAGGGCAGCTGTGGCTTCAGAAAGTAGCTTACCACCACCAAATGTGGAGTGAATGAACAATGAACTGTAAAGCGCTTTGGGTGTCATGAAAGGCGCTATATAAATGCTATGAATTAATAAATAAAAATCATGTTTTGACACGATGAGAGTGTATTTTAAGACCTTATTTAATCTTATGTCTTTTTTTTCTTTTATCAAATTTAGATTACAATTTTACTGTGGTTAATTTTGCAGCCCTGTTTTACCTTGTCCTTGAAACAAAGTGTTGATTTGTGTGTTTTTGTCTGACAGAAGGGCGGGAGGAAGATAGGCAACGCAGTACCTTCGGTGCTTGGCCCCAATAATAATAATAAAGAAAAAACATTAACCGGAAGTTCCACAATTCTACACCTCGCGAGGAGCACCCCTAGTCCTGGTCTGCACGACCGGCACCGGGGCTGAGATAGAACCGCGGCGCCCGGACCGCGTCCTCTGGAGCCCGAGCCACAAACCAGCCGCACTAAACCAGCAAAGAGCGGCACGTGGTAGTTTAATCCTGGTTTAGTCCAGGTCTAGACCTGGTCCAGTCCTGGTTTAGTCCAGGTCCAGTCCAGGTTTAGACCTGGTCTAGACCTGGTTTAGTTCTGGTCTAGACCTGGTTTAGTCCACGTTTAGTCCTGGTCAAGTCTCTTAGCCAATCAGGACGCAGAACCAATGTACACTATAAAAAAAAAACCCTTGGAACGAATCAGGCCTTTTCCCTTGAAATAGCTACACAACTTACGAAAAATTCACGTTACAAAACCACTTCTGGAACGAATTAATTTCGTAAGGTGAGGTACCACTGTACTGTATTTCTCCTGCTTTGGAAAAAAAAAAAACACTCAGAGGGCACAGATGAGGCAGGCGTAAACAAGAATGCCACTGCTAAGTCATATAACCTCCTGGGACCCGAAGAAAAAAAGTTTTTTTTTTTTTTGGTTTGTTTGTTTTTTTTGTGATTTTCTATTTGGAGGTAAATGAACACCTTAGCATTTACATTTGTTAATTTTATTTTTCTTTTATTTATGTTGCAACATGTCCTCTGTAATGGACTGTAATAGTGTTAAATCCACGTGAAATTAACAACCTAACAAAAACATTTTTTTTGATGACCAACATTTCTGACAAGCTTCTACAGTCGCCTCAAAATTTTAGACTCCCTTTTAATTTCTAATTTGTATTTATTATTTTATTTACTTTTTTTTTTACTTCATTTTATTTACTTTATTTATTTTTTTACTTTTTATTTGATTTACTTTTTATTTACTTATTTATTATTATATTTATTTAATTATTTATTTTTTTAATCCCCCATCAACCCAAAACATGCACGATAGGTAAAATCCTCCAGCTTAGGTCCTGACCAAGCCGAAGCAAGAAGATCATGGAGATGGTCAGAAGCAGTAATGTGCTGCCCACTGCTCCTAATAACAGGAAGGGTTAAATGCAGAGAAGAATTTCTCCAGTGTGAGATCAATAAAGTCACTTCTCCTTCTAATCATAGTGCAGCCACAAACTAGAGTCTATCTCAAAACACTTAAAAGAAAGACTGGTTCACTCAATGTCCACTATAAAGGACACAAATGAATCGGCGGGTCTCAGGAGGATAAATGGGGACAGACATATTTCTGTCTCCCAGTATTGAAGGGAGTCCTCCAGACTTCCAGTATTTGGCTCCATTCTCTCCTGACTCTCCTAAATCTCCAAACTCTCTCCAAATTATCTCTACATCTCTCCAAACTATGTCTAACTCTATCCAAACTGTCTCCAAACTCTCACTGACCGCAACTCTTCATCAAACACCCACATTTGAAAGGAATCTGAGGTTTTTTTTTTATGTCGCTGTCAAAACTTGCGGCAAAATCCGAACCGCTTCCTGAATCAGTCACGTGGTACGGCCGGGCAGCGTGCCTTCGGGCGTCATGACGTCATCGTTGCTCCTGCTCTAAAAGAAACCTCGATACGGAACGGCGCATCACTAGTAAAATGTCCGAACAAGGCCAAACGCTGAGAGCTTTGGTGGATGCCCGGCTGAGCGCGACTGCTGAAGACATATTTGTGCTGTTTGAAAGATTCATAGCCGAGAAGGAGGAGGAACTATGTCGCTGCAAACAGGAGAACGAGAGGACGCAGAGACTCCTGGACTCGGCTCTTCACGCGCTGAACCCCATTGTGTTTCTGACCAGAACCGGTGAGTCTGATCTGTCCAAAGAGACAAAGGGACGTTTGTGACCGGGGTGAAGGTGGTTTCACGTTGGACGGAGGTTTCCAGTGTGTGTGTCCCGCTCGCTGTAGCGCGGAGCGGGGAGGAGGGTCGGGGTCGGGTCGCTGCAGCCTGGGTGTTCTGGACGTGCCACAGAATCTCCCCAATGGGAATTCCTGTAGCGTTTAATTAACTAGATTTTCACTCTTCCGCTTTCCCGTTTCTTGCGGCATGTTAAATGTACATAAACATTGTCAACAATGTGATTAGACCCTCACCAGTGACAACGAAAGCACCAAGTTAACAAATTGCCATACAAGAAGCACACACACACACACACACTTACATGCACACACACACACACTTACATGCACACACACACACGCACACACACTTACATGCACACACACACACACACACACACACACTTACATGCACACACACACACACACACACACACACTTACATGCACACACACACACACACACACACTTAAATGCACACACACACACTTACATGCACACACACACACACACTTACATGCACACACACACACACACTTACATGCACACACACACACACACACACACACACACTTACATGCACACACACACACACTTACATGCACACACACACACACACTTACATGCACACACACACACACTTACATGCACACACACACACACACACACTTACATGCACACACACACACACACTTACATGCACACACACACACACACACACTTACGCACACACACACACACACACACACACACTTACATGCACACACACACACACTTACATGCACACACACACACACGCACACACGCACTACTAAAAATAATAGGCACCTTATTACACACACTGAGAAGCACCTTTTAATTTGCACATTAGGCTAAGCCCGTCAATTGTATTTTTACTGTAATTTATTGAATTATATGCTACTAGTGTATAGATACTAAATTGTTTTTATGTTTGTGATTATAACACATGTACTACATTGTTTAATGTCTGCAACGGCAACATATTTTCTGTTGTATGCTATATCTTTATGTGTGGGACTGCGGATGGAAATTAGCACTGTGCTAAATCCGGCATATTTACGTCGGTTTGTGTGATCTTATACAAATTGTGCGTTCATTAATATGCATTGTCCCTTCCAAATAAAAGTTATTTAACGATAGCCTGACATGAGCCTTGGCGAAGCTATTGATACGCTGCATACCCGTAGTTCAAGATTCAAGATTCAAGATTTGTTTATTTGTCATATGCAGAATCAACACAAGGTCAACAATGCAATGAAATGCTTAGGATCAGAAGAACCGTTGACTCGCTAAGATAGTCAAGAAGTACTAATAACATGCAATAATAGTACATGGTAAGAAAGGTGTTGCAAAAGTGCAGGGGAAGAAGTAAACAATATAATAAACAATATAATAAAATATGTAATAATTTGTTCTACAGCTAGACAGGGGTTTATGTTTATGTTGATGGACTTAGTAACTTAATTGGTTGGCAATGGGAAATTACATTGAAACCAACATAGATGCTAACTTACAAAACTAGGTATCGTGTTTTTGTCACATATCACAACCCACATTTGTTTATTTCCATTTAAACGTCATTCAAAGTGACGATGTAAAGAACATTAAGCATCCGTGTTGCTTGTTTGTTTAACACATTAATGCAGCAAATTCAAGCAGCAGTAATTAAGATGGTATAAGATGGTATATCTCATTTGAGTTTGGTCACTGTTCTCCATATGTCTTCCTTTCACTGTAGTTCCATTGTTCAACACTGCCCAGCGGTCAGAAGCTGCTTTTACAAAGAGTCCAGGACCAGGGGTGCACACTGCTCCACTGCCCTTTCTGTCCACAGTACAAGGGTGACTGGGTGGAAACACACATGCAAAACCAACTTAAAAAAAACTATTGTACGTCATGCAGGTATGTTTTAGATCAGACCCGAGCATTTCAAGGCCCGGGGGCCAAATACGAAAGGTTGCTTGGAATTAAGAAAATAAAACCTACTTTCAAAATTGTACATAATGCATTTGTACTGATGATCATCTGTTGGATGTGCTTCACATCTCCACCTCAAACATGCAACCTCACTTTGATGCACAAGTTCAACAGAGGCTAGATTTCTCTCACTGATCAAGAAAAAAAAACACTAAACATGCTGTCTTTGACTTTTTTTCTACACAGTTTGGCAGTTGTACAAAAATATTTTGTGACATATCTTGTATTATATTGTATTATATAAAGACATTGTGGTGTCTTAATACAAAGTTAAAAAAGTTAAACTCAGAAAGCATTGTGGGGTTAATGTGACTGAAAAACAGTTATAAATGTTTACCATTGTTTTGAATTATTTTACTGAATAAATTCAGTTTTTGTAAAACCTCACTCTCTTATTACTTAATAATAACACAGAACTTACCAGCTTCTGTAAACAATGCCATTTACTGATTTCAGTGTAGAAATAAAATTAATAACCAGAGTAGCCCAGCCCTCCACAATATTTTCTGCTTCTCATTTTGCCCCTGGGGAAAAATAAATGCCCACCCCTGTTTTAGATTGACTGATAAGCCTTTGTTGTTAGGCACGGGTACATACACATAAAATCATGTTTAAGTAAGTAATTAAGTAAGTCTTTACTTATAGAGCACTTTTCATACAATAAATGCAACACAAAATGCTTTACAATGATTAAAAGGAGCATGAACAGAAGAGAAAATGCAGATACAATCAATGACAGTAGTCACAACACATATGACATAATACAGTGGAATGGTTTACACAAGGTCTCGTCGTTTGGAAAACATTAGGGTAGGGAAGGGAAGGGGCAAGAGTACAAGAATGCAAATACAGAAAATATTATGTGGCAGCTGAGGCGCACAGCTATGTGAGAAGGGCAGAGTGTTTTATAAACGCATATTATCGTGTTCCAGCCAATCGATGTTTGCTTTGATTCCACGGTGAGCTGTGTAGACACAGCTGCGTATCCTTGGAAATGTCTCATTGCAAAAGAGATAGACAAACACTATAAGCAAAACGCATGCATACACAGAGAGAAGTATTCAAGTAACGCACAGTCACAATCTGCATCACAATCACAAGTGTTCATCTTCTATTGCACAGCCTACAACATACTGCATACCCTATATCAAGGCCTTCCTTTAAATATTGTCCCATCAGTATAGTAAATAAAAAAATGAATGCACACACTCATAAACATACACACACATAGACCACATATCCCTCCACCAATTAGGCGTCATAAGATTCTCCCCATCTACGTTATACAAAATCCACAAATCTGCATCACTTAATTATAAGCCCCTAAAGTTATAAAGAATTTATTCTATATTGTACAATAACTCATGTATTGTACACAGTCTGCCACGTATATTGCACTGTGCCTTGTTTTTCCTTTTTGTCCATGTTTTTCTTGTGTGTGTGTGTGTGTGTGTGTGTACTGATGGTGTTTTTCTTCAAATAAAAGAGAAATGTGACACAAACATGTTTATTTAAATAAAGTTCAATTATGTTTACTACATGAATAAATGGTCTACGTATTTATTGAAAATATCCACATTCAGCCAATTATTAGTGTGTAAACTATGTGAACTATGCTGCCTGATTGTAAATAAATGCTTCTTGCAATTTAAACAAATTTGCTCAATGCCCAGGTGATATTAAAATTAATACTTCAAGTTGGTCATTGTTGGAATATACACAGGAAATATTATGAAATGTCATTGTCAGATGCCAGGTTCTGGCAAATTGTCTGTTTGCCTGGGTTCTAAAAATGTATTGATTATGTTAAATTTCCCCTTTCTGGTGTAATCTATTCTCCTGAAAATGTCATTCAACTGGACTTTGTTTTTCTACACAAACACGTCCAAGGTCGACAGCTGCAGCTTATCACACAGCACTCTACAAAACAAGGCATTTCTCATTTGGCTCACACTGACATGTTTTATGTAAAAAAAATTCTGGCCTGTCTATTTACTAATGTCTGCCTCTGCTTCAGTTTTCAATCAATTTCATTGATTTTTGTCTGGACTGCTCTCCTTCCCACCCCACATGCCCGCGGCCCCTCCCCTGGCCGTCTCTATCTCTGTCCTGCTTGGTCAGGGGGAAACGAACAAACTATGAACAAAGACAGGCCTAGGCCTAACAGATGTTGGCCTGTGACATTCAGTGAAAGGTATAAGGTTAGGTTTGTGGAACGGTGCATTGTTCTGAATGCAAAGCAGTATGTGACCCACAGATTGACAGTTATGCTTCCCCTGCTTATCTGTGACTGATGAAAGTGACAGGAAAACAGTACTGCAATATTTTCATGTCCAAAATATTGCACTGTGCAGTATGCCCAAGTACAGTGGTAACACTAGTATTTGTTATGAATGCAGTTTGTTCATATCCAAATGATTACACTTGCACTTGATTGCACTACTGTGTAGGAAATACTTTTTGTAAGGGGACATGTAAGCTATTTGATAAATAAAACAATGCACTGCACAACCCAACATTTTACTGCAACGTTCGGTAGCGGGCTTAGCAGTAAAAGTAAAGTTCTTGCTTTTCTACTCGGTGCAATGCTAAAGTCAATGTACAACTCTTATTTTGACATATATCTTAGACCGGATGTTGACAGTTCCACGTGGAAAGAGAAGAAGAAAACGGGAGGTGTTCCAGTTTAGGGAAGAAATGCCCATTTATATTCTGCAGACCGACGACATTGGAGCGGGGAGTTTTATTCAGAAGCTCCGCTAATACGCGGGTTACAGACATCAACAAATTACCTTTGTAGTGAATGGAATTTACTTAAATAAAATTAATCAATTGAAATAATCAAACAAGTTTGAAAAAAAAAATATAACAAAAAGAAAAAAGGGATTGTGCATGTATGTTTTATAAAACATTTAATATTTTTATGTATTTTGGGGGGGTTACTAATTAATGTCTTATTTTTTTCAGTAACTTCCAGGTCAAGTAACCTAAAATCTCCAAAAAAACTAAATTATTATAGTAGTGCTAGTCCTCAGGAATAATGAACACCTTTTGGGATTTTCAGGAATTTTTCACTTGAAAATCTGATTTTTGAGTAGCTTCTAAGGCAGTTGACCTTGCAACCTCAAACCAAGTTATAGTCCTAGTCCTCAGCTATCACGCACATCTTTTGGATTTCCAAATGAAGCCTTTGTGAGTTTCCTCTGGGCACTCCGGTTTCCCTAACCTGGGAAATCCCAGGCTGCTTTCGTTCGTTCCGATCTGAAAGACAGCCTGGCGACTATGGCAAGCGAGTTCTCCCGATTCTGGGAGCCAATCAGAGAGCGGGGAGGGGTGGCAAGACGGTGACGCATACTATGTGACAAACGGAAGCTTGTAGTTTGAACTGACAACTGACATGATTGGCAATGGGCTACTTATACGCCAAATGATAGACATTCATAACGCCCAATAAACGGCCTCCGGTACGAGATATTTCGAAGGTGGCTCCCAGACCATATATCACTTGTGATATGGTCAGGTGTAAACCAGGCAACGGTTTCCCCCATCAAACCTAAAAAACATGCACCAGGAACTACAGGTGGAAATTAGCTCTGGTGCTACAACCAACTTAAGAGGGTTTAAAGGGATAGTGCTGTTTTTTTATGTGTGAATCTATGTGAATTTATGTGAATCTGTATGGGTTCCCCTCTAATAGTGTCATGCATTAACACTGGCTTACTGCTGACCGCGTCGTCTGAGCCGGGTTCTGCTCCGGTTCTGGAGCTCAGGAGCATAGGTCCGGTAAGTTCGCGGGGACATTTAATAAAGCTTATTTTTCTTCTCAAAACAACTTTTGTCCAAAAAGTGATATATTTGCGTCACAAACAGTTGGACATGAAAAATTCAGCAGCCTAATTCGCATGGTGCTATTTTCTCTCGAGTTGTATCACTGCGCGCAGATTATCTATTATTAGCCTGTTCACTTGTAAACATCCGCTTATGGCGGATGTCGCCGTACCGCATCTGCCGTAAACATCCGCTTACAAGTTTGAGAAGAAAAACAAGCTTTATTAAATGTCCCCACGAACTTACCGGACCTATATTCCTGAGCTCCAGAACCGGAGCAGAACTCGGCTCAGATGACACGGCCAGTGGTAAGCCAGTGTTAATGCACGACACTGTTAGAGGGGAACCCATACAGATTCACATTAAAAAAAAAAAAAAGCACTATCCCTTTAATGAAGCTCAGGCAGCATCATAGGTACATTAGTACCTATGTAATAGATTGTGTTTTTTATGTAGTAGTTTGTGGTTTTTCATTAATAACAAAATAACAACTTGAACTGACGGTAGATGACTGCACACCCAAGCCTCCATCCATTCATCCATTTTCTTCTGCTTATCCGGGGCCAGGTCACGGGGGCAGCAGTCTAAACAGGGACTCCCAGACTTCCTTCACACCAGACACTTCCTCCAGCTCCTCCGGGGGAACTCTGAGGCGTTCCCAGGCCAGCTGAGGACATAGTCCCTCCAGCATGGTTAGGGTCTTCCCCGGGGCCTCCTCCTCCCGAGGCGTTCCCGGGCCTGGAACACCTCCCCAGAGAGGGGTCCAAACTCTAGCTCTTGTCCTTTCGGTCATTACCCAAAGCTCATGACCAGAGGCAAAAACTCTAGGCTGGGAGGAGTTTGGAGAGGCCATGGAGGAGGATTGGCCTTATAGAAATTCTGGTAAACCATCCAATGCCTTAGGAGGGGGAAGCAGTGCTTCACTAACATTGTTTACAGTGCGGGTGGAGAGCTGTTGACATCGACTGGGGATGTTGTCAGTAGGTAAAAGGAATACTTTGAGGATCTCCTCAATCCTACTGTCACGCCTTCCGAGGAGGAAGCAGAGGCTGGGGACCCGGCGGCGGACTCGTCAATCACCCTGGCTGAAGTCACTGAGGTGGTTAGCAAGCTCCTCAGTGGCAAGGCTCCAGGTGTGGATGAGATCTGTCTTGAGTATCTTAAGTCTCTGGATGTTGTGGGGCTGTCTTGGCTGACACGTTTCTGCAACATCACGTGGTGGCCGGGGACAGTACCTCTGGACTGGCAGACCGGGGTGGTGGTCCCTCAGGTGCTTGAGGGTTCATGGGAGTTTGCCCAACCAGTCCACATGTGCTTTGTGGATCTGGAGAAGGCATTCGATCGTGTCCCTCGTGGTGTCCTGTGGGGAGTGCTCTGGGAGTATGAGATCCGGGGGCCCTTTGCTAAGGGCTGTCCGGTCCCTGTATGACTGGAGCTGGAGCTGTGTTCACATTGCCGGCAGTTAGTCAGACCTGTTCCTAGTGCATGTTGGACTCTGCCAGGACTGCCCTTTGTCACTGGTTCTGTTCGTTTGAATTTATGGACAGAATTTCCAGAATGGATCAGTATACATGCAATTAATGTGAGTTAAATAAATATACTAATTTGTAATGTAGTTTGCATAAAGTGGTGTTACTAAATTGTTATCGACTAAATGTTCACCCCGAGTCTGCTCGCCTACACATAAAAGTCACTGCACACTACTGATGTTTACACAACCTGGACCTCAAAATTATCTGTTATATATAAATTTACAACCTTTAATGTAAACATAAATTCACAGAGCCTTTCTTTTACAGAAAAGATGTATGTGTGTGTGATGTGTAAGGAATTCTCACCTTTGTTTCCCCCTTGTCTCCTGCAGATTCCCAGATGTCCTCTCTGAGTCCTGGTCTTGCTCTGAAACAGGAAATCCCACAGATTCCAGATCTTAAAGAGGAGCCAGAAGAACAGAGCATAACACAGCAGGAATATCACCTGCAAGTGTGAGTCTCATCACTTTCAACACATTTTATGAAATCAGATTACAAATAAACCAGAATTCAGGGACATTTGAGAATAGCCAGAAATATAAACTGCTAATTTAATCCTTGTGCAGGGTTATCAGCTTTTATACATGAGAATTTATACAGACACAGTGATTGATTTGTCCTCAGGATGAATTTTCCAATTTATGTAGATTTTATTTTATTCAGGTACATCCCTGAGTCCAGTGATGGCTGTGTAAAGACAGAAGAGTTCTCAGTGCTCCAACAAGAACAAACTGATCACAGAGAGGACACACAGGGAGAAGACGTCACCTCTGAGACACATGTCCACCCCGAGACTGATGGAGACACGGAGCACTCTTCTGACACCGACAGTGATGAAGAGTGGAGAGCTCCATTCAGCTATTCAGCTGCACAGATGGATACCGAGGCAGATGGAGATCACTATAACCAAGTCCAGACCGGAGACAGAAGCACCATTGCTTCAAACTCATTTCAATCCCCCAAATACATGTCTGCACCAGAGACCAGAGCAACAGTAGACAATGTAAACATGTCACAAACAGCCGAAGGATCTGCAAGGAAGAAACAGCAGTGTTCTGTTTACAAAGAGAGATTTGGGTTTAAAGAGCATTTTAATAGACACATTAGCGTTGACGCAGGAGAGAAACCTTACACCTGTTCTGCCTGTGAGAAAGCATTTAAACAGAAGATTTTTCTCACACTACACATGAGAACACACACAGGAGAGAAACCTTACAGCTGTTCTGTCTGTGAGAAAACATTTTCTCTAAAGGGTAATCTCACAACACACATGAGAAGACACACAGGAGACAAACCTTACAGCTGTTCTGTTTGTGAGAAAGCATTTACTGAAAAAAAAGGGCTTACAGAACACATGAGAACACACACAGGAGAGAGACCGTACAGCTGTTCTGTATGTGAGAAAGCATTTACTTACAAGAGTGTTCACACACTACACATGAGAACACACACAGGAGACAAACCTTACAGTTGTTCTGTCTGTGAGAAAACATTTACCTACAAGAGTGCTCTCACATCACACATGAGAACACACACAGGAGAGAAACCTTACAGCTGTTCTGAATGTGAGAAAGCATTTACTCAAAAGAGTGATCTCACAGTACACATGAGAACACACACAGGAGAGAAACCTTACAGCTGTTCTGTCTGTGAAAAGGCATTTACTGAAAAAAAACTACTCACACAACACATGAGAACACACACAGGAGAGAAACCTTACAGCTGTTCTGTCTGTGAGAAAGCATTTGCTGAAAGAAAAGGATTCACAATACACATGAGAAGACACACAGGAGAGAAACCTTACAGCTGTTCTGTCTGTGAGAAAGCATTTATTGAAAAAAAAGGGCTTACAGATCACATGAGAACACACACAGGAGAGAAACCTTACAGATGTTCTGTCTGTGAAAAAGCATTTACTGAAAAGAAAAGACTCACAATACACATGAGAACACACACAGGAGACAAACCTTATAGCTGTTCTGTCTGTGAAAACGCATTTATTGAAAAAAAACAACTCACACAACACATGAGAACACACACAGGCGAGAAACCTTACAGCTGTTCTATCTGTGAGAAAACATTTACTGAAAAAAAACGACTCCCAATACACATGAGAACACACACAGGAGAGAAACCTTACAGCTGTTCTGTCTGTGAGAAAACATTTACTGAAAAGCAAGGACTCACAAAACACATGAGAACACACACAGGAGAGAAACCTTACAGCTGTTCTATCTGTGAGAAAGCTTTTACTTACAAGAGTGTTCTCACGTCACACATGAGAACACACACAGGAGACAAACCTTACAGCTGTTCTGTCTCTGAGAAAGCATTTACTGAAGAACAGGACTCACAAAACACATGAGAACACACAGGAGAGAAACCTTACAGCTGTCCTATGTGTTAGTCACAATTTACACATCGCTCTCATCTGAAAAGACATGAGAAGTCACACAGGAGGGAAATAAGTTGAACAGAAAATAACAGAAGGTTTTAGGCTGTGCTTATGGGGTGTTACAACAAGAGACAGAATACAGAATACTGTAGAATGTTCTGTTAAAAACTAAAAATAAAGATGTTGACCTGGTGTGTGGTTAATACCTGTGTAATTACTGAGCTATCCACTTGAAACTAAAGCAACATCTTCTCTGTTTGCACAAATAAACCTAGGCAATATTGCAAGTTTGTGTAATATTGTAACAAACCTAATATTGTAAGTTGACCAACAACTATCCATTCATCCATATTCTTACGCTTATCTGGGGCAGGGTCGCGGGGGGCAACAGTCTAAGCAGGGACTCCCAGACTTCCTTCACCCCGGACACTTCCTCCAGCTCCTCCGGGGGGACCCCAAGGCGTTCCCAGGCCAGCCAAGAGACATAGTCCATCCAGCGTGTCCTGGGTCTTCCCCGGGGCCCCCGAAGATAGCGTCCAGGAGGCATCCAGAACAGATGCCCGAGCCACCTCAGCTGGCTCCTCTCGACATGGAGGAGCAGCGGCTCTACTCCGAGCTCCTCTCTAAGCCACTCTGTGAAGAAAACTAATTTCAGCCGCTTGTATCTGCAATCTTGTCCTTTTGGTCATTACCCAAAGCTCATGACCATAGGTGAGGGTAGGGTACCTGTAAATCGAGAGCTTTGCCTTTCGGGTCAGCTCCCTCTTCACTACAACGGTCTGGTAGAATAGAATAGAATAGAATAGAAATCCTTTACTGTCATTATACACAGTACAATGAGATTTGAAGCCCCCTTTCAAATTGCACACAGCGCAAGTATAAACGAATAACTACTGTACTAATAAAAACTATAAAACTGCTATGGTAAAAACAAGACACATATATACTGGGTAGAGGTAGTGGTAGAGATAGTCCAAAAGTCAGTGCAAATGGCAGTTCTTAGTGCAAGTTGGAGTTCAGAATGGTGACAGCTTTGGGAAAGAAGCTGTCCCTGAATCTATTTGTCCTGGCTGATATGGATTTGCAGCGCCTGCCAGAGGGCAACAGGTTGAAGAGATGGAAGCCAGGGTGGGTATTGTCCTTGAAAATGTTCCGGGTTCTGCTGAGACAATGGGAGTTATAGATGGAGGATATGGAGGGCAGAGGGCAGCCAATGATTTTTTTGTGCTGTGTTTGTAACCCTCTGCAGTCTCTTCCTGTCAGCCTCTGTGCAGCTAGAGTGCCACACTGATACAGCATAGGTCAGCAGGCTCTCTAGGGTGGAACGGTAAAAAGTCATGAGCAGGCTTGTGTTTAGTTTCTCCTTCCTGAGCACCCTCAGGAAGTGTAGCTGCTGCTGGGCCTTCTTTACCAGAGCCGAGGTGTTGACTGACCAGGAGAGATCTGCAAAGATTTGAACACCTAGGAATTTGAAGGTCTCTACTTGCTTCACACGTTCACTGTTGATGTACAGGGGGGCAGGGGCAGATCTATTTCGCCAGAAGTCCAGGATGAGCTCCTTTGTCTTGAGATGTTTAGTGCCAGGTTGTTCTTTGCGCACCACTCACCAAGTTTCAGGACCTCATCTCTGTAGGCCTCCTTGTTCCCCCCTGTTATCAACCCCACCACCGTCGTCTCATCAGCAAATTTGACAATGATGTTTTCTGAGTGGGTGGGGCTGCAGTCATACGTGTAGAGCGAGTAGAGAAGTGGGCTCAGCACACAGCCCTGGGGGGAGCCTGTGCTGAGAGTGCGGTTGGATGAAAGGTGCTGGCCCAGTTTCACCTGCTGGGGTCGGTTTATTAAAAAGTCCTTGATCCATGAGCAGGTAGATGGTGGGAGCCCCAGGTTAACTAACTTGGGGATCAGAATGTCCAGTATTATTGTGTTGAAGGCTGAGCTATAGTCAATGAAGAGCATCCTGACGTAGCTCCCTTGTTTCTCCAGGTGGCTCAGCACAGAGTGGAGGACGATGGCTATTGCGTCTTCTGTGGATCTGTTTGACCGGTATGGGAACTGATGTGGGTCCAGGGTAGGGGGGAGACAGGCTTTGAAGTGACTCAGGACCAGTTTCTCAAAGCATTTGGTGATGATTGGGGCGAGTGCTACAGGACAGAAGTCGTTGAGGCTGGCTGCAGGGGATTTTTTGGGGACTGGGATGATGGTGGCGGGGATGGCAGCTTGCTTCAGTGACAGATTGAAAATGTCAGCGACCGCATCAGTGCAGACGCTGCACTGTTTCACCTTTCAGTCTCACGTTCCATCCTCCCCTCACTCGTGAACAAAACCCGAAGATACTAGAACTCCTCCACTTGAGGAAAGGACTTTCCACTCACACGGAGAGGGCAAGCCACCTTTGTCCAGCCAAGAACCATGGCCTCGGATTTGGAGTAGTTGATTCTCATCCCAGCCACTTCACTCTCAGCTGCAAACCGCCCCAGTGCACGTTGGTGGTCCCGGTCTGTTGAAGCCATCAGGACAACATCATCTGCAAACAGCAGAGATGAGTTTGGTTATTTTGGTAATTTATGATTCTTTCCGAAACACTAGCCAATTTCAAAGACAAAATGTATGCTTTTAAAGCAACTAATGTTGTTATCTGAAAGATGGAGTGGCGTCTTCATGATCTCAACTCGCACATTTGACAATCACAAATTTTGAAAAAAAAGAAAAAAAATGCTAACATGATTTTCTCTTTCTCTCTTTGCTCTGAACGACTTGTGACGGGTTTTGCCGTGGTCTGTAATATTTTTATTACATAATTTGGGGAAAGTAATCAGTTAGCCTATATATTGGCCTAAAAATATCGGCAGAGCTTATCGGTCTTCAGTCACTCTGGATTCTAAACATCGGTCATTCTCTAGGTCTAACTTTTGAAGGAATGTCAAATCAATAAAACTTTTCAGGTGCATGATCAAAGGAGAAGTTCAATTTGTCAACTGGACAAAGTTTGTTTGGTTGAAAACGTTTCGCCGCTCATCCGAGAGACTTCGTCAGCTCTGGTTATTGTACTGGTTAGACCCTGCTTATATCTAGCTGCCGGGAGGCGCGTCCTACAATGACAAAGCTCTGAAAACGATCCCCCGCATTTTCAGGTGCACACACACATGCTCATATAAACACCAAAGACACATGTTTATTATATTACTTAATCATATAAACATTAAGGTCACTTGTTTGTATATCACTTATATTACTTAACATTTATAAATCACATATAAGATAAGATAAGATAAGATAAGATAAGATAAGACTTTATTGATCTCACACAGGAGAAATTTACTTGTCACAGTAGCTCCAGGTAGGGACAGTTTGAACAAGAAAGACAAGTGCATGCAGGCAAGAATGGCATAAAGATAGGAAATAATAATAATAAAATAAGTAGTACATCGAATAATAAAAATAAGAGTAATAATAATAATAAAAAACAGTGACAGGGAGAGTATTGAAAAAAAAAACAATACTTGCACGTTGGAAAAACGATATTGCACGATAGGAGTATTGAAAAAAACAATATTGCACATTGGGAAAACGATATTGCACGATAGCACGTTGGAAAAACGATATTGCACGATAGGACCATACAGTGGAGTTATACAAGTAATAATAATAAGAAACAGTAACTAGGAGAGTATTTAAAGACAATATTGCACGTCTGGATTATACATATGGATTGTATTATTTGAACTCTGGGGTTGAGGGGTCTGTGGAATGTGTGCCAGGAAGGGAGACTGAGTGGTTGAGGGGTCTGTGGAAATTATGACAGGAAGGATCTGGTTCTGGTGAGCACATTGTGGAGGAGGGGAAGACTGGTGCAAAAGAAGACTGCGCGGATGATGAGCAGAAGAATGTGGGCTGGCACAGAACGCGGATCCTGAGTTGTTTGGAGGAGTTTGCTGCTCCTGGCGTAAGACTTGCTACTGTAAGCTCTAGGGGAGGCTAACCCAGAGCTCTGTTTTAGACTTTTTTTAGGGAAATAAAATTTTGGTTAATTTGAAACTTTTGAATCTTGGTCATCGTTAGATAAGAACACGCTTTACATCCAACACTTTCTTAACTATATTTTATAATCCAAACATTGTATTAACTTTTGCATAGAACGTAATGAATAGTTGTAGCCAGTAGTCGAGTTGTAAAATTAAACCAGGGAGGATGGTGAAATTTTTCATTTATGTGACATGTTTTCCCAAACATATTTCTTAGATGCAATTTCCTGCATTCTAGTCCATTTTAGGATAACTTGCTAGACATGGCAAATCCTAAATCCCATCTAATTCATAGCTTGCATTCTCAGTTGCATGGCCTCCACAAGACAATACTATTTATAGGAAAGAAACAACCCCCCTGGTGAAAGCAGCACATTCTGAAGGCAACAATCTGAGAAATTCCCCGTTAAAGATCTGCTTGTGGAACAGAAAGAAACTCATTTTCATGACATTAAACTAAGCCCTCCCCCATCACTGATATTACTGTGGTGTGGAGTTTCAGGGCAGGGCAGAATTAGAAGGTTCTTTGTTAAAATGCTTTTATAACAAAAAGTCCATATAATCATTCAATAATTCAATAATACACAGGATATATGTTATCACACACACACACCTTAGTCCTGGTTTAGACCTGGTTTAGACCTGGTTTAGTCCTGGTTTAGTCCCAGTTTAGACCCGGTTTAGTCTTGGTTTAGTCCTGGTTTAATCCCGGTTTAGACCTGGTATAGTCCTGGTCCTGGTTTAGACCTGGTTTAGTCTTGGTTTAGTCCTGGTTTAGTCCCGGTTTAGTCCCAGTTTAGACCCGGTTTAGCCCTGGTTTAGTCCCAGTTTAGTCTTGTTTAGACCTGGTTTAGTCCTGGTTTAGACCCGGTTTAGACCTGGTTTAGTCCTGGTTTAGACCTGGTTTAGTTCTGGTTTAGTCACGGTTTAGACCCGGTTTAGCCCTGGTTTAGTCCTGGTTTAGTCTTGTTTAGACCTGGTTTAGTCCTGGTTTAGACCCGGTTTATTCCTGGTTTAGTCTTGGTTTAGACCTGGTTTAGTCCTGGTTTAGTCTTGTTTAGACCTGGTTTAGTCCTGGTTTAGACCCGGTTTAGTCCCGGTTTAGTCCTGGTTTAGTCTTGGTTTAGACCTGGTTTAGTCCTGGTTTAGTCCTGGTTTAGTCCTGGTTTAGACCTGGTTTAGTCCTGGTTTAGTCCTGGTTTAGTCTTGGTTTAGACCTGGTTTAGTCCTGGTTTAGACCTGGTTTAGTCCTGGTTTAGTCCTGGTTTAGACCTGGTTTAGTCCTGGTTTAGTCCTAGTTTAGTCCCGGTTTAGTCCTGTACACACACGCTGACATAAGGCCCCTGCTGTCAGATAATCTGTCCCTTTGACGTAGAAATAATCTGATAATATGACTCACCTATAAGAACTCGGTCACTCCCGATAGTTTGTGTATCCATGTGTATGCACGTGTCGCGTATATCCACGGTCTTTAATTATCTGGAGCTCCGGAGAAACAGACATATCCTGAACGTATCCCATGTCCCGAGGCGAGAGTTTCTTCTTACGTAGCATTAATGTAGCAAGTTAAGGATTCTTCTTCTCTGGAAATGCCGCATACATATTCATGAGGCTCGCTCACAGCTGATTGATGAACAGGTGCAAACACAACAACGCTAATTGTCATGATTGCGGGATTATGCTGCAACATGATTGGAAGCTGGAGCGCAGTTCAGCCTATGATTGGCTCTTGGCACTGGCTATTTTGACGGCGAATTTTGCCAAAAGGTGAGGGATTTTCATGCCTGATTGATAAAATGCCACAAGGGATGGAAGAAGGGATGACCATTTTAGGAGAGGAATGATTTTGCCTACCACCCACCCCCCCCCCCCACCCCACCCCCTCAACTCGAGTACTGGTTGTAGCATATAGTATATGACAGAGTACTTTATTTTCATCATTACTGTTATTATGACAAAGATGTTTGTTGAAAAAAAAATTTTTTTTTAATTGTAAATGTACTTTTTTTTTTTTTTTGCTTAAAGGTGCACTATATAACTTTTTGGTTGGAGGTCCATCACCTACTTGTTTCTATGGATATGTCATTGCTCTGCCTGGAATGTTCCACAGTGTGACATTTATTCAATTACAGGTGATTTTATAGCTCAAAATATAGCACCTAGACAAACAGGCATTCTGACTGTGGGGTCGCCTCTCCACAGATCTGACCTGTAACTTGGTCTGGTTTGGTCTCCATGAAGATAGAAAGGTTTAATGCCATATTGTGAAACATTCCAGACAAAAACATCTCCAAGGAGAAATGCATTTGACGGACCCTCCTCCAGAAAATTTACAAAATGCACCTTTAAACACAAAGTTTCCCTTGTTTGCTGACACAGTGTGTTTTTGTTTGCTCTTCTTTTGATAACTTTTTTACCTTTGAGTTTCCTGTAGTAGTACAATTAGACCTGTCACGATAACAAATATTGAAGCTTGATATATCGCTACAGAGAAATAAAACGATAAAATATTGAAACTACTTTATGCCACTGACACAAACGCACTAAAACATTATGATGCCAGTAAACCATTCTTTAAGTAGTCAGAATCATTTAAAAACATGAGCTGCACAATCAAATAGCAGAATAAACTGAGAATTCATCTTAGAAGTTACTTATCCAACCCTGTACAGCTCAGATCGTATAGTATTACAACAACACAAATCTCCCCATTATTGCAAAGAAAAGAGTAAGTATAGTATTTATCTTTGTGTAATCCCTCAGTCGTCCAGGTAGGATCCATAGCAAAGTAGGAATTCAATCCAGGGAGAGAAATGGTTTGAAATGGGAGTTCAAGAGGCTGTTTTTGTTAGGAAAGAAAGACGGCGCATGTTTGAACAGAAATGGAGGGTTCAGACATCACAGCTCTCCTATTTACTCCGGCACAGTCCCTACTTAATGCAGTTCAATAGATCTAGCTAGCAAAAAGTGTTAGTTTCAGAGTAGTTTCACTGTAGTTAGATATAAGGCAGTGTCCACCAGCGTCTGACCAGAACCAAAGAAGCAACTTGGATGAGCTCTGAAATGTCAAACTTTTGTCCAGTTAACATAATTGAATTTCTCATTTGCAGGCCTGCCAACATGTAGGGATTTTGCGTAGCGGACATGCATTTTGACCGCCTTGTACGATTTGTTGTTCTAAATTACGCATATGCATAATTTACAGACATTTGGTGCATGTGCTTGGCTGAGGAGCCAATGGGGTGAAGCTACCATCTGTGGGATTATGACTGAATGCCTCTAAGTCAGAATCCCGCCTAGACGCAATGATACTGTAGCGCCGCGGTCTCTTAGTGACCTGGGGTGGGCAGTGCCGTTTGTGACTGGGGCGGGGCACGGCCGATAAAGGGTTGCCCCTCTTCCATCTGTCAGCTCATGTGTAAGGAGAACCACAAACATCCCGGGCCACTCAGAGACCGCGGTGCGGTACTTACAGTGACTGTATGGTGCTTTGCGGGGGTTCACTTTCTTGAATGCCCGTCTCACTGTAGCTGTGTCTATACAGAGTACAGCATCCTCACTGTCCCCATGAGGTCTGGTGACGGGCGTGGTGTTATCTGCATCAGACCAGGCATAGAAGGGGTTGAGTTTGTCCGGGAATGATGCGCTGGACAGTTCCACTGGCCTGCTCCTCTCCTTGTAGTCAGTGAGAGCAGCTGATCAGTGCGACCAGCTTGATGACCAGCTTGATGACGTATCATTATGTTTCATTATCTCATGTTTAACACACAAATCCTGCATACTTAGGCTTTAGGTTCTTCTCTCAAACTGAAAACACTGTTCCACCTTGTGATGTCATGTGCGGTTCAAGGAGGGGTCACTATCACTATAAATTTGCCATGTCAAAATATTCTAATACTTTACTTCATATTTAATATCTATAGTGTTGTATAATGTAACTGTCCCATTTTAAAGAATATTTTTTGAACATTTAGATTGTTTTTTTCTTAGGGCTTACAACTGTCACACGACAAAACATCACACGTTTTTCAGAACAATAGAATTTTACAAAGATAAGAAAATGAGAATTATTACATTTGTTCTGTAGATTAAACCCTTCATCCCAGAGCTCTTCCTGGTGCATAAAGGACAGAGAACATTGCTCTGAATGCCAAGAAAACCAAAGAGATCACCGTCGACTTCAAGAGGCACTGCACAGATCTTGCCCCCCTCTACATCAACGGTGAGTGTGTGGAGAGGGTCAACACTTTCCGGTTCCTTGGTGTTCTCATCTCCGATGACATCTCCTGGACTGAGAACATCACAACAATCACTAAGAGGGCTCAGCAGCGTCTACACTTCCTGAGGGTGCTCAGGAAGTACAAACTAGACCCCAGCCTGCTACTGACCTTCTACCATGCGTCCATTGAGAGCCTGCTGATGTACTGCATGACCGTATGGTACGGCAGCTGCACAAAGGTGGACAGGGAGTGGCTCCAGAGGGTAGTTAAGACGGCACAGAAGATCAAAGGCTGCCCTCTCCCCTCCCTGATGGACATCTACACCTCCTGCTGCCTTAGCAGAGCTAACATCATCATCAAGGACAGCTTCCAACCTGGCTCTCAGTTCTTTGACTTGCTGCCCTCAGGAGGTGTTACAGGTGCATTAAAGCAACGACAAACAGACTCAAAAACAGCTTCTTCCCAAGGGCCATAACCACCTTGAACACTCACATGCACTGACTCACCCCATATTCCTGTCCCCCACTCTCCTCCATCCACCCGTGGTGCAATTACTTAACACAGTGCAATATATCTTGTTGGACAATATTTATTACAGTGTAATAATATAGTTTCTGTAGCATATCCACCTGGGCAATATTTATTACTGTGTAATATCTTCAACTGTGTTTTGTAGCATATCCACCTGTTGTTGTGCAATACTTAATTACAGTACAATATCCTGTGGTGTAATACTTAACACAGTGCTATAGCTTGTTGATCATATTTAATGCAGTACAATATGCTAAACTGAATTCTGTGAAACATCTCCCTCTGTAATGTAGAGACTCAAGTGTGTGTATAAATTGTTGTAATGTGTCACCCTTACTGCTATATATGAGCAAGACTTGCAATATCCTGGCAACTAATGCGCAGTACAGGACTTTTTTGCACTAATTTGTTTTTGCACTATTTTTTATTACCATTACTGTGTTTTATTACCTATACTGTGTTGTAAATATCCTGCTGTGTTGTATATATCATACGTAAATGTCTGCACTGAAGTGAGATGCTTTCAATCACATTGTGAGTATGTATGATGTAAATTGTACATATGAATAGTGACAATAAAAGGCATTCTATTCTATGAGCTTCTTCTGTTTTTTGGGTCACTTTCTTCTTAAATGTGTGATTTTTTTCATGTCACATCACACTGCACACTGATGTAAGCATGCGCACATCTTTGTGTGATCTAACCATTATTTTAATAGATCCATGGATCTAACGTACACAGGGTGTAAAATCTGATCTATAGCTCCTTTTACCGCCGCGTGGCATCAGAGTCTGACCTGTCTGATGTGAGGAGAGCAGCTGAATGTCCCTCTCTGTAGAAAGCAAAGACTGTATGGCTCAAAGTCCATATAGGCCCAAAATAGACATGCCTAAATGAATAGACCTCATTTGTGATGTTTAAAAACCTTAGGATTATGTCCATTCTCACCCAGGTGGACCTCAGGCCCTGTTGTTGTGCAGATTCATCAGATTCCTGCCCTCCTTTTAGTGCACCTGCTGTTCCAGTGCTACAGATGTTCACAGATAACATCTCAAGCATCACTGCACACATCTATCTATGCTAATATCTACATCATGAAATCGATTTTTATTTCATCGTAACATAGGGTGACCAGATTTATAAAACAAATAAAACACTGGGACGTCCCTGGTTTGGGCTGGTTGGTAATAATAAAATTCTGAAATGAGTAACGCATAATTAAGGAAAACATTTTTTTGCACTTGGCACTGTGAGGCAGTATAGTCACCTTTTCTTTGTGTTTTTGTCATTTTTAAGCAGCTTTTCTGTGTTTTACCTAAACAAATGACAATTTATGCCTCTTTACTGTTGGCAGGTATCAGATTGGTCAAAAATAGGGACACCTGGGACATTTCTTGTATACACCTGGGACAAATCAGTGGTTTGGGATAAGTTTGCTGGGACAGGGGACACAGGGCTCAAAACTGGGACTGTCCTGGGTAAACAGGGACAAGCTCATGTCTGTTGTGGCAAAATACTGCCTCAGTACTACAACCAGGTTCAGATCGAAATATCACATCAAGAGTCAGACAATTACAGTTCCACAAAAAAGGTATTCCCCAGATACAATAGTCGCTAAATAATGCAGAGCTCTAGGTCAGACTGTCTTTGGTAACTACCATCTACGTAGGTCTCTCTCCCTTGACCCAACTATATAACACAACATGTGAATAATATGTGACTCCAAGTGCAGCCCCGGTCAGCCTCCTCGGCATTCTTCCAGCTCATGAGCTCATGCTGTTATCTGTTTCTCCCCCGTAATCAGAGGAACACAGTGTCCTGGCGGTCAAGGCTTCTTTAACCGGTGCAAACTGGTTCGCCTGTGAACAGTCCTCAAAAAATAATGAATAGGACTTCCTCGCCTGAACCACTAAATTTCCCTCCTATAGTAAGTTTACACTCGGTTTCCATGCAATGAGGCATATAATATAAAATGTAAGCAATAAGCTAAACAATAATAACAATAAGCTAAACAGTAATAATCATAATATGACTATAATATGAGTATAATATGCATCAAAACACATTCCATGGTTGCTAGTAGTCGCGTATATAAAGCTCTACATTCAGATTTAGACTTTATTTTAAACAAACTTTAGACAAACTTTATTGATCCATAAGGGAAATTATTTGGATACAGTAGATCACTCATCATAATATAATATAATAACAGAGAGTAACAAAAATAGATGGAATAGCAAAAAAAAAAGCGTCAACTGCCTCCCTGTCCTGGAGGGAGCATTGCTGGAAGAATATTATTAGATACTTAAAAACCCCAGTTCAGGGAGCCAACAAGTTAGCATGCTGGAGGCAGTGTGGTTCTGAGGAGGGAAATCATTACCACATATTCTGGGCTTGCCCCAAATTAAAAAGGTATCGGAGTGAGATCCACACAAGTTTTGGAGTAAATTTACCATTCAATTTCGAAACTCTGTATTTAGGTAGGGTTACTTTTCTGGAACAGAGAAGTGATAAGAAGTTGTTACAAGCCCTTTTGGTGGCAAGCAAAAAGAACATCACAAACAAATGGCTAACCCCTGTTTCGCCTTCACTGGATGGCTGGATTGACATCATTTCTGACATTTTCAAGTTGGAAAAGCTAACTTATTCAGTAAACATTCAAAGAGACAAATTTTATAGTATTTGGAACAAATGGATTAAGTACATCACCCCAACTAGAAAAGATTTCTTGTAACTTCTCCACTTCTGGTGAAGATTTGTTTTATTTTATTTTATACTGTATAATACAATGTTTTTGATGGTATTTCTGTTCTAGTAAGTTCCCCAGTTTCTGTAAATAGTTTAGTGTGGGTCTTTTTTTTTTTTTTGCTCCCTTTTTCCCCCTTTTTTCACAATATACTAAAAATAGGAAAGATTATATTTGGATTGAAAATCTGTAAAATGAATATGACTGCTCTTTCCAAATAATAATGTTACATAAGGGTGAGTTATTGCACAATTGTACGGAGTATTATAGTATGAATGTAGTCCTGTATCTCTCACTGTTTGAGTGGAGCTGTAGAAGCCTGTTGGAGAATGAGCTCCTCTGTCCCTCTATGATCTGGTGCAGTGGGTGAGCAGGAGTGTCCATGATGAAGAGCAGTTTGTCCAGTGTCCTCCTGTCCCTCACTGTGACAAATATCTCCTAGATTTTCTGCCATTTTCCCTCTGCTCTCCGAGAGAAGCCACAGCATTTGATCGTCCGGAGCTAAATTCACCAGCTAAAAGCACCAAATAAGCAGCTAATTGTCCTTTTGGCGGCACGGTAGCTGAGTGGTTAGCGCTCTTGCTTCACAGCAAGAGCGCCCAGGCCTTTCTGTGTGTGTTCTGTGTGGAGTTTGCATGCATGGTCTGGGTTCGATCCCCGGGTCGCCTGGGCCTTTCTGTGTGTGTTCTGTGTGGAGTTTGCATGTTTCTCCCCGTGTCTGGATGGGTTTTCTCCGGGCACTCCGGTTTCCCCCATCAACCCAAAACATGCACCATAGGTACCTCCAGCTTAGGTCCTGACCAAACCGAAGCAAGAAGATCATGGAGATGGTCCCCGGGCGCCCTAATGTGTGCTGCCCACTGCTCCTAATATATGTATATATATATATATATAGGATGGGTTAAAATGCAGAGAAGAATTTCTCCAGTGTGAGATCAATAAAGTCACTTCTTCTTCTTCTTCTTCTTTTGTTTTTCAGCAGAACTTAAATGAGCCTCAAGTCCAACCACCTGAGCTCTCACATGCCCGGGGTCAGATTAGTTTACTTTTTTTTAGTATACTTTGCAGACATTTAGGTGATTTAATTTATGAAAAATTACAAAATATATTTAGCCTAATTCTAGTATAGCAATGAGTAGTAATAAGATAAATAACTTCACTAACTGTGATGGTCAATGTTACTGTTGCTGGATGTCCATGAAAATTGGGTAAAATAGCCACAAATTGTAGTAAAATAAATACTCAAGTAAGTAAAAAGTAGAAGTCCAAGAAATATGTTAAGTAGCTAAGAGTAAAAGTATTAGGGGAAACTTCTCAAGTAACTTCAGTTAAAATTAAGTGTCTGGAGGAAACATCTGATTTGTCATTTAAAGTGAATGCAACTGCAAGGACAAAAAAAATGAAAACAGTGCTCATATGTGGTCTTTTCAAAGAACAGACAAAAATGAGACTAAATCATATCTGAAGGAGCGGTGCAAGAAACACAAATGTTTACATGTTGTCAACATAAATCTTTCAGTCTCAGTGGAAAGAGTAACCACACCAAGTAAGAGTACTGTTACTTCAAATAAAATAAAAGTTAAAGTACCACCCACATCTGAATATAAATACTTCTCTTTCTCAGATAGATGGGTAAATTAATAAATAAAAATCATGTTTTGACACAATATGAGAGTGCATTTTAAGACTTTATTTAATCTTAAGTAATAGCAGTCTTTTTTTTCTTTTATCAAATTTAGATTAAAATTTTACTGTTTAATTTTTGCAGCCCAGTTTTATCTGTTTTGCCTTGTCCTTGAAACAAAGTGTTGATTTGTTTTTGTCTGACAGAAGGGCAAAGAAAAGTATCCTTTGTCGACCTTGTTGGTTGAAGATTTGGTGATGGGGCAGGCGGATTTATGAAGCTGGTGGAGAAAAAGCGAGACATTTCCACTATATATTGTAATGACCCGAGGCTTCTCTTACTTCACATCGAACTTTACTGATGAACAGAACTTCATTCTCGTTTAACATTACAGCCCAACAACGCGGTAACTCAACCCCCCCCCCCCACACACACACACACACACACCTGTTTCACGCATGCGCACACCCTCTCGTTCTCAAGCACATGCGCACACCAGCTGACCCTCTTAAAGGCACATCACATAAAACACCAGCGATAACAGAACACCATTAACCCAGGTTATAATAATAATAATAATAATAATAATAATAATAATAATAATAATAATAATAATAATAATAATAATAATAATAATAATAATAATTTTAAAATAAATAAAACTAACCGGAACTTCCGCAATTCTACGGGGCGGCACTTCCGGTCTTTTGGGAAGACAATAAGAGCCGTTTACGCTAGCTAAATAGCTAACCAAAACACCAAACGCTGAGAGCTTTGGTGGCTTCCCGGCTGACCGCGACTGCTGAAGACATATTTGTGCTGTTTGAAAGAATCATAGCCGAGAAGGAGGAGGAACTGTGTCGCTGCAAACAGGAGAACGAGAGGACGCAGTGTCTCTGACCAGAACCGGTGAGTCTGATCTGATCTGTCCAAATAGACAAAAGGGACGTTTGTGACCGTGGACAAGTTGGTTTCACGTTGGACTTTGGAGATTCGCCTCCGCAACAACAGCGGAAGGTTCCAGTGTGAGCTTTATTCAGAAGCTCTGCTAATACACGGGTTACAAACCGTCAACAAATTACCTTTGTAGTGAATGGAGTTTACTTCAGAAATGTATCAATTGAAATAATCAAACAAAACTGTTAAAAATCACAACAATTAAAAAGAAAAAAGGGATTGTGCATGTATGTTTTATAAAACATTTGATATACATTTATGTAGGCCTATTGGGGGGGGGTTATTAATGTATTATTTTTAAAAACTAAAAACTCCTAAAACTAGAATTAACCCTTTGTGGAATTTTTCACTTGAAAATCTTTTTTTTTGAGTAGCTTTTGAGTAGGCAGGTAACCTTGCAACCTCAAACCAAGTTATATAGTCTTAGTCCTCAGCTATCACGCACACCTTTTGGATTTCCAAATGAAGCCTTTGTGGGTTTTTCACTCTGGTTTTCCACATCAAATCTAAAAAACATGCACCAGGGACTACATCTGCCACACAGGGAGGGTATCTGCCACACAGGGAGGGCACCTTAAGATTAAGATGAAGCCTTTATTGGTCTCACACACAATGACACACAGTGACACACGGGAGAAATTTGACTTCTGCATTTGACCCATCCTTTTTCAGGAGCAGTGAGCAGCCATCTTTTTCGGCGCCCGGGGGGCAGTACCGTGAAGGGTCTTGCCCAAGGACCCACACTGTTTAGTTCATTGCCCGGGGGGGATTTGAACCCACAACCCCGGGGGGGGAAGTCAGTGACTTACTAGTTGAGCTAACCAGCCGGTAACACACAGGGAGGGCACCTGACACACAGGGAGGGCACCTGACACACAGGGACATTTCAGAACTGTCAAGGTCTAACTACAAGGTTTGCAGGGTTTGTAACCCCTGCAATTTGTTTATTACATTTTTAATTTTTTTTAATTTGACCGATCTACTTCCTTGTTTAAGATATTTTGTTCTGTGCTGGGGGACAAGAATAAATGGGAGGATATGATGGATTTGTGAACCTTTGCTATGGCTCTTAATTTATTTAATCTTATTAATTACTGGATGATTCTTCTGGAAGATCAATCTTCTGCTATGTTCCCAATTGCTTGTACTTGAGATTAGTTTAGTTTACTTTTTTTTCCCAATTTAAATTATACTTATTCTACTACTTAAAAGTATCCTAGATTAATTTAAGAAATGCAATTCATATGAATAAAAAAATGGATAACCTTGTGATTGATTTTGAAAAAATATATACATTTGATTTATATTTCTGAGAATAATATGTATTACAACATTCATTTTAACTGCACATGCAGTTCAATAGTTATAAATACACAATATATATGTAAATGGCTTGCTTAACTTTTTAAAAATTATGTCTAAAGACTTGAAAATCTTAAGTATAGGACTTGGGACTCGACTTGGACCTGCCTGTCTTCAACTTGGGACTTGACTCGGACTTGAGGCCAAAGACTTGAGACTTAAGACTTGCTTAACAACGACTCTGCTGACCAGTGCACCCATCTGACCGTTGCACTGTTGTTGTTGGTATGTTTTCATAACCTTTATGAATGTTCATTTTGTGTAGTGCATTACACATTTGTAGAGCTGTCCTATGTCACTCATGTGGTTTCTAGACCCATAATAATTATTCAAGTGTACTATCTCTCATGTGTAAGGACTGTATAGGTGTCAGCTCAGACAGTGATATCCACCTGGAATGCCAGTCAGGACACAGCGGACAGGATGCAGATGATACATTTTAAGAGACTTTAATGAAGCTCAGGCAGCGTCATAGGCACATTCGGTTGTTTGTGATTTTTCATTAATAACAAAACAACAACTTGAACTGACCTACCGTCAGTTCAAGTTGTTGTTTTGTTATGACTGCACGCCCAAGCCTCCATCCATTCATCCATTTTCTTCCACTTATCCAGGGCCGGGTTGCGGGGGCAGCAGTCTAAACAGGGACTCCCAGACTTCCTTCACACCGGACACTTTCTCCAGCTCCTCCGGGGGAACTCCAAGGTGTTCCTAGGCCAGCTGAGAGACATAGTCCCTCCAGCATCGCCTGGGTCTTCCCTGGGGCCACCTCAGCTGGCTCCTCTTGATGTGGAGCTCCATACTCCGAGCTCCTCCCATGTGGCCGAACTCCTCACCCTCCCTCTAAAGGAGCGCCCAGCCACTCTGCGGAGGAAACTCACTTCGGCCGCTTGTATCCGAGATCTTCTCCTTTTGGTCATTACCCAAAGCTCATGACCAGAGGCAAAAACTCTAGGCTGGGAGGAGATTGGAGAGGCCATGGAGGAATGGCCTTAAAGGTCCCATTGCATGAAATTTTCACTTTCTGAGGTTTTTGAACGTTAATGTGAGTCCCCCCCCCCCCCCCCCCCCCCCCATTTGCGATCCTTTTCTGCGTTACAAAAAATTGGAGCTCAAACGGGCGATTTTGAACAAGGCACCTTATTGACGTCAGATCGAAAAAAGAAATGCAAATGTAGTTCCACCCCCGTCTGTCTGTCCTCAGCGTCTCTGTAAATCACGCCCAGAGAGTTTGGACTGCGAATGCGCTAGGCAATGCGAAATGCGTTTTTTTATTTGCCTGGAGGCACGTCCGAGTGTTTCTAGGCTCGGAAGTCCTTTATCTGAGCCTCTGGACCTTTGAACAGCAGTGGTTTAATTTTATTTTCTGTGGAAATGTGTTTATTTTTCAATGGAACGCTTCAAATCTCTCCCCCCGTGCAAAAACACAGAAATGGATCAGCTGAGAGCTCAGAGCGGAGAGTTTGGCCACGCCCCCACCCTCTACTATAGACCAGCTCTTTTCTCCTCATTTGCATTCAAGCAACAATGCCCATAATGGCCTGTTCAGAGAGAGAAAAAATACTCTTTCTCATCTTATCTCTGTTTCTCATGCACTGGGTGTTGATTTTGAAGAAGGATTCATTTACAGTATTAGGGAACCATTAAGGAGCCATATAAAAGCATCAAGAAGTACCATGTCATGGGATCTTTAAAGAAATTCTGATAAACCGTCAGATGCCTCAAGAGGGGGAAGCAGTGCTTCACCAACACTGTTTACAGTGCGGGTGGAGAGCTGTTGACATCGACTGGGGATGTTGTCGGATGGTGGAAAGAATACTTTGAGGATCTCCTCAATCCTACTTCCGCGGAGGAAGCAGAGGCTGGGGACTCGGAGGCGGACTCGTCAATTACACTGGCTGAAGTCACTGAGGTGGTTAGCAAGCTCCTCGGTGACTCCAGGTGTGGATGAGATCCGTCTTGAGTATCTTAAGTCTCTGAATGTTGTGGGGCTGTCTTCTGCAACATCGCATGGCATCTGGGGACAGTACCTCTGGACTGGCAGACCGGGGTGGTGGTCCATCTGCTTAAGAGGGAGGGTTTGTTCCAACCACAGAGGAATTGTACTCCTCAGCCTCCCCGGTAAGGTCCATTCCAGCGTACTGGAGAGGAGAATCCGACCGATAGTCGAACCTCGGATTCAGGAGGAGCAGTGTGGTTTTCGTCCTGGCTGCTCTATACTCTCCATCAGGTGCTCGAGGGTTCATGGGAGTTTGCCCAACCAGTCCACATGTGCTTTGTGGATCTGGAGAAGGCATTCGATCGTGTCCCTCGTGGTGTCCTGTGGGGAGTGCTCTGGGAGTATGAGATCCGGGGCCCTTTGCTAAGGGCTGCCCGGTCCCTGTATGACTGGAGCAGGAGCTGTGCTCACATTGCCGTCAGTTAGTCAGGCCTGTTCCTAGTGCATGTTGGACTCTGCCAGGACTGCCCTTTGTCATTGGTTCTGTTGGTTTGAATTTATGGACAGAATTTCCAGAATGGCTCAGTATACATGCAATTAATGTGAGTTAAATAAATGTACTAATTTCTAATGTAGTTTGCATAAAGTGGTGTTGCTAAATTGTTATCGACTAAATATTGATGTTCAACCTGAGTCTGCTCGCCTGCACATAAAAGTCACTGCACACTACTGATGTTTACACAACCTGGACCTCAAAGTTATCTGTTATATATAAATTTTCAACGTCATGGACAAATAAAATATCCCTTCACCTTTAATGTAAACACAGATTCGCCGAGCCTTTCTTTTACAGGAAAGATGTATGTGTGTGTGATGTGTAAGGAATTCTCACCTTTGTTTCCCCCTCGTCTCCTGCAGATTCCCAGATGTCCTCTCTGAGTCCTGGTCTTGCTCTGAAACAGGAAATCCCAGAGATTCCAGATCTTAAAGAGGAACCAGAAGAACAGAGCATAACACAGCAGGAATATCACCTTCAAGTGTGAGTCCCATCACTTTCAACACATTTTATTTTAAAAATATGATCAGATTAGAAATAAACCAGAATTCAGGGACGTTTGAGAATAGCCAGAAATATAAACTGCTAATTTAATCCTTGTACAGGGTTATAAGGTTTTATACATAAGAATTTATGCAGACAATTTATGTGACTGATTTGTCCTCAGGATGATTATTTCTATTTATGTAGATTTTATTTTATTCAGGTCTGTCCCTGAGTCCAGGGATGGCTGTGTAAAGACAGAAGAGTTCTCAGTGCTCCAACAAGAACAAACTGATCACAGAGAGGACACGCAGGGAGAAGACGCTACCTCTGAGACACATGTCCACACCGAGACTGATGGAGACACGGAGCACTCTTCTGACAGTGATGAAGAGTGGAGAGCTCCACTCAGCTATACAGCTGCACAGATGGAAACCGAGGCAGATGGCGATCACTATAACCAAGTCCAGACCGGTGCCAGAAGGACCATTGCTTCAAACTCATGTCTATCCCCCAAATATATGTCTGCACCAGAGACCAGAGCCACCGTGGACAATGAAAACATGTCACAAACAGTCGAAGCAGCTGCAATCTCTGTTTATAAACAGAGATTTGGGTTTACAGAGCATTTAAATAGACACATTAGCGTTCAGGCAGGAGACAAACTTTATGGCTGTTCTGTCTGTGAAAAAGCCTTTACTGAAAAGCAAGGACTCACAAAACACATGAGAACACACACAGGAGACAAACCTTATAGCTGTTCTGTCTGTGAGAAAGCGTTTGCTCAAAAGGGTAATCTCACGCTACACATGAGAACACACACAGGAGAGAAACCTTACAGCTGTTCTGTCTGTGAGAAAGCATTCGCCGTAAGGACGAATCTCACATCACACATGAGAACACACACAGGAGAGAAACCTTACAGCTGTCCTTTCTGTGAGAAAGCATTTACTGAAAAGGGTGATCTCACAATACACATGAGAACACACACAGGAGAGAAACCTTACAGCTGTTCTATTTGTGAAAAGGCATTTACTGGAAAAAAACTACTCACACAACACATGAGAACACACACAGGAGAGAAACCTTACAGCTGTCCTTTCTGTGAGAAAGCGTTTACTGAAAAGAAAGGACTCACAACACACATGAGAACACACACAGGAGAGAAACCTTACAGCTGTGATGTCTGTGAAAAAACATTTACTGAAAAGAAAGGACTCACAACACACATGAGAACACACACAGGAGACAAACCTTATAGCTGTTCTGTCTGTGAGAAAGCATTTACTCAAAAGGGTAATCTCACACTACACATGAGAACACACACAGGAGAGAAACCCTATAGCTGTTCCGTCTGTGAGAAAACATTCGCTCAAAAGACTGATCTCATAAAACACATGAGAACACACACAGGAGAAAAACCTTACAGCTGTTCTGTTTGTGAGAAAGCATTTAAACAAAAGATTGTTCTCACAAATCACATGAGAACACACATAGACAAACCTTACAACTGTTCTTGATTGATTTACACATCAATTTATATATCACTCTCCTCTGAAAAGACATGAGAAGTCACACAAGAGGGAATTAAGTTGAATAGAAAATAACAGAAGTTTTTAAGCTGTTCTTATGGGGTGTTACAACAAGAGATAGTTGTTTAAAATACTGTAGAATATTCTGTTAAAAACTAAAAATAAAGATGTTGACCTGGTGTGTGTTTTTTTTTGTTTTTTTTAATTACTGAGCTATCCACTTGAAACTAAAACAACTTCTTCTCTGTTTGCACAAATACACCTAGGTAATATTGCAAGTTTGTGGTTTACCAACAACTATCCATTCATTTTCTTCCACTTATCCAGGGCAGGGTTGCAGAGGGCAGCATTTTAAGCAGGGACTCTCAGACTTCCTTCACCCCGGACACTTCCTCCAGCTCTTCCGGGGGGACTCCAAGGCTTTATTGATCTCACACAGGAGAAATTCTCCTCTGCATTTAACCCATTCTGTTATTAGGAGCAGTGGGCAGCACATTACTGAGCCCGGGGAACATCTCCATGATCTTGTTGCTTCGGTTTGGTCAGGACCACAGCTGGAGGATTTTATGGTGCATGTTTTGGGTGGGTGATGGGGGAAACCGGAGTGCCCGGAGGAAACCCACCCAGACACGGGAGAACATGCAAACTCCACACACTGAATGGCTCGGGCGACCCAAATCTTGAACGGCTTTGTCATCGACCTCCGGCCTAGGGTGTCCTGGTGCCATGTGCACTGGTGGACACCCTTGTGCTTGGAGATAGTGTTTGTTATGGATAAACTGTGGCTAGCACAGAAGTCCGATAACCGGTGGGTGCACTGTCCAGTACTCCTCCCAGGGACTCAAAGAAGGCTGGGTACTCTGCACTGCTGTTCGGCCCGTAAGCCGACACAACAGCGAGAGACCTGTCCCTGACCCGAAGGTGCAGGGATGCGACCTTCTCGTTCATCGGGTTGAACACATGGCAACTGAGCTGTGGGGCAATGAGCAGGCCCACACCAGCCCGCCGCCGCTCCCCACGGGCAACACCAGAGAAATGGAGAGTCCAGCCCCCCTCAAGGCATTGGGTTCCAGACCCCAAGCTGTGCGTGGAGGTGAGGCCATCTATATTTATAGTCAGTAACGCTCAACCTCCCGCATGAGCTCGGGCTCCTTTCCCCCCAGTGAGGTGACATTCCATGTCCCCAGAGTTAGTGTCCGGAGATCTGGTCGTTGAGGCCCCTGCCTTCGACTCCTGCCCAGATCTCCCAGCACTGGTCCCTTTATGGATCCTCTTTTGGGCTGTGCCCAGCCAGGCCCCGTGGGGGAAGGCCTGGCCACCAGACACTCGCCATCAAGCACCCACCCTAGGCCTGGCTCCAGGGTGGGACCCCGATGACGCCAATCTGGGCGAACTAAATGGCCTTGCTGTGTTTCTCTTCATAAGGGCTTCTGAACCGCTTTTAATCTGACCCATCCCCCAGGACCTGTTTGTCTACCAGGGGTATGAAGCCCTCGACAACATAGCTCCTGGGATCATTCGGGCACTCAAACCCCTCGACCACATTAAGATGGCGGTTCAAGGAGGGGGTTTACCAACAACTACAGAAAAGTAGGTTTACCAACAACTACATTTCTTATTTGATATGTATATGATATGTATATGTATACGGTATGTATACCATATTCATATACATACACATACATGCATATATATATATATATATATTTTAGTCATTGTGTTTGTCTTGTTTATCAGATGATAAAAGGAGAAATTCAATTTGTCAACTGGACAAAGTTTGTTTGGTCGAAAACGTTTCGCCGCTCATCCGAGAGGCTTCGTCAGTCCTGGTTCTAGTGCTGGTTAGACCCTGTTTATATCTAGCTGCAGGGAGGAGCTAACTACACTGAAATAGCTCTGAAACTATCTCAAATACTCTGTCCCTTTTGTTTTTCGAATTTCTCTGGCGTCTAGTATTAGCATATCTATTCAGCCCTAGGAGGAGCTCACTACAGTGAAATAGCTCTGAAACTATCTCAACTAATCTGCCTCTTTTGTTTTTCAAATTTCTCTGGCGTCTAGTTTAGCATTCCTTTGTCTGTTTTTGACTTGGTTTGAGAATCGAATTATAAATGGGAGACAAGTTATGTCTAACTCCCCCATTTCTGTTTAACGACGGATTCTCTTTTTTGACAAAAATTGCCTCTCAAACTTGAGAGGGGAGTTAAAGAGGCAATTTTTGGAGTCAAAAACAGACAAAGAAACATTAGGGCAGACGAGCCAGGGCAGAGGGTTGGAGAGGGTCGTTGGGCTTGAATAGGGATGCTAAACTAGACGCCAGAGAAATTTGAAAAACAAAAGAGGCAGATTAGTTGAGATAGTTTCAGAGCTATTTCAGTGTAGTGAGCTCCTCCTAGGGCTGAATAGATATGCTAATACTAGACGCCAGAGAAATTCGAAAAACAAAAGGGACAGAGTATTTGAGATAGTTTCAGAGCTATTTCAGTGTAGTTAGCTCCTCCCTGCAGCTAGATATAAACAGGGTCTAACCAGCACTAGAACCAGGACTGACGAAGCCTCTTGGATGAGCGGCGAAACGTTTTCGACCAAACAAACTTTGTCCAGTTGACAAATTGAATTTCTCCTTTTATCATGGATTCTACCTGGACGACTGAGGGACTCTTCACGCATTGTTTATCAGATGTTTTATGTTCACTCTGGGCCTAGGAAGTGCTGCATTTTCAAATCCTGTGTGCAGCCTGTACATATGGTTTTTGACAATAAAGCTGACTTTAAACTTTTTTTGAACATTGGTATACAATTTACTGTATATCCATTATGAGACCTACAGCCAGCACCACGCACTGACCCACCTGGGACAAAACGAGAACCATGTACACCTCGCTTAACCCTTCATAGAGTTTGAGTGTGTTAAATTTGAGGCTTATCCGTATATTCCAAAATAGTATCCTTTTTTAATTAGGATTATTATTGTCATTAATAATAAAGCCTTAATGAGAAAATAATGTCTCAATTTGTGCATAATAAACCCGTAGAGCAGGGGGTCCCAAAGGGGCGGATCAGAAAACTCATGGCATATATACCCCCAAAATACCAATAAGTTCAAATATTTGTGCAGAGAAATGCAAATCTACTACAGAAGTCTTTTTTATTTGATTAACTCTTACAAAATTATATAATATTATCAGCAACCTGAAACTTTAAGAAAAATGCAATTCCAACACAAGCATACAGGTTTCCCGTTCACTTCCGAGAACAAATAGGAATTAGTACATTTTTCTGGAAAAATGGCGGCGGCACGATGGCTGAGTGGCTAGCACCCACGCTTCACAGCAAGAAGGTTCCGGGTTCAATCCCGTGTCCTCTCAAATGAATGAATGAATGAATGAATGAACCTCAATTTCTGTTCAAGGAAGGATTCTTTTTTGACAAAAATAGCCTCTGGCCAAGATCTGTACCTCACTGTCCTCAAAGGAGTGGCCTGTGGCTTTTAGGTGGAGATGTACGGCAGATGAAGGTCCACTCTGGCTCTCTCGTCTGTGTTGGTACATCCTCTTGTGAAGTGGCTGTTTTGTTTCTCCAGTGTCGCGCTCACTGCAGTCTTCACTACACTGAATGGAGTAGACCACATTGCTTTGTTTGTGGCTCAGTGTTTTGTCCTTTTGGTGGACCAGTTTCTATCTTAATGTGTTTGTGGGTTTGAAATAAAGTGGGATTTCATGTTGTCTGAGGTCGTTTTCACACCAGGAAAGTCCAATAGTTCACTTACTTTGGTCCGGACCAAATTTTTATTTTTATTTATTTTTTGGTGTGGTTCGCTTTCACACTGCACTTTTTTCCCCCAAGTGGACCAACATCTATAAACAAAACCACGTGTGCTGAGGTCGCTCAGCCATTGGGCAGAAATGAGCCGTGTCAAAGCGCCATGTCCAAACACGGAAGGAGGAGAATCATGGCGTTACGAGCTGTTTTCAATCTAGCCTTAGCGATATGGTTTGCTCTGTTTTTACAGTTCGCACAAATGTTTGTATAATAGTGTAAACCTCACGATGCTGCTCAATCAATTTCCAAACGAAGACACAGGGCAAGATGGCTACGGAGGACAGCGCTCATGTGCACACATCAAGTTGTGACTCTTGCTCTTCACGCAAAACATAAGAAAGCCTCGTAAGTTTCGTTTCGTAAGCCTCAGTTTCCCATAATGCTCGACATACGACGGGAGTTCGTTAAGTACAAAAAGCCAACTTGTGTTGGATCGAGTCCGGTCTGCATTCTCACCTCAAACGAACCGCACCAGGGTTCGAAAGGAACCGTGCCGAGACCAAGCTTTTTAGGTGGTCTCGGTTCACTTGTTTGCTCCGGATCGAGATTTTTGTTTTTTATTCACACCAGCCCAAAAGGTCCAAATCAAAGGAGCAAACAAACTCTGGTTCGTTTAAAACGAACCAAACAAGGCAGGTGTGAAAACGACCTGAAAATCAAGTGTATAGTTTCTTTTGTTACAGCATTACATTGGAGCTACAGCGGTCCAATGTCTTTCTGGACGGGGTGGAACTCAGTCTCGTCAAAGAGTTTAAATACCTGGAACTGACGCTGGACCCGACGCTGACATTTAAGAAACACATTAAGCACCTCACAAAAACTGTTAATTTTAACTTTAATTTTAGACAGGCAAGATCCTTTATGACTCTATATGCAGCACAAATGTTTTTACACTTCATGACTCTATTGACCCTCCGCTACAGGACTTTATTAAAACAAAGACTGTCAGTGGGATGGGAACTAGGGCCATGGCCCGGGGGAACTGTGAGGTCCCGCACAGACCCCGAGGGAACTGTGAGGTCCACCACAGACACCGGGGGAACTGTGAAGTCCACCACAGACCCTGAGGGAACTGTGAGGTCCGGCACAGACCCCGGGGGAACTGAGAGGTCCCGCACAGACCCCGGGGGAACTGAAGTTCCCACAGACCCCAGGGGAAATGTGAGGTCCCACACAGTCCCCTGGAAAACTGTGAGGTCCCGTGCAGACCCCCGGGGAACTGTGAGGTCCCACACAGATCCTGGGGGAACTGTAAGGTCCACCAGTGTCCCCTTAGTCCCCCTGTATGCTGTCCCCTTAGTCCCGTGTGCCTTAGAGAATGTCCCCCTTAGAACCCACAAACCCCCTAGGGGTTGTGGGTTCAAATCCCCCCCGGCAATGAGCTAACCAGTGTGGGTCCTTGGGCAAGACCCTTCACGGTACTGCCCCCCGGGTGCCGAAAAAGATGGCTGCTCACTGCTCCTGAAAAGGATGGGTCAAATGCAGAAGTCAAATTTCTCCTGTGTGTCACTGTCTGTCATTGTGTGTGAGACCAATAAAGGCTTAATCTTAATCTTAATCTGTATAGTGTCCCCTTGGTCCCCTGTATGGTGTCACCTTAGTCCCTTGTGTCTTGGAGAATGTCCCCTTAGTCCCCTGTATGGTGTCCCCTTAGTCCCCTGTACGGTGTTAGGTTTCTTTATTAGTCTCCACCAGGGAGAAATGTGTCTTGGAGGTAAGGGAAGGTTGCAGTACAGACAGAAATATATACAGACATACAATATACATACACGACATCACATAAAAGATAACAGTGTTGGCACAGACATAGATGTATTGGGTGTTCACACCCCTGCCTCCGACCCTCTTCCCGAACCATCACCCGCTCAAGCCCCTTAGTCCCCTCTATGGTGTCCCCTTAGTCCCCTGTGCCTTAGAGCAGTGTTTCCCAACAAGGGGTACTTTTAGGGGTACACGAGCACATTGCAGGGGGTACTCGGCAGTGTTGCTGCTAGGCGCAGGGGGAGATTTTTTTTGAATTTTTAAATTTAATTTAATTGAGATCATTTGAGTTAAAGAAAAGAGAGAAAATGTCTGAGAATAGCATTTTTAAATTAAAGAGAGGAAATAAAATGATTTTCATTTAATAAGCCGTTGTGTCACGTTTTACTTTTGGAGAATCATCAACATGTATGAGTGAGGGGGTAGTCGAGGTATGACAAGAAGGCTCAGGGGGTACACAAGACAAAAAAGGTTGGGAAACACTGCCTTAGAGAATGTCCCCTTAGTCCCCTGTACGGTAGTCCCCTGTACGGTCGGCAGGGGGAGCCCGACACCATCTTTCGCGCGCGCCCCACACATGGGCGTAGAGCGCTCGTGCTCACCTCGTCCTGTCCTCGCGCGTCGGCCTCGCGCTCACCTCCTCCTCTCACTCGCGCTTCTCTCCATCGATGCTACGGACTCAACCCTCCTCCTCCTCCGGGCTATTCCTGCACCACTAACCCTTTATATTATTCCTCACCCCTTCCCAGCTTTGTATATTTATTTATTATCCTAATTTGCTTTTTCTCGGAACGGTAAGCATTTTCATTTTTAACGCGTTTCACGGTTTTTTTTTACGAGATAATAACGTCTTCCATCGCACTGCGAACGAATCCTGTTGATGCCAGGCTGATTTATTTGGCATCAATTCTAATTAAACCGCTGATATTTGCCAGCTTCCGTTATTTTTCTAATTGAGGAAAACGTCGTATATCGATCGAAGTGGCCTTACCTTTGATAATTTTACCTTTGGGAGAGCTGGGTCACGTGCTTTTTCGGGTTTAGCCTGCCTGCTTGCACGTTTTATTGCGTTTTTTGTTTTTATTCACTTGTAAACGCATTTTCTTTACGTGCAAACTGAGCCATGCACGTGTGTTTTGCAGGACTTAACAAAATAGAAGATTTTAGAAGCACCAGGACGTCATGACGGAGAAGTGGACTCTAATGTGGTTTGTATAATTTCTGATATTATGTAACGTAATTGATGCGCCTACGATCGTTGGGTTTCCCGCCAATTCATAACTTTCATCAGATTTTGCGCGATAAAAGACTATATAAAATTGTCCATTCTTTTTGTTTTGTTCTGAGCTTACTTCATATACGACTAGGCAGATCAGTGTCATAGGCTGAGTAAAACATGATATTTCGACGATTCATTAAAGGGCCACTTGTAAGCAAATTTTACTCTTCAGCAATGTAAACTGAAACTAGTGTGAAACCTAATCCAAATACTAAAATTTCAACATTATTTCGATTATAAGAACATTATATATAGAGCATTTTCACGTGATAATCATAATAACGTCATAATCCGGAAGCCCGCCATCTTGGAGATATTTAAAACAGTGCATTTATGCTACAAAATAAAAATTTAAAAAAGCAAAATGGTCAACTATTGTCTGGTCCTAGGCTGTTACAATAGACCGGACAGAGGAAAAACACCTGCAGTGACCAACCAGGACTAAACCAGGACTAAACCAGTACTAAACCAGGTCTAAACCAGGACTAAACCAGGACTAAACCAGGACTAAACCAAGACTAAATCAGGGTGAACAGACAGCAATTATCAAAGGAAAGGAGATTATGGATCGCCGGTCTCAAACAGAACTTGGATGGGAGAGATCGCGACAACATTCGCATATGCTCAGCTCATTCCGCAGCCAGTAGCGTATCCTAGCCATATCTTAGCCAGTAGCCGTATCTTTGCAAAATGTGAATAATAAAAAGCAATATACAGGGGGTCCTCGGGTTATGACGGTCTCGACTTACGATGTATCGTGGTTACGAACGCGCCCCCATTTAAAAAATATATATATATATATATATATATTACGCGTCATTCCGTCTTACGCGGTTTATCGTGGTAAGTGACGTAAACAAACGCGAGCGGCGCACGGCGGAAGAATACGCTCTGTTGTGGTTGTAGGACGAAGAAGACAGCCTCGTGTGTGTGCCCAATGTGGGCGGAAGTACTTGATGTGGGCTCTGATCTGCTCCTATGAAAGCGGCAGTGATAACCAAGTAGCGTAGTGGTCTAATTATTGAGATGGAAAGGTTATTGGTGCTTTGGTTGGAAGATCAAAGTCAAAATCCGACTTACGACGAAATTCGGGTTACGACGCGTCTTAAGAACGGATCAACGTCGTAACCCGAGGACCCCCTGTACTAGTACTTAAACACATTACACATGTGGGTTTACTAGATATAAGTATACCTACCTTTGCCATCACAATATGCTTGTCTCCAGTTTTCCTCCAGACCTTTAGAGCTCTGAAGCTCTTGTGCTGTATGAGGGCTTGGGGAGAAGACCAGGTAGTTGACAATGCGGGATCGCTTACAGCAGCAGAATCGACAAATCGCCACGGGCATTGAACAAACTTGAATCCATCTCATATGGATCTTCTTGCCCAATTAATTTGAGTTTTTTCATATAACGCTTCTTTTCTTTGTCATCCAACTTATCCTTACACATGTAATTTTGAGTGTGTAATGCATCCAAGATGGCCGCACATACGGGTAATCGTCCTGTTTTTCCGGGTTCGTGAAAACGCTCTATAGACCGGATACTCGGTAATGATTCTGATGCCGCAATCATAATTAAAAACTCTTTAGACAATAGAATGCCATTTTCAACATCAAATCATAATATGTTTTTTTTAATATTACCCCCTGGTGTTATATCTGTGTGGTTTTATACTTTCCCTGATAAAGCTCAGGATCGTTTTAAAGCTATTCAGGAAGAGTTTATGACCTTAACGACCTGTTGTTATTTTTTTAAAAGACCAAATTTAAGCCAATATACATGTACATAACACAATTAAACCATCATTATTATTAAAGGTAAAGAAAGCCAGTTCATTTCTCATTAAGTTCCTCCAAGTAATTACAATGGCAGACTTCTGTTTCATTATATAGCGCTGTAGGTTGCAAGCAGTCAAGCGTTTAATTTGGAGCCTTCCATTTCCACTTTCTCTTTCAATAATTGATGAAGAGCCTGGTCTGAAGCCTATGAAAACACCTTATAATTTAGTCCCAGAACATCTATTTCTGGTCAAGCCTTTTGTGCTTTTGTGTGAGGGTCAAAACGAGTAGTCAGAGCGAGGTAAAGGTGAGGTGAACATTGGTGAACGTTGGCTGGGAGGTCCCGAGGGGGGATGGGGCGCATAAAAGCATGTTGTTAGCGAGAACATAAATTTCCCTCTGCCCGCTGAAGCTGTAATGGCGTCACTGTGGGGGAGCCATCAACAGTAGCAGCGGAGGAGAGAGGGGAACGCATGGCACATTCATCTAGAGCGTGGAGGGTAGAGAGTGGCAGCGGTTGGCACTGGGTAGGAGGATACGAGTTTTCAAGAAAATGTGGAGTCGCATGGTCATTTTTTGGACACGCATGTGAGACGCTTAGTTCCAGCATGGCTCTGATATTATTTAAAATGCAGATGACCAGTTATTATTCCTTTGTTTGATGGAATAGCACCTGTGGTAATTCTTTATCATCGATTTACAGCAGTTAAGTGGCAGTTTGTGGAGAAATTTTTTATTTATTTTTATTTAACCTTTATTTAACCAGGAAAGTCCCATTGAGATTACTACCGTACTTTTCGGACTATAGAGTGCACCTGACTATAAGCCGCACCAACCAAATTCTTTAAAAAAAAATTAAGATTTGTACATATATAAGCTGCACCTGACTAAAAGCTGCAGGTGTCCACATTGTAACTTGAGATATTTACACAGAAAGATGGTACACAAAAGGGTTTATTTTATTTTATTTTATTTTTTTCATTTCATTTCATTCATTTAAGGAAATAAATACCGGTAACCAATATACAGACAAAATACATTTGTCTTTTCTTTTTGCTCGAAAAGGAATGGGAAGAAGAAAACTTATTAAATCCCACCCCTGTCTTCCAAAACATAACTTAAATTATCAATTAGCTTCCTTATCACTTCAGTTGAAAGAAACACAAAAACAAAAAAAGGCAAATTCCATTCTTGTACAAAAACAAAAAAAACTGATACAGAAAAGTGGCATTTGACGATTCATTCAAACTCGTCTCTCTCTGTATTCAGACCAGACCATGTCTTTATACAAGAACTTAAAGATAAGATAAGATAAGATAAGATAAGACTTTATTGATCTCACACAGGAGAAATTTACTTGTCACAGTAGCTCCAGGTAGGGACAGTTTGAACAAGAAGACAAGTGCATGCAGGCAAAAAAAGGCATAAAGATAGGTGATAATAATAATTTAAAAAAATAAGTAATAAATCAAATAATAATAATAGTAGTGATAATAATAAAAAACAAATTTGTGAATATTTTGGCAGAGCTTTTGCTGTAAATCCAGAGCATTCCACATTTTTACCCCACATACAGTCACAGAAACTTTTACGAGTGCTTCTAACATTAGGCAAAATGAAGTTTCCATAACCTCTCAAATGATAAATGTTCTCTTTAAGAGCAAAACATTTTTAATTGACGTAAATACCAGTACGTGCTTTTTTCGAACAGCGCCTACGGCAGTAACACGGCAGAAACACGGCAGTAAAACAACTGTAAAATGGCCTGTAGCCTCTGGAAGCCTTAAAATAAAGTTTCAAGTTTAACTTTAAGGGTAAACTTCCTGAACTCAATCTCACAGAACTGTTGATACCTGTAGGAGATTTTAAGTGGCTAAAACAAGGCTTCATTAATTCATGAACTCTCCTGAACTTATTTACCGTAGGTATTTTCACCTACCAGAAGTGGAGCTCGGGTTACACGCTACATTCACTGTCTTGATAAAGAATTAATCCATACATAAACTGCACCTGACTATAAGCCGCAGGGTCCGAAGTGTGAGAAAAAAGTAGCAGCTTATAGTCCGAAAAGTACAGTAATCTCTTTTTCAAGGGAGTCCTGGCCAAGACAGCAGCACAGTTATATTACACCCAGACATTTCAACACATCACAAAATGGATTCTTAAAAGCAATTACAAATAATAGATTTAATTTCCAAACCTTTCAACATAGATTTAAACTGAACTATTGAAGTCAGACTTTTTGTAAATTATTCCATGTTGAAGGCGCAGAATATTGAAACGCCACTTTACCAGTCTCTGTGTAGACACTTGGGACAGAAAGAAGCAGTTTTGTGATCGCAGAGCATAATGTCCATCTGTTTTATGTTGAATATACGTGCATAGATATGGAGGGAGCAGACCTATAATCCCTTTGTAAATGAACATGCACCGATGACTTAGCCTCCGAGTGTCCAGTGCTGCCCAAGCAACACGTGTGTACAGATCACAGTGTCCGAGGCTTACAGTTTGTGATCAATCACAGAGAGGGATGGTAAATGGATTCCAGCAATTTTAGTGCTTGGGTTGGGGCATTCATATAAATAACATCTCCATTTGTTATTATTACTTATCTCCATTTATTATTATTATCTCCATTTATTATCTCTGTTATTATTACTTATTTTATCCTATTCTTGCCTGCATGCACTTTTCTTTCTTGTTCAAACTGTCCCTGCCTGGAGCTACTGTGGCAAGTAAATTTCTGCTGTGTGAGATCAATAAAGTCTTATCTTATCTTGTAATGTAGAATGGGTAAAAACGTTGCAGCAACAAGTCTCTTCTTTGCATTAAAAAAGAAACATAACTTGTTACTAAAATAAAAGCCAATTTTCAGTCTTAGCTTCTTAACGGGTGATCAGTGTGTGCTTTAAAAGAAAGACTATCGTCAATTAAAATACCTAAATATTTAAATGATTTAACTGCTTCTATTTTTGTCCCTTGAAGAATAACAACAGGAGGAATGTTATGGGAATTACCCTTTGTCTTTGTGAATAGCATTACTTTGGTCTTGTCTGCATTTAAAGAGAGGTCTAATTGTAAGAAAATTGTGCTGAACAATTTGCCTGGAAGAATCCATGACTCATCGCTGTACCAGCGGCGAGTCTGGTAACGCTTGGTCCAGAATGCGCTGCTGTTGCGCTTAGACAGACAGCTAAGTGAACCAATCAGAGAACAGTTAACGGACAGCGACGTGAACCAAGCCGGTAGGAAGCAATGCAAAAACATCTTTTTTGAAAAGAACAGGGATGAAAGAGTTCCGTTTTTTAGCGGATCTCCGCTTTTTTTTCAGCTGTGGGGTAATTTTTTTATTATTTTTTTAATATCTGCAAATTCGTTGAGAAAGATTTTGGGTGTATATATACTGTATATATATAGTTGTGTTTAGGGTCGCCAACAGTCTCTTGAAAAACAGAATCGTCCCGTATTCAGAACAAAAGTACGTGTATCGCGTATTAAACTTTGTATTAAACTGCGGGCCGCGCGAGCCCGTGTCTGGAGCCGCGGACCGAGCGAGTGAGCGCAGCTCTTTCACAACAGCGTGTACCATTGTGTGTACACAGGTTAAACTTTATAAAACATCCTATACCTCATCCTACCTGCCCGTGCCTCACTTAACGCGTCGCTCCTCGCTTTTTCACCTGCGCCTTTTAGCGCGCATAAGCTCCTCCTCAATGCAGTCTCATTAGACGAAGTGCAAAGCAAAAACAAATCCAATATATCCTACTAGTAGGCCTACCTGTTAATAAAATGTGTTTGTTTTTTTACTTTTATGTACAGTTTTACTTTATTGCTAACATATAGCATATAGAAATCCAAATTTCAGAAATTTAAAATTTTCCAGCGGGGGGGGACTTTCCGCTTTTTTCATGTTTGGCCACTTTCATCCCTGAAAGAAAGGCCTCTAGAGCTGTCAGCTGCTGTGGTTTTAAGGAATCTATGTATTTAAGGTCATTTAAGACCAATTTTACAGCTGAATGGAAGGGACGTTGCGGGCAAAGGCGGGTGCAATGATGTCACCATCTTTGAACGAATCAGAATCGTGGAGTCCGTTTTTAACCGGGGGAGCGAGGGTGGAGCGAGGGTGTCCAAATGTATCGCGCTGTATAGGAAATACAGAGAGAGATCATTTGGCTGGCCAGGTAACTGAACAATATTAAAAGCAAATGAGAACAAAAGTAACTAAATTTCACACACGCAAAAATATTTTTAGTAAAATTTATTTATATATCAATGTTAACTATGGTTTAGTGAAATTACTGGACTAGCCAAATATACTTTAATCTGATTTAGTCCTACTTAGACCTGGATTTGTTTCAGACTATGTCCTTTCTTTATGTTGATTCAAGTCCTGGTTTTGTCCATCTTTACGCGCTGGCTTAGTCTGCCATAATATTGAAGAGATTTTTTTAATCAGTTAAAATATTGTTAAAAAAAACACAAGCTGCAATCTTTGCATCTGTAATGAACCGTAGAAGAGATTGATCTCACACAGGAGAAATTCACTTGCCACATTAGCTCCAGGCAGTTTAGTGCTAAGAAAGTTAGAACAAAAAAAAGTGTATGCAGACAAGATAAGTAATAATAATAAAATAAGTAAATAAGAGAATATTTTTTTAAAAATGCACGTTTAGATTCTATAGTGGAGTTATACAGTCTGATAACGGTGGGGATGAAGTAAAAACAAAAAGAAAGAATAACTAAAAATTCCCAGTACACACAATAAATATTGACTCCAAAAATACTGTTTCCATCTATGAGGTATTGATAAGTTGATATAGTATTTATTGACTCCTGTGTTAGACTTGATTTTGAAACCATTTAGTACTAGTCTAACCTGGTTCTAGTTCAAACTGGTGTAGTTGATTTTGCTGTTCTTAGTCCTGGTTTAAGTCTTCCATTTCACAGTAAACAGGTCTGTACCACTGAAATGTTTATACTGATGGTGTGGCCTACTTTTCACACTGACTGCAGGTGAGTGGGTGTCAGTGTGGGTGTCAGCGGGACATAGCGAAGTTTATTGCTCGTTCTAACCTTGTTTTTATGGACTTGTCATTGCTCTGCCTAGAATGATCCACAATATGGCATTAAACAGCTTTACCTTACATTTGTACAATTACAGCTGGTTTTATAGCTCAAAAATACCTAGAAAACATGCATTCTGACTATGAGCGGGGGTGCCTTTTCACAGATCTGACCTGTAACTTGGTTCACACTGTGAAACATTCCAGACAAAGCAAAAGCAACAAAAATCTCCAAGGAGAAAAGCATCTGACAGACCCTCCACCAGAAAAGTTCGTTAAAACTTGATCTGTTTACATTCATAATAGTGCAGCTTTTATTTCTACAATGGACCAGGTAAAGTGGGTGTGTGGAGCCAAAGTGAGTTATGGAAATAGCTCATATCAGAATTTAGTCATAACATTCAGCATTACAGCAACATCCCGTGCTTCCAGATATGCCAAAACAAAGAAATACTGTTCCAGAACTCCCAGATAAGAAAATGGTCTTTGTTTGGAAACATGTGGAGGACGACTTCCGGTGTAGTTACTGACATTGGGCATGTGATAAAACTGTGGATTCAGCAGCAGCGGTCTTTCCATGGGGGACGGGACTCTAATCATGTCGTCAACGTCACTTACAGGCAGCTGGTTGTAACTGTTGATCTGCCAAACATAACAGAATGCAACAATGACAAATTACACATAAAATAAAAAATACTAGATAAAGAAAACTGAGCCACTATCAACAACAAAGTTACTATCACCAACAGAGCTGTCATTTTCATGTTTCCAAACGTCTTCCAGTTTTGTAACATAAGCGTGAACAGAGCTGGTACCATGTATTATTTATTATATTGTCTAGTAGGGTAGTCAAAAGTATAATCTTTACTAAAACATGGCAAAATTTGAAAATTTGAGCTTTATCAGAATGAATAAAAAACATTAGGCTAAGATAAAGAAAGTACTATTATTTTGAATATGAAAATTTGATAAAAAAAAAAAAATAGAACGTCTTAGTCTTCTTTGTGCTGTCTTAATTGGCATCAAGTATTATATATATATATATATATATACATACATATATATATACACACACACACACACACACACACACACACACATATATATATATATATATATATATATATATATTAAACAGGCAATAATGAAGACAATTGACCTAACAATAACATAATACTAATTTAGGGGAGGAAAAAAAAGGGAAATACATATCAACACAGACAAAAATATTGAGTGTTGAGTAGGGATGTCAACAATTAATCGATTAACGGCTAATTGTCGATTAAGACGTTGGTCGATCAAAATGCATTAATTGTAATTAACCGCTAACCGCGGACACGCACCCGCGTGGTCACGAAACAAGGCAACCGCGCTGTGCCAAGCTCGACTCACAGCCGACCGCAGGCGCCAACGGCACTGCTCAGCAGCCCCGGGTGTACGTGCGAGGCGAGATCGAACCCGGAATGCGTGCCGCTGCTGCTGGTTTCGCCGAGCCCCGCGCGGCTGGCCTGCGGCTCGGGGCGCGGGCCGCGGCGAAACCAGCAGCGGCACGTGGTGGTTTAATCCTGGTCTAGTCCAGGTCTAGACCCGGTCGTGTCCCGGTCCACTCCAGGTCCAGTCCAGGTCCAGATCTGGTTCAGACCTGGTCCAGTCCACGTCCTGGTCTAGTCTCTTAGCCAATCAGGACAGAACACAATGTTACACTATAAAAAAAATGTTACACTATTAAAAAAAAAATTGGATAGAGCGAGGGATTACTGTATTTTGTTATTCAGCATCAATACATTTGTCTGCTTTTTACTAAGGAATAATTAATTGAGGAATATACAATATAATAATACTATGATATATTTTTGACTCAGTGTTATGTTACTATAGCTTATATTCTTAAAGACCCTATTGAAACACTAAAATTCAGGTGAAAAACGCCGCTTATCAGTTAATCGTTAATCGATCGATAAGGTCAATCAACTATCAGTTAATGAATTAACCGATAATTTGCATCCCTAGTATTGAGTGTAATTGTTTGAAATGTTACTATTTTGACACTATTATCTAGTAAGTAAATACAATTAGCGCAATTAATTACATATTAAATTACAAACAAAACAGTTCATTCCATTATGTTGTCTAATAGGGATCCAAATCTTTTCATGGTACGATGTTAATTGAGATCTTTTATGGAGGCTAACAAAACTGTGAATATGCTACTCTTTCCTTTTAAAATGCCTTGACCCAAAGAATTAAGATTTAAAAGTGCTTAGAACAGTTATTTCTTCATGTAGTTTGCACTGAAATGGAGCAAAGGATCATGGTCTATGAAGTTCCCTCTGTTTTTTAGCGATTGCTGCACCATAACTATTAAAGCGAAAAGACTTGTAATTCGATATATTGTGACAGTCCACGATGTTATTGTGAGACCTCCAACGATATGCTATCACGATATCTCGGTTATTCTTACATCTTTATTGTCTGATGTTTTGAGAGTAATATTTACACATCAAATACAAATTCTCATCACCTAAACAAACAAGCAGAACTGTAATAAAGTCTGTTTGTTCCTGTTATCACAAAATCGAGCTTTGTACATGGAGCACCTTCGTCATATCTGTGTCCCTAAGTGCTGTTGCGTCTGTGGTCGTATCTTGGTCTTTGATTTAGAGTCAGCAGAGTCTCTTGGCTAAAGCAGAAACAAGCCACATCCATCTACAGTTTGTCTTTGTCAGGCTTATTAGTGTATTTTAGCGAGTCATTAGCTGCAGATCGCCTGTCGTTTAGCCCCAGAGGGAACTGATATGTTAATGATTAAACGATTAAGCCAAGTTGAAGCATACGTTTAGATGACTATTTAATATTAGGATAGAAAAATGACTTGAGTGCTCCAAATGACTCTCTGTTTACGTCATATATTTGGTGTTTGCAGCTGTCTAGACAACAAAGACATCAGAAGTTGTGTAATCTTTAAAAGCATACTTTTCATTCTATTCTAAATAACAGGTCTTAGAAAATCACTACTTTGTTCAAGTTTTTTGTGCTATTAAGAGCTTGGGTAATATTTAAATGTTGCGTTAAGTCTTGTCGTTACAACACTGCATACTTCTGTATGTTATTAATCTAAAACAAGTTCTCTCATCTAATCAATCATCATTAGAGTCAATATAAAAAAATAATATTAAATCAGTCATAACAGATTTAACATGCATATCCTCCAGCATGTTGTTGTGCTGTGGTTTTGTCTCAGAGTCAAATGTGCGTCTGAAGTAGTAGAAGTGCAGTAGTGAGGCACTGTTCTGCATTGAATGAGTCTGCAGTGCAGCTGCTGACACAGCTCCAGCCTGTGTCCCTGATCGGCCCAGAGAAAAGTCACAGGCATTGATCCCTCTTGTATTTCTTGTACACTGCACATTTAGACCGACCTGTTATGTTTGGTGATTTGTCATGTAATGCAGCAGAGTGGCTTCTCGAACAGCAGCAGGCCGGTGTGAATGGAAATGAGAGACTTGCTCCTGCAGTGACTGTGCGAGTGTGAAGGTGAGGAAGAGCAGTCCGTCTGGTTTCATCTGTGTGAGCTGTGGGTTTGAGTAAAGAGAATGTTCCATGCTTCAGGCTTGTCTCTCCATTTAAACAGCATGTTATGACTTGACTCTACAAAAATATCTTTCCCTACAATGATATCATGAGACAGATAAACGTTTGATTGTTAGAATATACGGAAGGGCTGATGATAGAAGAATCTATAACTGTATGTGGTGTACTAGATTAATGACACTTTTCAATCCACAGTTGCTTCTGCATTTATTTCTCAATATCTGATTGATCAGAGTATTTGCAAATGTGACAGTTTTATTATTCCTGTCATGTCTATCCAATACTATATTTAAAGGGATATGCCACCCCCAGGTCAAATTTGGGCATCTCCCCACAGTCCAGAGACTAAAACAAGTGATGAAAAGCGTTTTCCTGCTCACCCAGCCATTGTCCGAGTCTGTCGCCACTGACCGCCGCGGTATCTGGTGCTCCTCCGCCTTAGACTGGAGTCTAACGTCGCCAGAGAAAGATTTCGGCCAAAAGGAATTAATTTGCTCGATGCGTTTCCCAATTACTTTGTGTGTAGTGCGCATTCATATCGAGTGCAAATAAATGTGCAAATCAACACGGAGAGCTTGCCTTGGTCATTTTGGGTGGGAACTATTTTCCAGTGCGTAAGAATACAGCCGTATCACGCACCACGTTGTGCAATAGGGGAACTCCCTTCCCGGTGCGTAACTGGGATTCCCCTGGCAGCGTGCTGCGTGATACGGCTGTATTCTTACGCACTGGAAAATAGTTCCCACCCAAAATGACCAAGGCAAGCTCTCCGTGTTGATTTGCACATTTATTTGCACTCGATATGAATGCGCACTACACACAAAGTAATTGGGAAACGCATCAAGCAAATTAATTCCTTTTGGCCGAAATCTTTCTCTGGCGACGTTAGACTCCAGTCTAAGGCGGAGGAGCACCAGATACCGCGGCGGTCAGTGGCGACAGACTCGGACAATGGCTGGGTGAGCAGGAAAACGCTTTTCATCACTTGTCTCTGGACTGTGGGGAGATGCCCAAATTTGACCTGGGGGTGGCATATCCCTTTAAAAGAGCAGATATGGGCTGCTCACTGGAGTTATTCTAGAGTGTTTGCTAGCAGTGAAATGTTGAAATCTACAGTATTTACATCTACATTACAGGACATGATAAAGTTATAGGTCTCAAAATACACTTTATCTCACCCAATCAATGTTTTATTTGTTTTAATCCTCTTTATTTTTCTCACTTTACACTTAAACAAAATTGATTTTTGTGAACTTGTTACAATGCTGTTATCTCCTCAAAAGCATACCTTAAGACGTTGTGTTGTGTTTCATTCACACATGTTGGAATAATCCTGGTTTATTAGTCGGTCTACATCTCCAAATCTGTTTTATAGAGAATAAATATGCAGAGTTTGTGTGTTGAATGTGTGAATGAAACAAAAAACAACTCCTGGTATGTTTTTGGTGAGGAAACATTATAACATACATCAGAAACTAGTGTAATAGAGCCGCTTTAACTGTACCCTTTTGCCTTTGTCATTTCTGTACAGGTTTCTCATCGACAAGTTCGGATAATGGGATTTTGAAAGAAAACAGAAAAATGTCTTTCACGCACCATCCATGTGATTAAAACCTGAGTAGAAGACAGATGATTTGCCATTATATATCTGCACTAATTGACTTTACCAAGCAGTTCATGGAGCTATAAACTCAGAAAATGTGTGATCAACGAGAGCCTCTGTTTCCTGGGGAGGTGGGGAACAACAACCATCATCATGTGGGGCCCAGAGATAGCGCAGGTGATGCTAATGCTAATGACATCCAAAAAAATAATGCAACCAGGACTGGAGATACGGTAGCTTTCGTGAAGACTACCAGGACAGCGCAGCAAAGAGTCAATATTTATGAAGAGAACTCCCTTTGCGAGGACTTGGAGTTGGCAGAATTTGAAATGTTGGAATGTCAAGAACTTGAGGACGGAGAGGATTTTGTCGGACTCACGGAACGCAAAGAACTTCCGAAGCAGCTGGATTCAATAAGCAATACAACAGCACAAGCAGCAAATAACAAAGACGAGAAGTCACACGCACAGTCAGAAATAAGCTCGGAAACGGACATCTACTTGACGTGCCTGTCCACAATCTCAGCCTTAGAAACTGCTGGGAGGACAACTGAATCCTGGCATGTCCCAAATACCATTTCAGATGACGTGACACTAGCGTCTGTATCCGAAAAGACCAAGCTATCTCAGCACCACAATTCTGTAAAAAGTACAATGAAAGCTAAAGATGTGGGCATGAATTTGAACACAGCAATGCATTCTAAAGCACAAGTGAGTAACAGGGAGATTCAGGAGGACAAACCTGGCGGTTGTAGAAACATTAATGAAAGTGACAGAAGAAGTGAGCAACAAACTCATCTAAAAAGCATGGAAAGTCACAGTAAAATGGACAAAGGGACACAAGCCGATGAAACGCCAGCAGTACAGCGCTACAGCACAAGTCCAGCCAACACCGGGATAAGACGCAGTCAATCCTCACTGGAACCAAAAGCCACTAATAAGCAAAGCACTTATAATAATGCACTGAAAAAACAAAACTCTTTCAGCTACGGATTCAGGAAGCAGCCTTCGTTTGAGAACTCCATGAAAAAGCCGTTGTCCTTTGATAACAGCATCAAAAGGAATGGCTCTTTGGAAAATACAGCTGTCTCGAGTAATTCAAGTTTAGAGCGGAGGAAGCCATGGGGGAGCCCTAGTCGTAATGCAACAGCTAATACAACAAGAAATGCATCGTGTTCACCAAGAAGAAGGCCCTCGCCCAACTCACCAGCCAAACTTCAAAGTGTCAGAGCCCCAAGTCTAGAACGCAGCGAATCGCCTCTAAATCAGATGGTCAAACTGCCTAAGACTTGTCCCAACACTAGCCTCCCCAAAGCACTCACAGCTCCTCAGAAAGATGAACCCAAGAAAAATGTCCGGCCCAAGATCATCACCTACGTGCGCAAGAATCCTCCAGTCAAACCAGACCTGCCCAACTACGGAGCACCAGCAAAGGCTACACCAGCGGTCACATCCTCCAACATTCTCTTTGATAAATACAGGCAGGAGATCCAAAAAACAGGCTTCTACCCACCGGGGATGTCCGTGACGGGGAACAAGGCTGGAGCAGGAGCCACAGCCAATCGCCTGGGCAGCAAGTCGGGCAGTTTTCATGAAGATATGCCTGACTGTAATGAAGAGGTGAGAGAGAAAAGTTGTTATTTGTAATCACCATAGCAGCAAGGTTTCTAAACGTGTGACTAAATTATAGACATGGTACAACATTTTCAAATTTGGTGTAGCAATTATTATGGGTAAAATAATTGCAATTAAGTTTAAAGTTTAAAAACATGATGCATATGATTAATTATACTTTAATATTATGAATAAGTTCCATATTTAAACAACATTTACCGACAGTGGAAAGCTTTTCAGATTCACAGATGAGAGATGTCAGGTTGTAGCCATGGTATAAGCACATTAAACTAGGGCTGTCAGTTTAACGCGTTAATTAGATTAATTAATTACACTGCAAATTAACGCGTTATAAAAATTAACGCAATTAATTATGAGCGGCAATTCAATGCACGTGCATTTTAAATTTGACGTGTGGTGAGCAAATCGCTGCTCAGGCCTTTGAACGGCAAGTTTATTTATAAAAAGAACGAAGATCAACAAGAACGCAGTGATTTGTAGCTTTTGTCACCGAAGCTGCTCCAGCCTGACGGATCATTTGAACGATAAACACGTCCGGACAAGTTCCATCGTTACTGGTGATAGTGCGCACTTCACCAAACAACAAACCACGCTCGCAGAATTTGGGAAACGAATGAGCAAAGCGACCACTTGAAAACTGACAAACTCAATCACAAAGTGGGTTCGTTTGCTCGCTCACTCATTCACAATCTCTCTCTCTATCTGTCACTCTTAAAATGTGATTTATTAGATTAATTAATAACAAATCCTGTAATTAATTAGATTCATTATTTAATCGGCTGACAACACTACATTAAACAACCTGGAGCTGTGAGTTATGCAATTTTAACACACTTCGTGGAGCTGTACTTGTCATTTAATGCTTACTTGTCCCATCCCTACTAAATTATGGGCTTTTTCCTGCAGAATGTTTCCCAAGATGGCAGTAGCAGTGTGTACCGATCTCCCAGAGCCCTCAGGCCTCAGCTGGGGTTAGGAGCCCGACAGCCAACTGCCAAGACCAGAGTCCAGCCGGCTGCTCAGAGACATAATGCACCTACACAGGACTGCCATGAGGGGGCAGGTGAGGAAATAACAGTTAAAAGAACATTTCATGGCTACTTACATGCTGCATTACTTTTTATTTTTCTGTTTATTTGTTTATTTATTTCATTCATAAAATATTAAAAGACATCAACACAGTCATAACGTTAAACATGCAAGAAAGGAATGAAACGGGGCAGAAACACGAGTAATCTGTAATGTTATCTGCACGATTTTCCAGACAATACACTAATAGTTACTTTAAAACATTATGAACTGATATACACTTGCTTATGGCCCTGCTATGCTGTATAGTTTTCTAGTAGTGATCATAATACCCAACCTCTGAGTGCAGTTTCCTCACAGCTTCATATATTGCCTCTGACAGCTCTGTGATGTGATGCTTTGAGACTCCTTTTTCCTTGCCAGTATATCGAAGTGATGAAGTGTTTGTTAGAAAAGTTTATACTGTCTTAAGAATTTTAATGACTGATTTGACGCTGCTGTTTTTTTCTCAATAGTAGCATTCAGTTGCAAAAATGCTTATAGGGTTAAAACTAACAATTATATTTGCTAATCGATGAATTCTGCAATTATTCTTTTGATTGATCAATGAGTTGTTTGTTTGTAGGCCTGTGAATATGATCTTTTTTATAAAGTTTACGGCTTAAAGTTGTCTTGATACCATCCTGATGGAGTACATTTACAGACATACATTTATACATTTCCTGTGTCATTTTCATGTGTTTCCAAACAACGATCATTCGATTAATAAATTAAATGAGATAAATCGATCATTTCAATAAACAGTTGTAATATCATAAAATCATTTAACTTGTTGCAGCCCTGTTACATACCTATATGGAAGTTAAACAAATTTTTTGGTTCCATGACAATGGAGTGGTTGGCTGGTTTTGTGGCTACCTGGCTCAGATTTCTTTTTAACTTTTAGTTTTTTGAGCTCAGTTTTTACATCCTCTAATGGGATTTTAACCAACTAAGAAGTGCAACATGTGCAGTTAGTTAGCTAGGGAGCTAGCGAAGGAGCTAGCTATGGACATTTGAGTTGCTAGGGGTTTTTCTGTGGCAGAAGATCTTCTAGAGTAAACACTATGGACATTGGGGATGATACAGACTTTTTACACCACATGTGGCAACAAATATGGCAGAAGACCTTCCAGAGGATACAGGGAATGAACCATTTCATCACCAACAGAAACACCAGAGCAGAATAAGAACAAGGCCTTTCCTGTTGTGTTCACCTGGCGCCCCCTGGAGGCTGCCTTGATGCTGCAGGAAACAGATGAGGGACACTTTTGGCTCTTCCTCTTCAAACTGCCCTGACACAGGATCTGCAGACCCTCACTGACCAGTCCTCCTGGTCAACTGCACTGAGACACAAAGATGAGACACACAGTGGAAATGTTGCAGCTACATCAACTGCAACAGTTTACTGCAGCAAAACTTGAATTTCCCTCAGGATTAATAAAGTATCTGTCTGTCTGTCTAATTGTATTCCTTGCTGCACCAGGAGATCAGAGGTGGTCAGGAGCAGACAGCAGCCCCAAGCCCATGGTGTTGAAGCCCGGTCAGTCTGGTCTGCGCCCCCCTGGCTTCTCAGCTCTGCCTCCATCACGACTCGTCACCTTTGGCTTCTCTCGGACCTCCAGCGTATCCTCTGTGTCCAGTAATCAGTCCAGTGAGAGCTGCCACAGTGACACCCTCAAACCCTCTCAGTGTGAGTACTGCTGCTCTCCACACCAAATACTTCTCCTTTCTTCTCATGCGCATTACAAGCATCAGTCTTTTGCACATTGATTTGACATCAGTTTACTCCATCCTAACATTGTCCACGTCATATATCTGGGATTTGTACTAGCAGAAAATATACGCTGTCTTGTGCATTGTTGGGTTATAACTCATGTAAAGACACCCCAACTCAACACCGATCTTCCAGAAACAATAATTTTATTAGTAGAATATTATATTATCTACTATTTTCATTCATGTCAAGCTGCTGTTGGTGATACACAATTTAAACATTCCTTCACTAGCAAGGACCCAGGGGTGGGACAAAGTCATTGCTGGGCAAGTCCCAAGTAAGTCTAAGTCTTTTGCACTCAAGTCCGAGTGAAGTCCCGAGTCAAGAGTATCCAAGTGCCGAGTCAAGTCCAAAGTCAAAGCTCACAAGTCTCAAGTCGAGTCCAAAGTCCTAGCGTTTTAGTTTCGAGTCATTTCGAGTCCCCTTTACAAAGAAATAAAATTTCTACAAATCATATAATGTCTGCAAGATCTGCATTCATTTTACCTTTTTACACCATATCAAATAACATTAGAAAAAAATGAAAGGATCCAGGTGTGAAAAACATGTTATAATATTCACAAAAAGTCTCATGGTTGTATTAGCTCAAAGCGGTGTTTCTACTAAATACTGAACAAAAAAGTCCGAAAACTTATGACAGTGATTTCAATCTTTGTGCAGCTTCAGGTGCCGAACAAAATTGGACGTTGTGGAAGCTCCGTCTGTAATCTTTGACCCGCACGTTCTGCATATTGCCGTTCGTTTTTTGTTGGCAACTTCGTAGTTTTTATAACCAAACTAAATCACCTTCGGCATCATTTTGCAAACTGGCGCGTGGATGCTTGTTTCCGCATCATTTGTTGTGCAATTTGCCTTGGATGCGGTCGAATGAAAGCAACGTAGATCTACTGTGATTGGATGTTGTGCAAGCTGCGCGCACATGCTCTTTGCATACATTTTCGCAGATTCACAAGTACAACGAGTGCGGTCCTTATCAACATACTTTTAGTTTTTTTTTTTTTCATTAGACGTAGCAAGTCATCACAAGTCAAAAGGCCTAAGTCCAAGTGAAGTCACGAGTTATTGATATTGAAGTCCAAGTCGAGTTGCAAGTGTTTGTACATTTTGTCGAGTCGAGTCTAAAGTTATCAAATTCGTGACTTGAGTCTGACTCGAGTCGAAGTCACATAACTCGAGTCCACACCTCTGCAAGGACCACACCACAGCAATGAACTACAATGGATAGATGTGATGGTTGGGAGGAGACTGTGAGTTTTAGGAAAGGGATCGGAAGAAAGGGCAAAAACTCAAGATTGAGGTTATTAGCATTTAATGTTGAATGAGTTTGAAATGAGTTTAAAATGTTTAAAATGAGTTTACCAATAGTTGACGTATGGGAACAGGTGGATATCCCACTACGCCCCCCAACCTATAGGAGGGTCTTTAAGTTACACAAACACTTGAAATAGAAGGAGAAAAACAAGTAGATCCAATTACACCCAGACAGCTAAAACCCATTTTAAAATATAGACACACTTTTCAGTACTTAAATTCAGAGAATATAAGAATGCATATCTTTATATGAAAATACACATATAAATCAAAAAATGAAATCCCACAAGACTCTGGATGGGGGGTGGTCAGCCGATTCAGGACTCCCCCTCCTTCCTTTGTCGATGTCTTCAAGCAGAAGAATGAACGAGAGACACAGGGTGGGATGGAGGGGGTTGAAAGAGCAGAGACAGGCGGTGTTGTCGGGAAAGGCCTGTATAAATAGGGCTTCTGGGTAATTGATGGTGTGGTTGAGCTGAGCTGGAGAGGAGCAGGGGGAGGTTGAGGCTTGGTCCTTCTCCTGAATCTCAGTCAGTCATATTAACTCCACTTGTCCATTAAGTCTCAACTGCGCAGTACTATGAAAATGTTTAATATTTTGTCCTTGATTAGCCTTGACACTGCAGCGTCCCCTGCATCAGGCTGCAAACATTAATAAACTCATCATAGCCTGTAATATTTAAGACCGAGGTTTGAATTACCATTAAATGCCACTTTAAGAGTTCATAAAAGTGCATTTAATTATAATGTTTAAGAATGTGGCACTAAAGCACAGACACTATCCCCAGACAAGCGAGAAAATCATTTACAGCGAAGAAAACATTTACAGTGAAGAAAACAATATGTGATAGAACAAAAAGAGGAGGGGAGGCAGCATCTCTGTGCCTAATGCTTCAGCGCGCTCTTCAGCTTAAAAGAGTGTCTGGGGAAATCCTTGAGCGTCACATAGAAGATGGAAGCCAAAAAAAAAGGCACTACAGGCATGAAAAGTTTATTTGTATCGCACAATTTATACACCAAAGTAATTCCAGTGGTGGATGAAGTACTCAGTTTTCTTACTAAAGTTAAAGTACAGATACAAAGGTAAAAAGTTGCTCAACTAAAAGTATCACATGATCTGCTTAAGTAAAAGAATTTAAGAACATGTTTAAAAATGTACTTTAAGAGTAAAAAGTAGAAGTATTTCACACTTGAATGTGCTTTTAATTTCTTAAAATGTAGTGATGTTGATTAAAATGATACATATATTCGTAACAACTAGTCAGTTATTATTTTTTTATTAATGTATTTTGTGTATTTATTTTGTTTGCTCAAAGCTGAAGCTTCAATAAAAAAAAAAGTCAGGATGTTACTAAAAACCTGTAAAAATAACCCCTAATATCATTTGAAAAATACTTTTTACTTTTCACTCCAGTAAAAAATGTAGAAAGAACGGATAACTGTGTTCAAATGTGAAGGAAAAGCAGTGGTGAAAGTAAAGTGGTGCGCACCGGAATGCAGCACCGGTATAAAATTCACAGCCGGTATGCAGCACCGCTAAGAGAATAGGGTTAATGGTGGCCAAAACCCACATTTGAAAAAAAAAGTAAGGTGCGCTTTTTAAGTAGAAAACACAAACAACCACACTATGCCATTCGAGAATAATTGAAAGCTACTCGAAACTCTCGTGCAGAGATATCTGCAGTCTGTTAAGCAAGGATTGTCAAAACTTATCTGACTGTAGCTGTGAAAGTAGCCTAAACCATTGCGAGGCGGTGCTGCGCACTGGTAGAAGATTTAAGGCCGGCGCGCTGCCTGCACCTGTAAGAGAGGGTTTATGCTGACTAAAAAAATATGAAATAATTAAGTATTTTAAAAAAGTTATTTATCTATGAAAAAGGTGTAAAACGTAAAAAAAAAACGGGTAAAATGAGTGTTTAAAAAAAAAAAAAAAAACGGTAAAGTGATGCACTGGACATTATAGCACCTGTAAGAAATGAAAACTACTTTCACCACTGAGGAAAAGTAAGAAGTATCCACTATAAAATATACTTAAAGTATAGATACCTACAAATTCTTTTTAAGTCCAGTACTTTACTATTTGTACTTTGTTGCCTTCCACCACTGAGTAATTCAAAGTGCTTTACTGAATAAGAAAGGCATTAAAATCACAATACAAACATATAAAACATAAAGAATCATTATAACATTCACTTTAAAAGAGAATCGTTCTACTGCACGTTCTGAAAGGCCTCTCATAACAAAAAGACTTTCCTCTATCTGGATTTGAAATAGAGAAAAAAAAAAAAAGTTTAGCAAAAATGTGATGCAATGAGAACAGTTGGGGAGCTGTCTGTTCCTTTCTTTTCATAAAACTGTCAAAAATACCTAGTTGAAGTGATATGTCACTGTACCACTGCTTTCAGGGTAAATGGCAGCAGGAGTTATGTCATTTTAGAGCAGCTACACACGTGGACAAAATTGTTGGTACCTGTCGGTTAATGAAAGAAAAACTCACAGTGGTCACAGAAATAACTTGAATCTGACAAAAGTAATAATAAATAAAAAAATCTATTAAATTTAACCAGTGAAAGTCAGACATTGCTTTTGAGCCATGCTTCAACAGAATTATTAAAAAAAATAAACTCATGAAACAGGCCTGGACAAAAATGATGGTACCCTTAACTTAATATTTTGTTGCACAACCTTTTGAGGCAATCACTGCAATCAAACGATTCCTGTAACTGTCAGTGAGACTTCTGCACCTTTCAGCAGGTATTTTGGCCCACTCCTCATGAGCAAACTGCTCCAGTTGTCTCAGGTTTGAAGGGTGCCTTTTCCAGACGGCATGTTTCAGCTCCTTCCAAAGATGGAATAGGATTTAGGTCAGGGCTCAATGCAAAAGGAGAAATTCAGTTTGTCAACTGGACAAAGTTTATTTGGTCGAACAAATAAACTTTGTCCAGTTGACAAACTGAATTTCTCCTTTTGCCATGGATTCTACCTGAAGACTGAGGGATTCTTCACATGTCAGGCTCATAGAAGGCCACTTTAGAATAGTCCAATGTTTTCCTCTTAGCCATTCTTGGGTATTTTTAGCTGTGTGTTTTGGGTCATTGTCCTGTTGCAAGACCCATGACCTGCGACTGAAACCAAGCTTTCTTCTCTCTAGAAGTTGATAGTCTTGATAGTCTTGAGATTTCATTGTACCCTGCACAGATTCAAGTCACCCTGTACCAGATGCAGCAAAGCAGACCCAGAACATAACAGAGCCTCCTCCATGTTTCACAGTAGGGACAGTGATCTTCTCTTGATATGCTTCATTTTTCCGTCTGTGAACATAGAGCTGATGTGCCTTGGCAAAAAGTTCAATTTTTGTCTTATCTGTTCATAAGACATTCTCCCAGAAGCTTTGTGGCTTGTCAACATGTAGTTAAATGGCAAATTCCTATCTGGCTTTTTAATTATTTGTTTTCAGCAATGGCGTCCTCCTTGGTCGTCTCCCATTAAGTCCACTTTAGCTCAAACAGTGACGGGTGGTGTGATCTGACACTGATGTTCCTTGAGCTTGAAGTATCACCTTTAATCTCTTTTTTGAAGTTTTGGGCTCTTTTGTTACCAGTCGTAATATCCGTCTCTTTGATTTGTCATCAATTTTCCTCCTGCGGCCACATCCAGGGAGGTTGGCTACAGTCCCATGGATCTTAGATTTCTGAATATTTTGTGCAACTGTAGTCATAGGAACCTCACACTGCTTGGAGATGGTCTTATAGCCTTTACCTTTAAAGGGATATGCCACCCCCAGGTCAAACTTGGGCATCTCCCCACAGTCCAGAGACTAAAATAAGTGGTGGAAAGCGTTTTTCTGGTGACCCAGCCATTGTCCAGGTCTGTCAGCACTGACCGCCGCGGTATCTGCAGCTACTCCGCGTTAGACTGGAGTCTAACGTCGCCAGAGAAAGATTTCGGCCAAAAGGAATTAATTTGCTCGATGCGTTTCCCAATTACTTTCTGTGTAGTGCGCATTCATATCAAGTGCAAATAAATGAGCAAATCAACACGGAGAGCTTGACTTGGTCATTTTGGGTGGGAACTATTTTTCAGTGCGGAAAAACACAGCCGAAGCACACACCACGTTGTGTAACAGGAGAACTGCCTTCCTGGTGCGTAACAGGGATTCCCCTGTCAGCGTGGTGTGTGCTTCGGCTGTGTTTTTCCACATTGAAAAATAGTTCCCACTGACTGAGACCTGACACCTCAGATGCTCATTAGTGGACACACCTTGGATTAACCTGTCCCTTTGGTCACATTATTTTCAGTCTTTTCTAGGTGTACCATCATTTTTGTCCAGGTCTGTTTCATCAGGTTATTTTTTTTTAATAATTCTGTTGAAGCATGGTTGAAAAGCAATGTCTGACTTTCACTGGTTAAATTTAATAGAACTTTTATTTATTATTACTTTTGTCAGATTCAAGTTATTTCTGTGACCATTGTGAGTTTTTCTTTCATTAACCGAAGGGTACCAACAATTTTGTCCACGTGTGTATGTTAAAATGCTGTCCCCACTCAGTTAAAGATGTACTCTTAAAAAGGACAGAACTGGTCTTTTTTAACTTATTTAACACTCACGCAGTGTTAAGTGAATGCTGCTGATGGGCAGATGTGACAAGTCAATGGTGACATCTGTTCAGTGCTTTTTCTGTTCCCATGTGAATTCTGACACATTTAGCTCTCCCTTCTGTCTCTTGGCGCTTAACCCAGAAGTGTAATTTATTTTTACATTATATTTTTAATTTAACAGAACTAGATATGGTGTTATAGTGTGTCACAGCCAAAACAATGCCCAAAATGCATGTTTTGATTTTAAAACATGTTACAGCAAGGTTTTCTTTTTTTAATGATGGGATTTTTCTTATTTTTCCTGGATCATATTCACTGGTGCATGAAAACTACATCAAGAAACACATTCGGTGTAAGGTGAAAGACAAATTTTTTTTAAACCTTCATGTGCATTTGTGTGTGTGCATGGGTGGGACTGTGTGTGCACGTGCATGTGTGTGTTTGTGTGTGTGTGCGTGCTTGTGTGTGTGTGTGTGCTTGCGTGCGTGCGTGTGTTTGTGAGAGGTGCACCCCTCTCACCTCCACCCCTGTTCACTTGTATCTGAACCTGAAGGGGTGGGACTATGTGTATGTGCATGCTTGTGTGTTTGTGTGTATGTTTGTGTGTGTGTGTGCGCTTGCGAGTTTGTGTGTGTGTGATAAGTGCACCCCACTCACCTTCACCTCTCTGTTCACTTGTATCTGAACCTGAAGGGGTGGGACTATGTGCGCGTGCGTGTGTGTGCTTGTTTGTTTGTTTGTGTGTGTGTGCTTGTTAGTGTGTGTGCTTGTGTGCGTGTGTGTGTGTGTGTGTGTGTGCGTGCGTGCGCGCGGGTGCGTGCGTGCGTGTGCGTGCGTGTGTGTGTGTGTGCGTGTGTGTGTGTGTGTGTGTGTGTGTGATTGGTGCACCCCTCTCACCTTCACCTCTCTGTTCACTTGTATCTGAACCTGAAGGGGTGGGACTGTGTGTGTGTGTTTGTGTGTGTGTGTGTGTGTGTGTGTGTGCGTGCGTGCGTGTGTGTGTGTGATTGGTGCACCCCTCTCACCTTCACCTCTCTGTTCACTTGTATCTGAACCTGAAGGGGTGGGACTGTGTGTGTGTGTGCATGCATGTGTGTGTGTGTGTGTGTGTGCGTGCGTGCGTGTGTGTGTGTGTGTGTGATTGGTGCACCCCTCTCACCTCCACCTTTCTGTTCACTTGTATCTGAACCTGAAGGGGTGGGACTGCTGAGGCAGAACCTGTTTGAGGCTCAGAGCTGAGTTCACTTTATTTTAGAAAAGATGAACCTCTCTGACACATAATGTGGATTTGGACCAAACTATCCAGTTTTAACCTCTTTTTCAATTTTGATATTCAAAAAAGTTCTTTTTATGCTTTACTCAGATACATAGTTCATTTTTTAAAATTGTTTTTTCCAGTTGTTCAAGACCCCAGCCAGCAGTTATGTAAGTTCGTTCATCTGAATCTGATTTCTATCAATAGTGTAAATTATTTAGTTATAGGTGCATGTTTTGCGTTCTCTACAGATTTAATATTAACTATTGATATGTATTTGATATACACGTAAGGCGTGTCCCTGGTACTACTCCCTGCTGGGCCGTGTACATGTTGAGACTTGGAACAAGTGTGTCCTGTTTTTTCCTATTTTTTACACCACACATTCAGTGCATTCATGTTTCTTAATCATTTAGTTGCATTTTTTTTTGTTCTTGTCAGAACAGACTTCTAAAATTGATCTTGCATTGAAACTTGCTGTTTCCCCTTGCTATATCTATTATAATTTTGTTTGGACATCTCAATATTGGCAAAAGGAGAAATTTGTTTCGCAGCTCATCCAAGCTGCTTCTTCAGTTCTGGCTAGAGTACTGCTTATAACTGCCTGCAGGGAGGAGCTAACTACAATGAAATTACTATGAAACTATCACACCTATTTGTTTACAGTTTCTGTTAGTTAGGTAAGCCTATTCAAATGCAGTGGGGATGGGGAGTTTTGTTAGCATAGCCATTCAGGGCCATAATGGGTGTTTTCACACCTCTGGGCCTGACCTGGCTGCCCTATTACTTTCTTTGTTTTGATTTAGCAGTGTCCACCAGCACTCTAGACAGAACTGAAGAAGCAGGTTGGAAACTTTTGTCCAGTTGACAAATTGAATTCCTCCTTTTGCCAAGGATTCTACCTGGACGACTGGGGAATTCTACAGACATCTCAATATTCTCCATTGTGATACCTTCACTACTTCAGTGCATCTAAAATGACTCCATTGATTCATTCATTTCTCTTCACACTTTTACCTTCTGGGGAATCTACAGTAACAGATTATTGATTCTTTTTCATCGACTGTTTTGGGTTAGTGGGGGTAGAGCTAATCCCTGCTGCTTTACACATAAAACTCACTGACTTACATGTCAGACACATACATATGACTACATCCTCATCGTTTTTCTTTTATCTCCTGTACTACTGACACACACCAACAACAGCAGCAGTGTACACTTCTACCTCAGTGTTAACTGAACCATGTTAGAATTATAAACAGATTTTTAAAGCTAAACGCTCTTGAACAAAACACTGAATATTTCCACAGTTGGGTGGTTATCAGTATTTGTACATGATAGGACAGTACAGCACAACCACAAATGGAGCAAAGTTGAAAAGGAAGGTCATGGACATTTGGACAAATTTGTGTTGTCCACAGCAATATTTTCATCTTTTGAGCTTTCTTAAAAACCTCTAGAATCAGTATAATCCATTAGTATCATTTTTGTATGTGTATGTGAATTTCCATTTTGTTTAAATGTGTATTAGCTGTGGCTTGCAGGTTGAAACAAGTGCTGTATTGAAAAGCGCTGGCAGCAGAGTACGGATTTGCTCATGGCTACAATTAGCTAGCTCTCTTTCTCCTAATCTCTCTCTCTTTCTCCCTCTCTTCTGTGTAAGTCGCATGTGGAGCAAAGCCTGTGCCAGTCCCTGCAGAACAGACTGTGCTGCAGCGGAACGGTTACAGACGTCCCACATGAGGCTGAATCTGACTCTCAGATCAACCATATTGCTCCAGACTACATCAAAACAACTCGCAGTCTTTCTCTTATTTTTTTATTACAAGTGTTATCTGTGGATGAACTGGTCCATGCTAGAGCAGTATCACCACTATTGATCGAGGAACTGAATAATTAATGTCAGGAAATTTGATCTTTGCTCACAATCGCAGCCTAAAGTGATTTAGAGTACAGATAGTAGCAATCCTTTAAATGTGTTTGCGTCAATGACAATAGCAGCATTGGACTCTGAATCTTACTTGTAACAGAATAATGCATTTGTGTCTAATGTATTTTGTAAAACTGTGAACCAGTACGCCGCTCACTAAAGGGACGCTTGCTTAACATTCTTAAAGTGAATACAAATGCATCTTTTTTTGCTAATACCTCCACTCTCAGCACCCAGAGGCAAAAAACAGCTGCTATGAATAATTAAGACGTTGACATGATTTCACTGTGTTCTTCATTTTAAATAATAATAATACAACATTTTATTTATATGGCGCTTTTCCAAACACTCAAAGATGCTGTACAAAGAATACAATTTAAAAACGAGGTAATAGGACAAAATATAGGCATGATTGAAAGCAGGTTAGACATTAAAAGACGTTTTCTTGAAGGTGGAGAGTTCAGAGTCACTTTCAAAGCCCTCCTGGTTGCGGGGGGCATTGAAAGTGACGAGGAGGACTTTGAAGTGGATGCGCTGAGGGATGGGGAGCCAGTGGAGGTTCTGGAGGACAGGGGTGATATGTTTGAGGGACCGGGTGTGTGTGAGGAGACGGGCAGTGGAGTTTTGAATGTAGAAGAGTTTGCTTTGAAAGAGCTCCTTTTGTGCCCTAAAATATCTTAAAACTGGACGCTAGGGCTTGACCATATCATATCGCTCATAATATATTGTATTTGGGGCAATATAAAATTTTAATGTCGCGGTTTATAACTTAATGTGTAATTCAGTTGATTGTCCTCAAAGCTGCAGATCGTGGGTGTGGCTAAGTGCTAGACTATAATAGGTTGGACTGCTCATTTTACTAAAACACAGTTAACATCATTATATGTGACCCGCCACAGCAAAACCCGCCGCAAGTCGCTCAGAGCGAACACGAGAAAATCGCGATTTTTTTTTTCAAAATTTGTGATTTTTGTTTTTTTTTGCAGAATGTGCTAGTTGAGATCATGAAGAAGCCACTCCATGTTTCAGATAACAGCATTGTTGCTTTAAAAGCAAACATTTTGTCTTTGAAATTTGCTTGTTTTTTGGAAAGAATCGGAGCGTTAAAAATTACCATAATTAATGGTAATCCTGACCATTCGTGTGACGATTAGCGCTCTTTTGTTTTCTTTTTCCGCCAATCAGCTGTGAGTGGACCTCATGAATATGTGTGCTACATTTCAAGAAGATAAGGACAGTGAAAATGGAGAAAATCCGTAACTTTGACTGTAAATGCTACGTAAGAAGGAAGTAACTCTCTCCTCGGGACACGTTCGGGACACGTAGGTTTTTCCGGAACTTATGTACAGAATGTGATCGAATACTTTAGCTGAAAGACTGTGGATACGCGAATAATCGAATAATGAGGAAAACAACGAGGCAAGTAAGTGTACCCGGTGAATGGTCAGGCCAGTTTGGTGCTAAACTCTGTATGCATCACATCAGTAGCAAGCTCTGTTCTGTAGGCCTAACTATGTCCGATTGCATTGTCCCTGTCAAATAAATATATAAATAAATAAAATAAATAATTATGGTAATTTACACACACCCAGTTTCTTTCAGAAAAACAAGCCAATTTCAAAGACAAAATGTTTGCTTTTAAAGCAACCAGTGCTGTTATCTGAAACATGGAGTGGCTTCTTCATAATCTCAACTAGCACATTCTGCAAAAAAACGAAAATCACAAATTTTGGAGAAAAAAAAATGCTTCTAACATGATTTTCTCATGTTCGTTCTGAGCGACTTGCTGGTCACATTTCTCTTTCTTATGGGGTGAGTGTCTGTAATTGAACAATGGCGCATGAAAAACCTTTCCCCTTGAAAATTCTTATATCGTTCAGAACAAATTGTATAACTTCTTTTACTTTAGATAAATAAATTAATTCTCTGAACCATATGACACACAATTATTATATCATTGGTTTCATTTGGGGAGAACGCTGAGCTTGAAAAATGTTAGTTATGAAGGTGGATATAACTGAATGTTTACAGCTACCATACATTTCAGTATGACATAAACTCAACTAAAGATTCTTATACTTTCCTCTCTGCAGACCCAAGCAGTGGCAGCGATGACTCCCCTCACCACAAAGCCACAGCGCCCCCCGCTGACTCCGCCCATACAGCAGGACGTCCCCATCCTCCCAACGCCCCCAGCCTCCAGCGGCGCTCTCTGCCCTCCCAGCGCAGCTCCCCTCTATGTAAGACACTTCACAAGCCACATCTCCCAAAGCTGGTCCCAGAAATAACTCCAGTTCTTTAAACAGTGGAGTCAGTGGAGGGAGATGAACTGTGGGAACTATCAAAGAAGTGCTTACTGTTACAATATGTTGAGTTTAAGATTTCAGAATGCTACCCAACATATTCTCTGGATTGAAATTCAAATCTGTAAGCCTGTAAAACTCTTAAATCCTGGGTGCAAGCATGCGTTTTGTTTTGTTTTATTCGCTTGCAGTAGTATTTTATGACACTTTTACCAGCCTTATTGTATAATAATATAAAAGTAGGCCAGCGATAGTTCAACTTTGGGTTTAGATTTCTATTGATTATTGGCTATTCATCAGCCAAATTGCACCAAGATGCATTTATTATAATAAATAACACAAGTAAATAATTAAGTAAACCTAAATGTAAAGTGTTTTTTTCATCTTGGATACATATTGAAGATGTGGTGGGGCTACTAGGGTAATCATTTGTGCATACGGGGAAAAAAAGAAAGTTAAAATCCCAAACAAATGACAGGGGTATAGGAAATGAAACAAGTAATGTTTTAGTGGGGCTGCAGTTTTAGTCAGGGAGGATTCAAGGGAAAAAAAAATGTTGGAACACACTGCCACACACACACACATAATATCAAATAACTCAAAATAAGGATTTCACTGTAGTGCTCGTCATTGAGTCAACAATTGTGAATAAATCATATTTCTTCTCACAATAATGGTAACACTATGGCATCACCAGTGACATATTCATTCTTCTGATAGTTCACATTCTTAATTTTTCATGTCTTTTTTTTTTTTTTTTTTTTTTTTTTTGTGTGCATCTCAAAATGATGAATTTTTTTATCTGTTCAAAAGTTGCTGAGCGTTGCATCAGTTACAGACCACATGGTGCTGTGTGCTGATGCAGCCTCTTTGTTGTTACTTTGCACCTTCTTCAGTCTGGATTCCTGCAGGGGATATACCACACTTTGAGCGTCACCCAGTGGCTATAAGAGGAATAACAAGTAGAACTAAAGATTTTTTAAAAGTGGACGCTCAGCTCTGGCTTGTGGATAGTTTTTGTATTGCAATGCAGTGGATGTTTCTACATCAGTATAGAAGAAAAACATTCAACTTGTGGTACTTAGTATAAAATGTTTTAAGTAATTCGTTTGAATGCACTAATGGTTTGGATTCAGATAATAATACTGTGACATTGTGTTTTTTTCTACTGTTGCAGCGTCCAAAAGGGAGGAGCCTGAGGTGGTGCTGCCATCCAAGGCCTCCCCAAAGAGATTTGCGATGATTTCACCCAAACCCCAGTCTCCCAGTGAGTTCATTTTTCATGTGTGTTACATTTCAATGCAGCAAACAACAAAATGCTTTAAAATGAACTCTCATTTTGGATTTAGCTTTGTACTTTAGCATATGTATAAATGATCAAAGGAGAAGTTCAATTTGTGAGGGACTTTTCACGCATATGTATAAATCTTTACATAGAGAATTTCAGAGGAAGGGGATTCTATGATTTTATGCGTACATGTGAATATTTCTGTGTGGTGCAAATTCTCACACTGTGCCTTTAAACTGCACCGCTGGACTCTCTCGGGACTCATTGAACATTTGATTAAAGTCGTGCTGCAGGCCTGCCTCCTGTTACCATAGCAACAGGATACAGTAGCTGTGATGCTAACACCCCTCCCATAGAGTTCATGTTGTCTTTTTGTAATAAGTTGTGTCTTCTGTTGTACTTGCAGTACAACAGATGGACAGATGGACACCTTTACTATAATCTGGCATACTTACAGATGTTTATTCAAAAGCACTTTCCGTTTCTAATAGATACAATCAAACACACAGATGAGATGTTGTATTACAGTCAGATAAGCAGCCCCCCCGTGTGTGTGTGTTTAGTGCGCGCTCGGACAGTGGTGGTGCACGGCTCGCTGCGCTCTCAGGACTCAGATAGACAGCTGATGGAGCAGCTCCAGCGGCGCTGTGAGCAGCAGGCTCTGCAGCTGCAGACTCTACAGGCTCAGCTGCACAAGGCCTCCCTGTGCTTGGACGTGTTCACCATCACCACACAGCACTTCTGCCATAAGGTAATGTGCACACACTCTTAACACTATGGGATTCTACTGGGTGATACAACTCAGGACCCATCCGAGGGAGGGCCATACTGCCACCTTTCAATGTTAGCTTATTTTGTGTTGAAGTGATTGCAGTCAGTTAATGTTGGGATGTTGTTCCTAAAACTGCTGTGCCGGACTAATTTAACATGGGTAATTCTTGCATGAAAGTGTGCTTTTTTGGCCAAGTATCCAAAATTAAGGCACTGAAACATGTCCAGCCAGAACACACACTTTGACAAAATGTTGCAAAGACGTGTGGGTCTCGAACCATATTCTGCCAATTCCAGAGGGTGTGATTGACAGGTGGATTAACCAATCTGAGAGACACATGCTTTGTCTTCTGCATTTGAGAGACAGGTGATACAAATTAGCGGCTGTGTTTGGACCGTTCCAAGTCAGGACAGAGGTTTTTCATGCTATGATGGATTCCAAACCCTTCTGGATTCAGACTGAATGTAGAAGAGACTGGCTGATCAGGCTTACGATTACATGGGAGCCTTGGCAGGTCTGATTTGGAGCAATCTTTTATGTCTGCTGATCTGAGGCCAAGTTTTTAGTAACATTACAAAATATAAAACAAGTGAATTATAAAGCTGTGTTGGGTGATGGTATTTGATGATATTCACAAATCTTGTGGCCTGGCCCTGAGACAAAGGGGTTGTAGCGTGTTCAAAATGAGGGTGCTGCTTTAGTTGGTGGCGACTGGTCACTTCTGTGTTTCTGCTTCTCTCACTGGCACCGCCCACAGTTCTTTGGGGGGGGGCAGTAATGTGATTACCCGTGTGAGCTGCTGTATTGATATTTTGTCTGATAGAAATAGAAGATGACCTGCTGCTTGTCGTGGACTGTCTCTGGGCTTTTTCTCAGGTTTCTACCATGCCACAGTTACAGCTGCTTTAGTCATTCAGTGCTTGTTTTCACTTTTCCATAATCAGGTTACTTCTGTCAATTCTGAAGTAATTAGCTCATTCAAAGAAAGGGTTTCCCCAAATAGCCTGAATGAATAACAATCCAAACATTGTACTTCTATGCTAGGCTTTAAGTCAGGGGTGACCAAAGTTTTTCCCTCTGCAGGTCAAATTAATGCACATCAGCAGTTTGCACATTAAAATGCTCTTCTGCAAAGAAATGTATGATCAAATTGACTTGAAATGGATAGAAGTGGCCTCCTCCCCATCATATTTTTAATACAAAATTGAGTCAAAATATATTTTTCTTAAAATCTCTGAACCCTCTCATGGGCCACATAGAACCACTTTCCCTGTGGGTCCCACTTTGTGCACACCTGCTCTGAGTTAAAGGTTAAATGTAGAAGCACATGTTACATGTATGTGGCATAATTGATGTGTGTGTCTGATTTGCACTCAGACTCAGGGTCTTAGCTTTTGTGGGGCATAAATATAATGAAAATGAACATCTGGGCAGTACTACACTAAAGCCCACAGCAATTCTGATGCATTTTGATGCAGAACAAAATCATGTCACAACAGTGAAAAATACAGCAACAGATAAAGAACAAACTCAATTTTCTTCATGTAAACCGGAGTGAGCGGAGTGAGAGAGGACATAACCGGTCACTTATAGATCCCAGCTCCTCCCCCTCCTCCTCACAGACAGTCCATGTGTGTGGGTGTCTGGTCTTAGCGTTACGTGGAGCGTTGACGCTCAGAAGGGCAGGGCTGTGGCAAACAGATCTGAGCTGTGGCTTCACTCTTTGTTCTGGTGCAAACGGCAGCACCAGGGCCGAGGTGAGGATGTAGTGTTCTCTCCTCCGCTTCAGCCTCTCTCTCCTCCCTCTTCTCCCTCTCTCCTCTCTCTTTCCTCTCTCTTCCGGAGGCTCTCACAGCCGAGGGATGCTGCCCGTCGCTAGCCGAGTATGGGCCTCCGCTGCTGCCGGCTCCTCGTCCTGCCTCTCCCATTCCTGGAGCGAGCGGTAAAACGATGCTTGTGTAGGGTGGGGGCTGTGGTGCTAATGCTAATGCTGTGATGGGAGGATGTGCGCATGCGTGTTAGCAGGCAGCTGTTTCCTAGAGACAGAGCAGCAGCACACTAAAGCTGTGGCAGAGATGCTGAGTCAAAGATGGCATGTCTCACACACTCTACTTGGCAAAGCTTAGAATTTGCTGGAATGTTATGTAACAGGCTGCTTTGTTCTTTAGTCAGGCCTTTGAGGTTTGTGTTTTAAAGCCTTTGTCTAATGTATACGGCCATGAATACATTACAAGTGCACACGATGGTATTACCAGGATCGTCTCTCTGAGATTAAGCATCTCTTTGTCAGGGGAGTCCTGGTCCCAGAGGGGAGTAGCCTGTTGTAGTGTCACGATACTAAAATGTCAAACTCGACTTCGATACTAAAGAAGAGACTCGATTCTCAATACCAAAATCACAATGATAATAAAAAACATTCATTCGTTAGGCAATAGAATATGATTTTCAGTATTAAATAATAGTAATTTCTTTTATATTCCCATGTGACCTTGTATCTGTGTAATCCCTCGTCTGTGTGTCTTATACTTGTTCTGATAGAGCTCAAGATCATTCAAAAGATATTCAGGAAAGATTCATGTCTGTTCTGTGAATGTGACATTTTTATTATCAAAAAACCTACTCAAATGAGTATCTAGTTTCAACATTAGTTTTAGTATCAGTTAATATATGGTTTTCAATACATTTAACAACCCTAGCCTTTAGTACATGTTTTTATTAGTCAAAATGTCTGATTCTAAACAATTTTTTAAATAACAATGTACCTTTTTATGGTTGTTGAGATTAAATTCATGTTTGTAAATGTAATGTATTCAGCTCCTGCATTTTACAAAACTTGTATAACTCAGTAATTTGCCAATATGCCAGATAATATTGATTTGATTTCCTGATCCTTCAGAAACTGGACTGATTACTTTAAAGCCGATGTTTAGAGGTTAATCAAGCGATGTTCCAGGAGACTGAGGCGCTAGAGGCTATTTTTGTCTTATTTCATTTGGGTGGTGATTAAGTGAACTGGATCCTGCTGCTACGTCAGTCATTTTTCTTGCTTTGCCTGGACAGTTATTGTTTCTTAGCTCTTTGGCCACTGATTGTGATTAGAACAGAACATGTAATCAAAAGATGATGTAAAGATAAGTAGTGCTGTCAAACTCCACACTAAGGAATAGATACTCAATACTGATTCTGATATTACAATGATAATTGTGCAGTACGGCAGCTGAGTGGCTAGCACTTATGCTTCACAGCAAGAAGGTTCTGGGTTCTATCCCCGGGTCGTCTGGGCCTTTCTGTGTGGAGTTTGCATGTTCTCCCCGTGTCTGGATGGGTTTCCTCCGGGCACTCCGGTTTTCCCCATCAAACCTAAAAAACATGCACCAGGGTACAGGAAATTAGCTCAACCTGCTACAACCTGGTCAACAATTTACAACAGTCTCTCTTGTTTTTTTTAGGTTATTGTAGGTTATTGTAGATTGTGTACTGTCCCCGTCTTCAAAATAAATACAGTTAAAATAAAAACACTGTTTATTTAGACAATATCATGTGATTTTCAACATTAAATCATAGTACTTTCTTTTATATTCCCATGTGTCCTTATATCGCTCAGTGGTCCAGGTCGGTTCCACAGTGATCCATGGGCGTAAACTAGTCTATGTGCTCTTAAACTTGTTCTGAGACAGTTCATTCTAAAGCTATTCAGTCCTTTGAATGTGACTTTTTTACTATTGATCCTTTTTTTTTTTTTTTTTTTTTAATAGTTTTTGACAACCCTAAGTTGAGTTAATTTAAGAGGTATGTCAGACTTGAGTTGGTCATTGGGATAGTTGTACACCAAGTGTACATGTTTTTAATATTTGTGTATTTATTGTAATAGCTGTTTGTACTGTCTGTGTCGTCTGTAGTCCTTTCTATCTCAGGCCATTAGCAGGGGCGCACCAATATGGACTGGTGTTGAATATCGATGAAGATTTTTGCTGAATTCAATATCAGCCTCCAAATATGGGTTCAGCCAATATCCTGGTTGGACATATAAATTACAACTACAGGTTGTAGTTGGCTGAGAAAGTCTCAAGATGTAGTGATTTGAGAGATATATATATATAACAGAAATATACAACATTTGGATCAGTTTTGTCATATTTTTGCATAAAGAAAATAAATGCTGTTTTCAGTCTCTGCTCTGGTATTGGTTGACACAGATACTGGCAGATTTATAAAGCTGTAGTATCAAAATTGGCATCAGAACTTAAAAAGCTGGATCGGTGCATCCCGAGCCATTAGCTGTGATTATATTGATTACACAGGAGAGGCTAGATCACTCATGTCACATGTTCTCTGGGGATGGGAACAGGGAGGTGTCTGGAATGTCTGGGGCATTGTGGGTAAAAGGATAGGTGTGGCTCTAGGCTCTTCTCTGATGACTCCTGTAGGACCTCAGCCTGATGACATCATTGTGGTGAGACTCCCAGACATGTTTCACTTCTGTTTTTTTCTTCTTTCTCAGAACTGGTATTTTCCAGCCAGTGTTTTGACTGTTGTGCTTTGGATTATAAACTGTATAATGTCTTAAAATGTGACAGCGCAGCACAAGTGAAGCACAGCTCATGCATTTGGAAATATTTATCTTCAACTGAATAATTTATTGTGCCTGGAGTCTTCATCTCTCTCAGTGATAAACAGTTAGACCCCTGCTGCCAAGGCTCACGATCAGTGTCCAGTCTCAAACAGGTTTATTTATGCTCACATTATTTGGCCGACTCCATTTATACTAAAAATAATCAATGAAACACTTGTTTTTGTTGGCCGTAGAAGCACAAGGCTTAGTGTTTAGTGCTTGTGTTGAGTGGTCTTTGCTGTGTGTTCCAGAGTGAAAGCGCTGTAGTGAAGGAGCGGGAGCTGGCTCTGGAGCTGGACAGACTCAGGGATGAAGTGGGTAAGTGGTCACTCTGTGCCACCACAGGAACCTGGCAACTCCAGCTACACTAGATCATCCATTATAAATTATACTAGCACTAGTCAAGAGACAGTGTGACTGCAGTCTGCCATTTTGTTCACTCTTATGTCATCAGAATCTTTTCTGACACAGTTACTAGCTTAGATTTGTTGTTGAAAATTGTTGTTGTAAATATGCTTCATGGCACAGTCCTTGTATGCACATCACATTTACAGAATGTAGTTGGATGGACTTTACATATTAGTTCCATTGTTGTTAAGATGTGTTAGCCTTTTGTAATAGAGTTGTTGTGTGTAGCATTCAGCGTGGCGCACTGGGAGCAGCTGCAGCAGGAGAAGGAGGACGTGGAGCGGAGCTTTGAGGCTGAGCTGGAGGGTCTGCGGGAGCAGCAGCAGAGAGAGCTGGGAGCTCTGGAGGACAGACTGAACCTGTCTCATTCACAGGAGACACAGAGACTCCAGGAGGAGCAGAGACGAGAGCTGCAGGAGCTGCAGCACAGGCAGCAGCAGCAGGTGCATGGACACACCCCAATATAACTACAGTCCACTCAACCTCCTTTACTATAAGTTATAAATAAACAAATCCACACATATAATGTTATTATCCTTCAAACAGCATTCATCTGTAAATATAGCTACTAAAATGTATTTTATATTAAAACAGTAGTAGTGTAAACAATATGTATATAATAATATAAGAATTTCCTCCTGATCTATCTGTCTAATATTCTGTTGTACCCCCAGATTGAGGAAATGAGTGACAGTCATGAAGCGTCTCTGATGGAGATGGAATCTGCTCACAGTGACACACTGGCCACTCTACAGGAGGAGCACACCAGGACTGTCAAGAGTATGACAAGGACCACAGATGTAAGATTCACTACAGCTGTTTTCACTATGTGCATTTCAAATGTGATTTTGTGTCAGATCTGAAGATGGCCCATGAGCAGCAGAGAAAGTCTCTGGAGGAGGAGTTTGAGAAGATCAGGCTGTCCCTGCAGGTACAGGCTCTGTCCGTATCTCTCATTTCATATAATAGATGAGCAGGTTTATAATTCATGTGCATACTGCTCAGGACCAGGTGGACACACTGACATTTCAGAACCGCAGTCTCAGAGACCGAGCCAAACGCTTTGAGGAGGCTCTGCGCAGAAGTACAGATGAGCAGATCGTGGTAACGCCAACTCATAAGTCTAATAGAGTGTTTATTACTGTTTATTACAAAACAAAATACTAAGGAAGTGTCTTGTTGTCTCCCAGGATGCCTTAGCCCCGTATAAACACATTGAGGAGGACCTGAAAAGTCTGAAGGAAGTTCTGGAGATGAAGAACCAACAGATCCATCAACAGGAGCTGAAGATCACAGAGCTGGAGAAACTAGTATGCCCCAAAATGCTGCTTTTTATATGCACTTGTTCTTTCTTGGATTTTTGATTGTAAACAGGCCTGTGTGTGTTGAAGGCCATGTAAAGTTGTGCTGTGGTGCTGTGTGTCTTTGAGCAGGCTGAAAAGAACGTGTATCTGGAGGAGAGGCTGCAGGTTCTCCAGCAGCAGAATGAGGACCTGAAGGAACGCATTGACAAGAACCTCGCCGTCTCCAGGTCAGGCCTATGAGGCAACAGTGTGTGGGGGAATAAACATGACTATCTGTTTGTTGCTGAAGAAAATATATGACAATGATGATTACCTCCACCATATTTATAAGAAAAAAAATATTTTACATTTGGATAATTGTAAACTGAAATATTGTTCTAAAACGGCTTCAAAAGAGCAGGATTCTCTGCAGCAGGCCCTGCTTCTTCATAGTGGCATTTCATCCCCAGCAAACAGCAGATTTTCATTCACTTGTGTGTTTCAGACAACTGTCCGAGGAGAATGCCAACCTGCAGGTGCACGTGGAGCAGGAGAGTAAGGAGAAGAAGCGGCTGAGTCGTACTAATGAGGAGCTGTTGTGGAGGCTGCAGACAGGAGAGCTGAGCCCCAGCATGTCCCCCACCTCCTCCCCCCTGCACCGGGCCTCTCCTGCTCCAGGATCCCCCGCCCGCCCACACTCCTACCACCAGTGACCACCAAAGACTGTTCCAATCTTCATCTGACATTTCAGCACTGCTGTGTTAAAAGGGAATCACCAAACCAGTGGACAGTGCCTCATCTGCTGTAATTGATTCCATCCACATGGAACATTTGGATCAACGCTCAGGATCATGGAGCAGGAGACAGAGAAGAAGCCTTTGGTTGTGCTTTCTCTCCACCAGCAAGGTCTGGCACAGCCTAAAACTACCTACTGCACATGGATATGAGACACTGGACTTGAGGACACTGTGAGTGTCAAACACTGGACACATGTAGCCTCTGTCTCTCTCTGCGTACTGTCCTACTGCCGTACTGTCAAACTCTAAACTCCACATGGTCAGATGGTCCCACTGTCTGTGTCTGAGAGATACTTTGGGCTGTGGACTCTGCTTCTTTTCTTAGAAAACTGTAGAAATCCTCATGCTTGACATGATCTGTCTTCCAGCTAACGCCTCTTATTCTTTACGCAGGGAAAGAACAGAAGTGCTACTTTCATAGAGTAGAAAGTAGAAAGTCATTAGCTGACCTTCAGTAGACATTATAATACCTGATATACAGTAGTCTTTTACAGTACCAACTCTGTTTAATATCAGCATGAGGAGAGCTCAGATAAAATAGTAAACATAAAATACAGCACTCCATTCTGGATTTTTGCAGCAAAACATTATTTACTGTGTCATTTTCTACAACTGTAAACTCAGCCCAAATCTCCATTTACACTGTAAATAAATGAAACTGTAAAAAGAATAGATAATTTGGACTAAACTACAGGCATGATGGTTGCTTGCTCTTACCTCACTACCATGACAAAGTCATCTCAGGTGTCAAGGACCATACAACAGCATAGGACTTTTATTTATTTTATTCTTTAAGTTGACATATCTTCTAACTGTGCAAAATAGCAAGTATATACAGTATGTAACAATCATCAAATGATCTAAATGTCCTGGGCAGAATGTACTGTAAAGTATGAGGCTGTGGTGGGCTGTCTGTGTCCTGTGGACATGACACATTCGCTCCATCTTTACTTTATCTTCACTAAACGACAACTTTGTTTACAAGTGTTAATGTCACTGTTGTTTACTTGTTTACAAGACTTGAGTTGTAAAGATTGTATTCAGACTAAGATATGTTTATGAGAACGCATGTCTTTATGACGTCATGTGCATTTGTTTATTATTGTTGTAGGTGTATATTTATTTATTTATTTGTCCTGCTGAGATGCAGCTGTAGCTCAACTGGCTTTTATGATGTGCCCATTAAGACGCAATGTCTGTAGTGTCATTGTTGCACTGTATTTAAGTATTAAATCACAAACTACAGGGACATGTTTGTCTGCAGGTGTTTTTTTTTCCTTTTTTGTACTTGTAAAAAAATCTTCAATATAATATACACACATCTGTAGTGTGAACACAGCAGCTGCTTCTTCCTCTTGTGTCAAGAGTTTGGGACACGTGGAACACCAGACCCACAGCTGAGGTGAGAGGAGAGCCACTTTCTACTATAATCAACTTACACATGGAAAGTTATGTATGTTATCTTAAGACATATATACAGCAGACGGTCAAATCTGTACACTCTTCTTCAGGCAGATACATGCAGAATCTTAGTGATGTAAGTGTTGTGTAAAAGGTTCTCTATTTCTTCATGAAGGCCTGAATCATGTCTAAGGGCAGAGGGAACACAATGGTGGAGTTCTTCTCTGCGGCGATGGTGTTGAGCGTCTGCAGGTACCGGAGCTGGAGAGCAGAGGGAGCTTCAGCGATCACCAGAGACGCCTCCTTCAGAGCCCGCGAAGCATTCATCTCCCCCTCAGCTGCGATGATCTGAAACACAAACACAGGAGGGACAAATGATGTCTGAGAACAGAACAGAAATGGAGGTCTCAGACATCATTTGTCTCCCATCTAACTATCTCTATCCTCAAATCTAAATTAAAAACAAAGAAAGAAAACAATAGGGCAGCAGGTCAGGTCCTACAATTTCATTGTAGTTAGCTCCTCCTTTTGGGTGGATATAAGCAGTGTCCACCAGCATCTGACCAGAACTGAAGAAGCAGCTTGGATGAGCTGCGAAAGGTATTTGACCAAATAAACTCTTGTCCAGTTGACAGAAATTCTCCTTTTGCCATTTTTTAAAAATACCTTCATGGTCTTCATGACATCACAAGGTGGAGCATTTTGAACTCTGCAGATGTACAGACGACTAATAAAGGATTACTGGCAAAGCTTTAAAATAATCACCAGTAAAATATATATATACAGTATACTGTACTTGTTCTGATACAGCTCAAGATCTAAAACTATTCAGGGAATGTTCATTTCTGTCCTGTGAATGTGACTTCACTAATATCAAGTTTTGATACTTTTTGTTACCAGTTCTGTTAGACACCTTTTCAGTCCCAGAGTGTGTCTGGCTGTGATAAAGAGGACATAAAACTGAACTGACTGCTGAGCTCTGGTCAGTGCTGGATGAAGTACAGATAGAAAGAAATTTACTCAAGTAAAAGTATCACATGAAAAAAATCTACTTAAGTAAAAGTATTAAAGTATCAGTTTAAAAATGTACTTGAAGAGTAAAAAGTTAAAGCATTTTGCAGAGATTTTTAGAACAATTAAAGGATGAAAAGTGGTGATTTTGATAAAGAATTTAGCTGATTTTAAGTGATTCAATGGTCATCTAGTTTTTTCTACCTGTCTTTGTGTATTGTGTTGCACAAAGTTGGTACAGAAACTAAAATTAAATGTAGTAAAAAAAAATAATAATAAGCAGGTCTCAAAAGGTAGTGAAGGAAAAGTAAAAAGTATCCACTATAAAATGTACTTAAGTAAAGTACAGATACCTACAATTTGTGACATCTTTTATTGTACTTTTTCTTTTGTATTTCGTTACCTTCCACCACTAGCTCTGATTGGTTTGCAGCAAACCCAGTCACCACGATACGTCAAAAGTCAAACTACATAAGCCCTGTTTTACCTTGGCTCTGGCCTCTCGACTGGCCTCGGCCTCAGCTGCCATGGCCCTCTGCAGCTGATGAGGCAACTTCACGTCCTTTATCTCCACACGCTCCACCTTAATGCCCCACGGGTCTGTGGCCTCGTCCAAGGCTTCCTTTAACAAGAAAAACAACAACACGCAGGTGTTCAAAGGTCAAAATGTACTTTTGCCATGTTATAATACTCTTCCCTCATCAAAAATACACCTGGAGTTGTGTTTTGTTTCATTCACATTATGTTTGTGTGACACTTTATTATTAGTTTGTCTGCATCTCCAGCTCAAAATGCTCTGTTCCACCTTGTGATGTCATGAAGCTGTACTTTTCAAGTTAACAGTTACATTTTTATCATTTGTTCAGTAGAGATTCCCAATTCCAGGGTTAAAATGATTCTAGTGAAGGTGTATGGAGTTTAAAAACACAGTGGAGCACATGACATCTCACATGTTTTCTGTTTGAGAGAAGAACTCAGTCTAAATATGCAGGGTGTGTGTTAAACATGTGTGAAAGAAACAAAACACGTCTCCAGGCGTGTTTTGGTGAGGAAACAACAATAACATAGATCAGAAAACAATATTTAAAGAACTTTTGATTTGACAAGTATTTGCTGTATTTGGCATTATTACTATTTTCCTGGTGGTCTGATTTATTTGTCAGGGCCTGTCCTCCTCACCTGCATACTGAGTGATATGCCCTCTCTGTCTGCCAGCAGCTCCGCCAGGTTCTTGGTGCCCAGGACATTCCTTAAAGTGGTCTGTGCCAGGAGGCGGGTGGAGGAGTGGGCGTTGGACACGTTCGCTACAGATGAGATGGGACAGTGGATGCGGAAGTACACCACCCCATCCACGCTGACTGTCACAGAGTCCTTCGTCAAGATCTGCCCGTAAAACCACAGGGGTGAGTACAGGAGCATGAGTGACCAATGTAAAACAGGCGTCGCACTCACCTCTTGTGGCGGAATGTCGAAGGAGACGGTTCTCAGATCAACTTTGACAAAGGTGTCCGTGCAGGGAAGGACAAAGAAAAGTCCTATTGCAAAACACACTTCATTTATTCAGGTACGTATTATGCAAATACAGCTTTGGGAAAAAACAAGAGACCACTGCAGTTTTTTCTGAAATCAGCATCTCTACATGTATTACAGCCATTCCATTCCAGCGTCTGTTGAATTCCAACACAAACACAAAGCTGAGCTACTTCAGTTCATGCACCAGGAGTGGAATAAAGTCACCCAAGAACAATGTGAAAGACTTGTGGAGAGCATGCCAAGACACATGAAAGCTGTGATTAAAAATAAGGGTTATTGCACCAAATATTGATTTCTGAACTCTTCTTAAGTGTAAACATTAGTATTATGTTGTTTTAAAATGAATTTGATCTTGTTTCTTTTCATTGTTTGAGGTCTGAAAACATGTATCTTTTTTTGTTATTTTGAACATTTGTCATTTTCTGCAAATAGATGCTCTAAACGATAATATTTGTATTTGGAATTTGAGGAAAATGTCAGTAATTTATAGACTCAAACAAAAATGTTCCTTTTGCCCAAACACATACCTATAAGTAGCAAAATCAGAAAAACTGATCATTTTGCAGTGGTCTCACCATGTTTAGGCCTATATTTTTACTTATTTTATTCCATTCTTGCCTGCATGCACTTTTCTTTCTTGTTCAAACTGTCCCTGCCTGGAGCTACTGTGGCAAGTATATTTCTCCTGTGTGAGATCAATAAAGTCTTATCTTATCTTATATCTTTTTTCTTGTTTCTACTAGTACAAATACTACTTTCAAAACACACAGGCCCTTCCACCTTTTATTTATTCATTTCCATTTGTCCAGCTTCTGATAAAAGAGAACTCTCAATCTTATAAACATGTAAAACATTAATGGAAATCTGTCACCCACTTATTTTCAAAAAGTCAAATCAACCATTCTGAGAAATACTCCAAACCCACAAATAAATAAAAAATAACCTCCAAAAAGGTGAATATTAATTCTATATGAATTTCACCTGGACCTTTTTTGTCTAATTACCGGTACATGTAAATCTCGACTTAGCGACTTGTACTGTATATTAAAATTTTCACAAGCCTTGAGCGCCCTCTCCTGGCTTGACTTGAAAACTACCGCTATATATTAAAATTGCGCCCTCACGTGACAGCCACAAGAGGGCGCTGTAGGCTTGTGTGCCAGTATCTGCTTCTACTGTTACTTCTGCACCACTGAAGATGTTTACCTCTGGAGTTCGCGGAGTTGCTCCAAAGTGACGAATTCAGTGGATTTAGTGATTTGGAATGAGATGGAGAGTTTGGTAAACTTGTTATGGTATGTTATTTATTTTATAGTAATATGTTGCGTTAACAGGCTGTTCTCTATACTGTTATTATTACTATTGCCTTTCAAATTGAGATACAGTACATGCCTTTCAAGATGAAATCCTGGTTCCTGGTCTCTGATTTTATAAAATAAATTTCCCCAAATTCCCCCAACATTTTTATACATTTTTAAAAATACTTTGTCTCTTCCTTTTTCGTTTGGTCCACTACAGGGTTTTAAAGCAGTTTAATAGCCTATTAATAATACACTTTAGCACAGACTTGCAGCTTTCTGGTCAAAAACAGTGTGTGCTTCAGCTTCCAGTGACCTCTGCAGTATCAAGTAGTTGGTGACATCACGTACAGATCTGGAAAAAAAATAAGAGCTGCAAAATGATCAGTTTTTCTGATTTTACTACTTATAGGTATGTGTTTGGGCAAAAGGAACATTTTTGTTTGAGTCTATAAACTACTGACAACATTTCCCCCAAATTCCAAATAAAAATATGCATATAATAAATGTATTTATATAATAAATATATCAAAATATATGCTGATTTCAGTAAAAAAAAATGCAGTGGTCTCTTTTTTTCCCCCAGAGCTGTAGGACTGCCTTGATGACAGCAGGAGTGGAGTTTGAAGTGTGGATACCAGTTTGATCGATCACACATTTCCTTATACTAGTGATGGACGGATCGATACCAAAGTATCGATATATCGATCCTGATGGAGTATTGAATATGCATCGATCCTGGTATTAAAATATCGATACCAAGTCATGTTTTCTTACTGACTTAACTTTCAGTTTATTTAGTTCAAATTCATATGTGTTTTGTTCATTATTCAACCATTGCCACTTGTCAGGCACTACTTTTCCTTCCGCGTTCTCACCAAACGTGGGGTAGTACGTCATCCCGCGATAGAGTCACTGCTGTGAGATTTCAGTCACAGCGGCGCGGGGCTGCGGGAGCCATGGGAGACCGCAAGAGAAGTGTGGTGTGGAGTTACTTCCACACCGTGGACGACAATGTTGTGAAGTGCAGTGTGCCAAAAATGATCCGATATTGTGGCAATACCACAAATTTTAAATAAACACTTGATCATAATCATGAACCTCAGCATGACGAAGCTACTGACCAAACGGCGACAGGAGGCGAGTCAGGCAGCTCCCTCCAGCACAGCAGCAACAGCAGTACGACAGAGGTCAGCTGCCGAGGCGTTTGAGAGAGGGAGAATCCAAGTAACCATCAAGCATGTAGAAGACTAAGAGTAGTGTATGTGAGAGGAGAATGTATGTATGTGAGAGTGAGAATAGTGATACTTCATTTGTTGTCTTTTTTCATAGGCTGCAAGTGCCCAACTTACAACAGATTTATTTATTTTATATTATTTATTTATTTGATAGGGAGAATGCACATTAATGAACATAAGTATAAAACAAATGTAAATATGCCGAATTTTAGCTACAAAGCTAGTTTTCATCCGCAGTCCCTAGGCAGGCAAATACATAAAAATACAACGTGCAATACAAGCAGCACAAACAAAAGTCTAGTGGTCACATTTGATGTCTGCATTGCCATTTTCATTTCATCAAAGATTTTTTTTCAGATATCTGGTGTTAGAATGTGTGGAGCTAAGCCCCCTGGTGGAGCTTTGCGAAGCCAAGGTATCTAGTTAGAGCCAGGTTAGTGTTTTTCTGTAGTATTAAAAAATGTATGAAAGTATCGGTATCGATATCGCGATTCTAACCCTGGTATTACTTGGTATCGTATCGAAACAAAAATAACTGGTATCGCCCATCCCTACCTTATACCTCCAGGCCCCGCCCCTCCTCGCCCCGTCCCCTTTCGTCCTCCAGGTACTGCCCAGTTTAGCAGCTCTAGATGTGGTCGTGGGCGGAGTTTAGGTGTTTAATCCCACTTTAAATTTAAAATAAATCTCTGGGCTGAAAACAAGTCCACTATCACAATAGCAGCAGCCTCATGGGACTTTTCCAAAACTGTCCAACAGATAAGACTTTGAAAACATCTGGGTAAACCGGGGGACTCACCAGGCCCTTTAGGTTTTCTGTCCGTGATTCTTCCCAGTCTGAAGATAACTGCGCGCTCGTACTCCTTCACTATCTGCAAATGCATAAAGACAGCATGTATTTGACGTAAACATCTGTGGTGTTTAGTCTATATGAGATACAGACCCCTGGTCTGCTCTATTTAAGATTTTAAATTATTAATCGCTATAGCTACGGTCCTAATTTCTCATCATTCTGAAACTCATGGACACTACAGTTCATAACAACACCTGCTTATATTATTATCTAGTTTCGATACTAGTTTTAGTACTGGATTCTATCAGATTTTTTGATCATTTTGACACCCCTACTTTTGAAATTTAACTTTCTCTAACATTAATTTAAAATCAGACTATTTTTTAAAACATCTTTGACATAAACATCCATTGTGTTTAGCCAATATGAGATACAGACGTCTGGCCTGCTTTAATTGTGTAGTTTTAAATTGCTAATCACTATAGCAACGGCCCTAATTTCTCACAATTTTGAAACCCATGGACACTTCGTATTGACACCTGCTCATATTAGTATTCGATAATAGTTTTAGTATTGAATTCTATCAGATTTTTTTATATATAATTTTTGACAACCCTTCTTTTGAAATTTTAACTTTCTCTAACATTAATTAAAATTTTTTTTTTTTTTAAATATTTGACATAAGCATCCATTGTGTTTAGCCAATATGAGATACAGAAGTCTGGCCTGCTCTATTTGTGACTTTCATCTTTTTATCCATCAAGATTCACGTTTAAAATTGTCAGTCGCTATGGCAACAATTCTAATTTCCCGTTGTTCTGTAGCAGGCGTACCTTTACACAACAAAACAGAGTCAATGGGAAGGTGAGGGCCACGATCAGGAGGGAGGCGATGACCAGCACCCAGCCGCAACAGCCCAGACTCCCCGAACTCCGATCTGCAAAATGAGACATTTTCAAACTCACATGCCGTCATGGGACCCGCTCATGACCAACTGATGACGACCAGGGTCATTTCTGGAAAGGCAGAGGGAGCCTTGCACATGTAAAATAATTCAGAATGCAGGTATATTTTTGCTGGGGAAAAACATTGAAACAGGATTCAGATTAGCAGTGAAATTACATGACGCAGTGTGACGCACAAAACCAACATTTCAGAAGGTAAACGTAATGCATAGGTTTCAGATTGTTTTATAAAATGCATAATTGAAAGTTGTTTTAGATGAACACTAGGACTCATTTCTGGCCAAAGCCTTAGAAGCTCCACAGGGCCGGGCCTGGTTAGGACTTGGATGAAGACCACTGGGAAAATCAGGTGCCACAGGAGGGCGCCAGTGGCCAAAAAAAACCAAACAACAACAACTGTTGTTCTGTCCTTAGGCAAGACACTTAAGCCACATTGCAGAGTATGAAAGTGGTGTGAGCGTTAGTGCTGGTGGTGGTCAGAGGGGCCGATGGTGCACCACCAGCACCATCGGTGGTGCACCATCGGCCCCTCTGACCGGTTCCGGTGGCGCTGCACTGTTGCGACCCGGGCATGGGAGCTCGTGTGATTGCTGTTCTTATCTTAACGTTTGTTTTTAAATGGTCTTAACATTTCAACGTTTTTAACGTTCTAACAAAGTGTGTCACGTCTCAAGAACTGTCTGTCAAGTTTGTCTGGTGTCCAGCGTGTCTATCTATCCTGCAGTATGTGGAGTGTGTTTGCGCACATACTTTTGGTGATTCTGATCATCACATCATTCGTCTGGGCGGAATACGCCGACGGGAGCAACATGTCACCTGGAGGAAGCGAACAGGTGCTACGCTATGGAAGGGAACTGCTCCTGGCACTGCGATCAGGAGCTACCCCGACGCCAGGAATTTTAGAAAATGTTCCTGGCTGTCTGGTTCGGCGGCGGGACAGACAGAGACCGCGCAAGAGGGGCAAAAGAGGAGGCATTCGGCAACGACTCCGGCGGAGACGCGACAGGCCACCATTGCCCTCAATCATCTTCAGTAACGCGCGCTCACTGAGGAATAAACTGGATGAGCTACGCTTAAATGCCAGGATCTGTCATGAATACCGGGAGGCATGCTTGATGGCGTACACGGAGACCTGGTTCCAGGAGGACTTTCCAGACCAACTGACCCAGGTACAGGGGTTTACGAACGTCCGACTGGACAGGGATGGGAGCTCGGGGAAACGGAGGGGAGGTGGCGTGTGCGTCTACGTTAAAGACGCATGGTGTACAAATTACGCGGTGAAGGACAGATTGTGCTCGCCTGACGTTGAACTATTGTGCTTAAGTTTAAGACCTTTTTTTCTGCCCAGGGACTATGGGAATATCTTTGTTTGCGTGGTATACATACCGCCGAGTGGTAATGCCGTAAGGGCTGCTTCACGCATTGCAGATTGTGTTCATCAGCAGCTCCAAAACAAACCTGACGCACCCATTTTCATTTTGGGGGACTTTAATCATTGCAACCTGAACAGCGCATTACCTGGATTTCAACAGTATGTTAAAAACGGCACTAGAAAGGACAGAATATTGGACAAGTGCTTTGGCAACATAGAAAACGCATATGCTGCGAAAATCAGGGCCCCGCTCTCAAATTCTGATCACAACACCATTCAGTTAATCCCCGTATTTAAACCTGCCATTAAAAAATGTAAACCCATCACAAAATCAATCAGTGTCTGGACGGACTCGTGCAAAGAAGAACTTAGTGGCTGCTTCTTTGCGACGGACTGGGATGTCTTCCACCAGGAGGACAACTTGGATTATAAAGTGGAAGTGGTCACAGACTATATCCATTTTTGTGTCGAGACAGTGGTGCCGAAAAAAACTATAAAAGTATACCCCAATGATAAGGACTATATCACCCCCGACATAAAGGAATGTATTAGGCGTAAAAAACGAGCCTTTAAGAATAATGATACAATCGAATTGAGGAGTGTCCAAAAAGAACTGAAATGGAAACTAAGGGAGGCACGGGAACAACACAGACTTAAGATCAAAGAAACATTCCTAATGAAAGACACAAAAAGGATGTGGGACTGTGTAAAGGACATGACAAACTTGAATAACAGAGCAAGGACACTTAATGTCTGCAATGAACAGGAGCGTGCAAATGAGTTGAATTATTTTTATAAAAGGTTTGATAATGTGGATGAAGGGGGTGGCTGTAAGCACACCATGTAAGGTCAGTGCAGACAATGCACATATAGTTATTGATACTGCCACGGTTGTGAAGGTATTTAGGGCCTTGAATACAAGGAAAGCAAGTGGGCCAGATGGGATTTCCCCATTAATCCTACATGACTTTGCTCAAGAACTTGCACCAGCTTGGAGCCCACTGTTTCAGCTCTCTGTAGACACACATATAATACCCACAAGTTGGAAAAAGGCAATAATTATTCCTGTACCTAAGAAACCTTGTCCACGTGAGAATAATGACTTTAGACCAGTTGCACTAACGTCAGTGGTAATGAAGTCTTTTGAGCGTATAATGGTGGGTGAGTTGAGAGCTCAAGTACAACATCTACTTGACCCCTATCAGTTCGCTTACAAAGATAAACGGAGCACTGCTGATGCCTTATGCACTACATCACATCTCATACTTAAGCACCTTGAAAACACGAAGGCATACGCCAGGCTTTTATTTATGGATTTTAGTTCTGCTTTTAATACAATTGTGCCTCATATTTTGTTAGAGAAGTTGCATCAAATGCATGTTAACCCTGTAATGATAAAATGGTACAATGCATTTCTCACTGATCGATCACAACAGGTTAAGATCAACTCTACACTCTCTGACACGCTGACAATCAACACAGGTGTCCCACAAGGTTGTGTGAGTTCACCACTATTATTCACATTATACACTAATGAATTCAGGAATCACCACACAAGCAATCACATAATCAAGTTTTCAGATGACACTGTCATTCTCAGTCTGCTGACACAGGACTCTGATGCCTCGGTCTATCAGTTAGAAATAGACAGGGCTGTGTTGTGGTGTGAATCAAATAATCTGGTGTTAAACGTGAATAAAACAAAAGAAATCGTCTTTGACCCCAGGTCCATAGGAAACCATCAGGTGGTGACTCTGAATGGGGAGGCAGTGGAGCAGGTCTCCACATATAAATACTTAGGGGTCGTATTTGATTCCCAATTAAAATGGGGCCAGCATGTTGATTTTTTAAGCAGACGAATTAGCCAACGTCTGCACTTCTTGAGGAGGTTGAGAGTGTTTGGGGTGGACAAAGAAATAATGATGGCCTTCTATAGGGCGTCCATTGAATCCATCATTAGATATGGGATCATTATATGGTTTGGGAACCTGTCTGTTAAACAGAGAACTGAACTGCAAACTCTCGTTAAGAGAGCGGGGAAAATAATGGGCATGCCCCCTCCCACATCACTGCAGGCTTTATTTGATGAAACAGTGAAAAGGCAGGGTTTGAAAATCCTACAGGATGACGAGCACATTTTGCACAGTGAATATGAAATACTGCCATCAGGAAGAAGATACAGGGTCCCAAACTGTAAAACAAATAGGTTCAAATTTTCATTGGTTCCCTGGTCAATTAAACTACTGAATAGTAGGTCTTAGCGGGTGTGTGTATGTGTGTGTGTATGTGTGTGTGTGGGGATGCAACTTTTCTGTAGGGTTTTTTATGTGTTTTTATGTGTGTGTGTGTGTTTTAAACAGGTTTTACTAACAATGGCAGTCTTTTTATATGTTGCATGTTTCCTTTGTTCATGTGTTATACATGTTTTTTATGTGTCTGTCTGCTGTGCTGTTTTTAGTGTTTATTATAAATCACACTCTCTCATGTCCAAGCAAAATTTCTCTCCTGAAGAGACAATAAAGGCTTATCTTATCTCTTATCTTATCTTATCTTATCAGATTGGCAGCCTCAGTTTCTGTCAGTCTGCCCCATGACAGCTGTGGCTATAAAAGTGGCTCACTGTCACCACTGAGAATGCAGTGAATCATAGTGGACAAAATTGTAAAGTGACTTTGAGCTTTAAAAAAAAAATCTGTATAAAACTAATGCATTTGTTATATTTATTTTATTTATTATTATTGTAAGTTTGGACACACCTTCTCATTCAATGTCTTGTTTTTGTTTTTACCACTTTCTTCATTTTATACACACACAGAAGACATCAAATATATGAAATAAGATATGCACTTGTGTAGTAAAGGAAAAAAACAAACAAACTACTATATATTTTTCTACAAAGCAAAGGGTGAATATAAATATATATATTTAAAATGGGTTATTTAACTCTTTTCTCTTCACCACATAGTTTCATATATCTTATTTCATATATCTGATGTCTTCTGTGTGTATCTAAAATGTAGAATGTCGTAAAAATAAAGTAAATAAACACTGAATGAGAGGGTCTGCCCACACTTTTGACTGTTTGTGCGATGAGAGAAAAAGTATCTTAGGAGACTGAAAAACATTGTCATTGACTGTTGAGCTCGTTCGTTTTACAAATGTCTGTGAAATAAACGAATCAGATTCAACAAACACGTCTGAGTCTACTGTAAGTCTTGAGGCAGAGTGGAGGCTGTGAGGACCAGACTGATGTCCCTCTGTAGAAAATAATTTGCGTAGAATCCCTCAGTCGTCCAGGTAGAATCCATGGCTAAAGGAGAAATTCAATTTGTCAACTGGACAAAAGTGTATTTGGTCTGGTTTACAAGAAGGGGAGTTAAAGAGGCTATTTTTGTCAAGAAGAGAACCCTTCCTTGAACAGAAATGGAGGTCTCACACATCATTTGTCTCCCATCTATAGCTCTATCCTCAAACCTAAATCAAAACAAACAAAGAAAACAATAGGGCAGGTCCAGAGGTGTGAAAACACCCATTATGGCCCTGAATGGTTCTGCTAACAAGACCCACACTCCACTCCCACTGCATATTTAATAGGCTCACCTAACTAACAGGAACTGAAAACAAATAAGTGTGGTAGTTTCAAAGTAATTTCATTGTAGTTAGCTCCTCCCTTCAGGCAGATATAGGCAGTGTCCACCAACGTCTGACCAGAACTGAAGAAGCAGCTTGGATGAGCTGCGAAACGTATTCGACCAAATAAACTTTTGTCCAGTTGACAAATTGAATTTCTCCTTTTGCTACAGATATCATTGTCAACTTCTCATGCAAACGCTGAGTGACTTTAGCAAGCTGCAGTTTAGCGCTTAAAAACATGTTTATTTACAGTGCTTTGTTGTATGCTGTCACTGTGCCTGTATCCAAGAGCTCAGTGATTCTCCAAAGACCTCTGACTCAGGTCTTGCTTGCCTACAGTAGCTACGATGTTTTCAAATGAGAACATGTGTGTAGAATCTCTCAGTCGTCCAGGTAAAATGCATGGCAAAAGGAGAAATTCAATTCAACAGAACTGAAGAAGTAGCTTGGATGAGCTGCAAAACGTATTAGCCCAAATAAACTTGACTGGACTTTTGTTCGGTTATTTGAGAACAGTCCACAATACTCCTAACTGGACTGTCCACCTCACAAGGCCCATGTAAACAGCCTGTGTGTGCACATGATCCTATGACACACTTGTAACCTGAGGCCTGCCATTGTAATGCCTCATTAGTTATGCCAGTCTTATTCAAATGCACACCAGCACGCCTCTGCTCCTGTGTTCTATACATGAGAACCTTTAACTCGTAAACACCTATGTTATACTAAATTGACTCTTTTGTGTTATAATGCAGATATGTCTAAAGGTTGTATACTATGCTAAATAGACTCTGGTGAGCTTTAAGTCATGCTGTAATGCTGTTACCTCCTCAAAAACATACCTGGAGTTGTGTTTTGTTTCATTCACACATGTTTGAGTAACTCTTTTATTAGTCTGTCCACATCTCCACAGCTCAGAATGTTCTGGTCCACCTTGAAATGTCATGAATGAAGTGATAGTTTTCAGGTTAACAGCTCCTTTTACCTTTACTTCAGTAGAGATTGGCAATTCCAGGGCTGAAACCATCCAAATAATCTAGTGAACATGTATGGAGTTTAAAAACACAGTGGAGCACATGATATCAGAAGTGTTTTAAGTTTGAGAGAGTGTGTTAAACATGTGTGAATGAAACAAAACACAACTCCAGGTCTGTTTTTGATGAGGAAACAACATTATAACATCAGAACATAGTGTAACATGGGCCATTTAAGTCGTTTTTTAGTCTTTATTAGTCAAATTACTCCTTTCTAATCAATTTATTTTAACCAGGCAGAATATTATGAACAAATAGTCAGCAACATTATTTATGTAACTTGATTATTGGTTTGTAATACTTTTGCAGCTTTTGTTTTTAGCCTCATTTGGCTAAATTGGGCTACTAGTACTTTTATATTTTGAGATGAAAAATGTGGAAAACTTATGGTAAGGTCTTTCCAAAAGCCTTCATAAGTACTTGGTATAAACACTTTTGGATTTCCCCCCATTTGAATGTCAGGCATTACAAAATTAAAGGTGCATTGTGTAACTTTTCTGGTGGAGGGTGCATCACAAGCTTGTTTCTATGGATATGTCATTGCTCTGGGTTCCTTTGGATGAGTTTGGATCAGATCGGCTCTGCTCTTGGGGTCATTTTTGTAGGACGGCCACTCCTGGGAAGGTTCACCACTGTACCAGGTTTTTCTTTTCCAGACTGAGACACGTCACTTTTCTTCTTATCTGCTCCTGAATTTCTTTGAATCGCGGCATGAGGACTTTGATATGGCTGACTTCACCATATCAGACAGGTTCTATTTAAGTGATCTCTTGAGTTGGACTTTGCAGGAATCAGGCCTGGGTGTATATATAAAACTGAACTCCGCTTTCCACAGTGATATGATTCATCACAGTTACATTAACAAGGGAGGCAATTACTTTTACACATAGGATCATGTAGGTTTGGACAGTATTTTTCTCTTAACAAATAAAACCACAGAAAAACTTCATTTTATATTTACTTGGATTCTCTTTGTTTAATATTTTAATTTGTGAAACAGTTAAGTGTGACACAAGTAAGAAATCATGAAGGGGGCAAATACTTTTTCATAGCATTGTATAGAAAAACAGGCATTCTGACTGTGAGCGGGGTCGCCTCTTCACAGATCTGACCTGTAACTTGGTCTGGTTTGGTCTCCATGAAGACAGAAAGGTTTTCCTACTGCACCTTTGAATGTCATCTGATTTATAATTATAATTTGAAGGACAAAACTTTAAACAAAACATTAAATTGTATGCTCCTAGAAAAGTACAATTTATTTAAAATTTAGTTTATGTTTTATAGTACAATAACGTTCAAGCTGTTAGGGGTTATGGCTCTTCTGGACACTAGGGGTGTGTGGGACATGTGCTTGATCTTTTGTTTCCCTCCGTTTCGTTTCTTTACCACCTGTTTCCAATTGTTCTTGTGATCATGTGATCAATTGGGCTGGGTATTTAAGCCCTGGTTTTCTGTTGTTTGTCACTGAGTCTTTGTTACCTGTGCACGTCCCTAGTGAGTCTCTAGAATTTGTGTCTTGTTAAAGATTAAGCCTTTTGCATTCTTGAACTTTAATACTCTTAGTTTTTTGGATTTGTTTTATGTTTTTGGAGAGTTTTTGTGTTGCCGAGCTTTTTGCAAATTTTGGATTTTCTGTGTTGCTTGTGGACCTTCTGAGTCTTTTGAAAAATAAATGGAGAACATCTTTTTAATTTGAACCTCTGCACTTGAGTCTGCTCTCTCTATCTGGACTGTTGTTGCACAGTAGTTAGCACACCCACCTACCAAGCCGGCGACCCGGATTCTAGTCCCGAGTCGGCCTTAACACAAGCCGTTTAGGGTTGAATAATTAAAATCCATGACTCATTATAGAAACTAACTAAAACTAAGGCTACAGCTCTGGAAAAAAATAAAGAGACCACTGTTTGTTTTTCTAAAATCAGCATCTCTACATGTATTACAGCCATTCCATTCCAGCGTCTGTTGAATTCCAACACAAACACAAAGCTGAGCTACTTCAGTTCTTGCACCAGGAGTGGAATAAAGTAAAGACGCATGAAAGCTGTGATTAAAAATAAGGGTTACTGCACCAAATATTGATTTCTGAACTCTTCTTAAGTGTAAACATTAGTATTATGTTGTTTTAAAATGAATTTGATCTTGTTTCTTTCATTTCAATCATTTATTCATTTCGAGCAGGTCAACACAAGGAAATAAATACATGTAACCAATATACAGTCAAATACATTTGGGGTTTTTTTGTTCGAAAAGGAGTGAGAAGAAGAAAACTTATTGAATCCCACCCCTGTCTTCCAAAACGTAACTTAAATTATTGATTTTGCTTCCTTGTCAGTTCAGTTGAAAAACGCAAAACAAAACAAAGGCAAAATTCTATTCTTGTACAAAGAAACAAAAGACTTTTGATCGGGAACAATAAATTAAACATAAGGTGTGCGACAAGTAAACATACCAGCAGTGGTAAGCACAAAAAATACCAACAATGGTCGCACAACTACAATAACACACATACATAACACTACAGCAGATACCAAAGCACAAAACTGATACAGAAAAGTGCTATTTGACAATTCATTCAAACTCGTCTCTCTCTGTATTCAGACCAGACCACGTCTTTATACAAGAACTTAAATTTGTGAATATTTTGGCAGAGCTTTAGCTGTAAATCCAGATATTACCCCACATACAGTCACACAGAAACTTGATGTTTCCAATGAAGTTTCCATAACCTCTCAAATTATTTCTTTGCATTGTTTGAGGTCTGAAAACATGCATCTTTTTTGTTATTTTGACCATGGTTATGTTTTTTTTTATTTGGAATTTGGGGGAAATGTTGTCAGTAGTTTATAAACTCAAACAAAAAATGTTCCTTTTGCCCAAACACATACCTATAAGTAGTAAAATCAGAAAAACTTTATATATAATTTTGGAGTGGTCTCTTATTTTTTCCAGAGCTGTATTTTAGGTCAATTTCTCTATCATAATTAACACGACAGGACTGTATTTAAGTCATATTTTAACATATTTATCTACCTTTTTATTCCACTGAAATACTGTGCATGGAATTCCACTGACCTTCCTCATTTTCCATAGGGCTGATCTGGAGCTTTCCCTGCGTCACCATCTCTGCTGTGCTCGATGTGGTGGAGATCATGGAGTCCGTGGCTTTGGGCAGTGAAACAGAGCCCATACTCCTCTTCCTCGTCTTCCTCCTCTCTCCACTCTGTTTACAGGGTGTGTCCGACCGAGCCGACACTACCACATAACGATAACATGCACTCTACCACTTCACTGCTAAGGTAACAACTCTGCAAACAAGGAGCAAACTGGGAAATAGCAAAGTCACCGAGGGATGTATTAAGTAACACTCACATTTCAAACTCCATTCCGTTACTAAGGGATCGACTCGATGGTCAATACTGATTCAAATGCCACAATGATGACTAAAATACTCTTTCTTTTCAACATTAAATCACTCTGCAAAAAAGACTGTCGAAAATTTATGATATCCTCCTGAGACCCACCCATTCATTTGTGTCCTTTATAGTGGACATCTTTTAAATTTTGAGATAGACTCTAGTTTGTGGCTGGACTATGATAAAAAAAAAAATAATAATAATAATAAAATAAATGAATACATATATAAATTAAATACTTAAATAAATAAATAATACATAAATAAAACCTAAAAAAATAATAAATAACAATTAATTAATTAATTAAAAAGGAGTCTAAAAACTTTTTGAGACGACTGTAAAACTGAGCGAAAAAAATGTTTTTGTTAGATTTAGGTTAGGTTAACTCAGTGCTTCTCAAATAGTGGGGCGGGCCCCCCTGGGGGGGCGTGGCGTGATGCCAGGGGGGGCGCGTATGACCCTGGGAAACATGGTTTTTTGCTGTACTGTACTAGAACTAAGTGTAATTGCACATCAACAACAGTAGTTGGCAGTGGCGTTCTCACATGTGATTTACGCACAGTCTCACCATTAACAGAACATCCTCTGTCACAGAAAAAACACATATATTCCACTGAGTCGTGTCCTTTAGTCTGACAGAAGCTGACGCATCAGTGGCACAAGGAGAGAGCGTATTTTTTCAATGCTTTTAGCTTATGCAAATGAGGTGGTTTTAAGTTTCATTTCTGTAAAACGTAAACAAATGTGCGCAAAGCTGCATTAAAAACACATTAATATTTGAGTCCTCAGTGCAGTCTTTGTTGTAAGTTTCTTTTTTTGTTTATAATGTTAATAAAAGGATACAATGGTGTTCTAATAACAATTTTCTAGACAAATAATACTATTTATAGTCGCGCGCAGGAAGGGGGGTGTGAAATTTTTTCTTCTTCCTAGGGGGGGCGTCACAGAAAATAATTGAGAAGCACTGGGTTAACTTGACATTGATTGACAGTCCACTACAGAGGACATGTTACAAAAATATGAATCAAAATAAAATTAACAAAATGCAAATGTGTTCATTTACCTCCAAATAGAACATTAAAATAATAATAATAATAATTTAGATACACTTTTTTTCTTCGGGTCCCAGGAGGATATAAACACTTAATCTATCAGAAAATGACTTAAAAGTAGTGAAAGTATCTCTCCATGCAGCAAGATAATTTGACTTGACAAGCTATCTTAAAGATCCCATGACATGGTACTTCTTGGTGCTTTTATATGGCTCCTTAATGGTTCCCTAATACTGTAAATGAATCCTTCTTCAAAATCAACACTCAGTGCATGAGAAAGAGATAAGATGAGAAAGAGTAATTTTTCTCTCTCTGAACACTCTATAATGGGCGTTGTTGCTTGAATGCAAATGAGGAGAAAAGAGCTGGCTGGTAGAGGGTGGGGGCGTGGCCAAACTCTCCGCTCTCGGCTCTAGCTCTCAGCTGATCCATTTCCTTGTTTTTGCACGGGGGGAGAGATTTGAAGCATTCCATTGAAAAATAAACACATTTCCACAGAAAATAAAATTAAACCACTGCTGTTCAAAGGTCCAGAGGCTCAGATAAAGGACTTCCGAGCCTAGAAACACTCGGACGTGCCTCCAGGCAAATAAAAAAACGCATTTCGCATTGCCTAGCGCATTCGCAGTCCAAACTCTCTGGGCGTGATTTACAGAGACGCTGAGTACAGACAGACGGGGGTGGAACTGCATTTGCATTTCTTTTTTCGATCTGACGTCAATAAGGTGCCTTGTTCAAAATCGCCCATTTGAACTCCGATTTTTTGTAACAGCAGAAAAGGACCGCAAATGCTCAGTTTAGACATTTCGCAACTTTTAACCATGGAGGGGGGGGGGCCTAAACAGGGTAGGGGAGCTCACATTAACGTTCAAAAACCTCAGAAAGTGAAAATTTCATGCCATGGGACCTTTAAAATAAACTACCTCTAGACTGGAATGAAGCAGTCTCAGAACTAGTAAGTAGATAATAAATCTGCAAACAAGATAAAAAATCTGATATAAGTTTTAAAATCTTGGCCAGATCAGAGAAATTTGCAGTGTAGTACTTTCTTTTATATTCCCATGTTGCTTTGGGGTGCGCAAAAATATCGAAATTTGAATGATTGATTGTTACAGCGCGATAGTGTTGTTGCTTGTTTAGAGGGAGGAAACTTGTTTTGATGATTAAAACGGGGGTGTTTCGTATTCACTTTGCACAGGTTGTGGTTTAACAATGACTTCAACAAAAGAATCAATTTGACATGCATCATATCGAATTGAATCGAAAACTCACTGTATGGAGATATGTATCGTATCGTGGCCTGTGTATCGAGGTATGATTCTTAATGATACTTAGCTCTACCTCAGTGGTCCAGGTCTAAACCAGATCTAAACCAGGTCTAAATCAGGTATAAATCAGGTCTAAACCAGGTCTAAACCAGGTCTAAATCAGGTATAAACCAGGTCTAAACCAGGTCTAATCCACGTCTAAACCAGGTCTAATCCAGGTCTAAACCAGGTCTAAATCAGGTCTAACCCCAGTCTAAATCAGGTCTAAATCTGGTCTAAACAAGGTCTAAATCAGGTTTAAACCAGGTCTAAACCAGGTCTAAATCAGGTCTAACCCTAGTCTAAATCAGGTCTAAATCTGGTCTAAACAAGGTCTAAATCAGGTCTAAACCAGGTCTAAACCAGGTCTAACCCAGGTCTAAATCAGGTCTAAACCAGGTCTAAATCAGGTCTAAACCAAATCTAATCCAGGCCTAAACCAGGTCTAAACCAGGTCTAAACCAGGTCTAAATCAGGTCTAAACTAGGTCTAAATCAGGTCTAAACCAGGTCTAAACCAGGTCTAAACAAGGTCTAAATCAGGTCTAAACCAGGTCTAAACCAGGTCTAAACCAGGTCTAAACCAGGTCTAAATCAGGTCTAAACCAGGTCTAAATCAGGTCTAAACCAAATCTAATCCAGGCCTAAACCAGGTCTAAACCAGGTCTAAATCAGGTCTAAACTAGGTCTAAATCAGGTCTAAACCAGGTCTAAACCAGGTCTAAACCAGGTCTAAACCAGGTCTAAACCAGGTCCATGGGTGCATACTAGTCTATGTGCTCTTATACTTGTTCTGATACAGCTCCAGATCATTCTAAAACTAGTATCGATACCTTCCCAAATAAGTAACTAAATCTAGTTTTGATGCTCATTTTAGTATTGATTAGTATCTGATTTTAGTTTTATTTTGTTTTGTTTTGATAGTTTAGTTGGTCGAAGGCGTTCACACCTGTGTATTGTAGATCATGAATAAATAATAAGGTGAGGAAACTTATCCCTGGGTTCAGTGCGAGGGTATCGGGGTAGGTTTCTTTTCAAGTGCCCGTGACAGCTTAGACAGTTCATTTGACACGGTTAAGATCATAGTATTTAAGATTTTCACAAAAACATTCACACTCCTTTTCCCAATTTGTTCATTTTATAGGTTTAAAATGTTACTTCCTGGTTGGAAATCGTGATATCAACTTGGTCATTCAGTCTAATGGCAGAGTTTTGAATGATTTGCTGAAAACAAACCCCATTTCTGTGCCCTTAGTTGCAATTTTTTCCATTTTAAGAAATACTAGGACTTCATATACAGTCTTTTTGTCCAGAGCTGGAAAACATTTGGTCCCACTGTGTGATGTCATAAGGTGGTATTCAAATCTTATAGAAACTTTCTGGTCATTTCCGTTGTTGGTATCCTTAATTTCTTTACCATTGTCCGTATCCTTTTGTTTTATTGTAATTTGATGATAGTTTATCTTTCCGAGCAATAACAATGACTCATTGTCCTCGCTTGTAAATAGTTTATGTGGTCTAATGTAAAATGTTAAAAAGAAAACTCATTATGTTAAACTAGAAGAGGGAGTGGGATTAATTAAGTTTTCTTTTTCCCACTCCTTTTTTGGGCAAATGTTTTTCTGTTTTGATTGCACTTTTGTCAGATGTATATGTAAAAGAATTTAAATAGCTTACTTGCCCAGAATAAATTAATAATAATACAAATTTTAGCCCTCAAATTGGTCCTGACACGATTAAACAACTGGTCATGTGAGTTTTGTGAATGAATCGGCTCTTTTGAACGATTCCTTAAAGGAGAAATAACGTTTTTTACAATCTGAGCCTTTTCAGCCCCATTTCAGTAATAAAACAAGTTGTTTTACTCACCCATAGCACTTTGGTGTCATATGGAGCACTTCCGGAGATGTTTTAGATTTGCGATATCTGTAATGTGAGTTCTCGGGGCAAATGTTTGCGGTCTCCAAATAACACAAACTTTAGCACTTTTCAAATCATAGAAGCTCAATGTCTTAGTCTACACTTTCATTTGAGTCAAAAGTGGCCTGTAAGCCAAGATTTATCCATAGTTTCAAGTAGATGAGGAGGCCAGTGCGCATGTGCGGAGACACATCTTATTTCGCTCTCAGCTCTCGGGACCCAAACATGAAACACAAAGCTGTAAATTATGGATAAATCTCGGATTACAGGACACTTTTGACTCAAACGAAAGTGTAGACTAAGACATTGAGCTTCTATGATTTGAAAAGTGCTCAAGTTTGTGTTATTTGGAGACCTCAAACATATGCCCCGAGAGCTCGCGTTACGGATATCGCTAATCTAAAACATCTCCGGAAGTGCTCCATATGACACCAAAGTGCTATGGGTGAGTAAAACTTGTTTTATTACCGAAATAAGGCTCAGATTGTAAAAAAACGTTATTTCTCCTTTAAAGCTGCATTGTGTAACTTTTCTGCTGGAGGGTCCGTCAAACGTTTTTCTCCATGGAGATGTTATTGCTTTCTCTGGAATGTTTCACAGTGTGGCATTAAACCTTTCTATCTTCATGGAGACCAAACCAGACCAAGCTACAGGTCAGATCTGTGGAGAGGTGACCCCGCTCACAGTCAGAATGTGTGTTTTTCTACGCATTTTTGAGCTGTAAAACCACCTGTAATTTAATAAATGTGAGGTAGAGCTGTTTAATGTCATACTGCGGAACATTCCAGGCAGAGCAATCACGTATCCATAGAAACAAGCAGGTGACAGTCCCCCAACCAAAAATTTACTGCACCTTGAACGTGAATGGTTGGAGCCAGATCAAATTTTTTTTAAGCATTGAATTTTTTTTTATTTTTTTTTTAAATGCATTTTTACACTGGTTTATGCTAAAATTCTGTGGAAGCAGCAGTGTCCTCTGCTCTACACGAAACACTCTCTATACAGACCGTTTACAGAACAAAATGTGTTTCTGTTAAGGGGAAATTATTAACTAATTTTCAGAGTCTGTGCTTATGTTTAACTCATTTTGAAAGAGGAAATTATACTGCAACACTGTAGCACGTGATGAGTGATTATGTGAAGGGAAATTCTTTAGACAGGATTTGTTGATTGTTTTCTTTGTTTCTTTCTTTGTTTATTTGTTTCTCTGCCAAGGTAAAAGTATGAGATTAGGAACTAACTACTGTATATTTTAAAGCAGAGGTCGTGACCCCCCTGTTGGAGGTACTGCAGGGGGGTCGCGAAATCTTTTGATTTCACTTTAAAATAATATAATTTTATATTTTATAGTGTAAAATACAGTATTAACCTGTGTATTATTTCCTTGTATTGGATGTACCATAACAGAGTAGCAATGTTTATACATGACACTAAGCTCAATTTAATATAAAACACAATTTTATGCCGAATATATAGTAGGGGGTCCCTGGCCCAGTTCGCCATCTGTTTGGGGGTCCCTGGCCTGAAAAACGTTGAAGACCCCTGTTTTAAAGTACTTCTAATATAAAATAATCACTACTAATACCTCCTTATGTTTTGCAGATGCTCTTAACACAAGTACTGTAAAAGCAGAGGTAGGACCAAGTCTTTGACCTCAAGTCCGAGTCAAATCCAAGTCAAGTCCAAGTCCTCTGCTCTGAACTTGAAGCCCTTTCAAGTCTTTAATCCGAAGTACCAAATGCAGCTCATGTTTTTGCATTTTATATGATTTTAAAATAAATCATACTTAAAATCTTAAAAGTTAATTTGTCATGTCATGTGCAGTGAAATGGAATGCTCATGGTCCATGTAGTGTCCTGTGTTTTACTGTTGTACTGTATATTATTATTATTAGACGTGTGATGATACCACAGTACTTTGGTTACTGTTACTTCCGTAGTAACAAACAGAGAAGAGGGAGTGTCATGTTCCCGTAAATTTAAGCACCAAATGTATCAACTGTAAAGAGAAAAATATTTTCTGATATTTTTTTGAATAGAAGTTTTCTCAAGTCAAAGTCGAGTCCCAAGTCTGAGTCAATTTTATCAAGTCTCAAGTCGTCAAAAATAGTCCAAGTCACAACACTAAGTCCCCCACCTCTGCAGGGGGTCCGTCACCTGCTTGTTTCTATGGATATGTCATTGTTCTGCCTGGAATGTTCCACAGTGTGACATTAAACAGCTCTACTTTACATTGGTCCTTGGTCTGGATTGGACTCCATGAAGACAGAAAGGTTTAACATTTCCATGAAGAAAAGCATTTGGCGGAAAAGTTACATGATGCACCTTTAATGATCATCTTGGGTCTTTTTTATGGAGAGGTCTGCAGCCAGTCCTCTGTCAGTAAACACATTCGGGTTGGGGCTGAGGTCAGATTATGGAGGTTAAAGATCCCATGACATGGTACTTCTTGATGCTTTTATATGGCGCTTTAGTGGTTCCCTAATACTGTAAATGAACCCTTCTCCAAAATCAAGCCTCAGTGCATGAGAGAGCCTCATGAAGACAGTCAGAGTCATAAATATGTCTCTGAAACGCTTTATTCTGGGCGTTGTTGCTTGAATGCAAATGAGGAGGACAGAGACAGGCCAGTGCAGCGGGTGGGGTGTGGCCAAATGCGCCGCTGTTTCCTGGATTAGCGGTGAGCTGTGCGCTGGCCTCACTTCCATGTTTTAAGCGGTTAGGAAGATATGAGACGCGTCCCATGAAAAAAAAAAAAAAATTTCCACAGAAAATAAAATTAAACCACTGCTGTTTCAGAGGTTCGGTGGCTCGGATAAAGGACATCCGAGCCTGGAAACACTCTCACGTCTCTCCAGGCAAAAAACAAAAAAACAAAAAACAAAACGCATCTCGCATTTCATAGCTCGTTTGCGGTCCAAATTCTCTGGGCGTGATTTCCAGAGACAGGGAGTGGACATCCAGACGGGGGGTGGAAACCTTTCCCTGAGTGTGACGTCAGAAATTTCCCTTGTTCAGAATCGCCCGTTTGGGCTGTCTTTTTTTCAAACGCAGAAAAGGATCGCAAATGCTCAGTTTCCATATTTCGTAACTTTTAGCCATGGGGGGGCCCTAAACAGGGTAGGGGAGCTCACATTAACGTCCAAAAACCTCAGAAAGTGAAAATTTCATGCCATGGGACCTTTAAGAATTTGGACTATTTTTGTGTTAATGGCAATAATGAATAAACATAAATAAATGTTTTAATTGAAATAAATCATTATCAATCAATATGAAGAAATGTATACATCTGTTTTATGTATTTATTTACATTCATATATTTTTTAAAAAGCATTGTACAAAATAACAATACACTTACAGACATCTTGTATTTAGTTAAAAGTCCTACATTATGTAAAATTGACTCTTGTGCGGTGTTTCCTGCTGTTTCCTCATCAAAAACAGGCCTGGAGTTGTGATTTCTTTCATTCACATGTTTGAGTAACCCTTTATTATTAATCTACATTTCCAAAGCTCAAAATGCTCTGCTCCAGATGTGCTTTTGATACAGAAACATCTTTCCAGGCTCACACATGGTCCATCATGAATTTGCGGCTGGTTTCGTAGGCCCAGAACAGAGCTCCGTTGGCAGGGAAGGTGCGTATCATAGTGGGGGTCAAGCCAGAGTACAGGGCTGCCACACCTGCAGAGAACGCACAAGAAAAGGCTGTTAAAATGGACAATATACCGCAACATTATTATCATTTCATATTTTTATTTTAGGATTTTGTTTTCTTTTAGGATTGCTTGGAAACGGGGCGAGAATTCCTTTACGAAATACAAAATATCCTGTCTTTGAATAGAAAAGAAAACAGCTAACCCTGTAGTTCAGACCTGTTCTGAAATGCACAGGATTATAGTTTTGTTTCCTTCACACAGTAAACCATTATTATTTGTCTGTCTACATCTCCAAAAGTCAAAATGCTCTGTTCCACCTTGTGATGTCATGAAGCTGTAGTTTTGTTCAGTAGAAATGGGTCAATCCAGGGCTAAAATAATCCAAATATTCTACTGAAGGAATACTGCATTGAAAAACATAGTGGAGCTTTTCCTATACAGTGGTACCTCACCTTACGAATGACCCAACAAACGAAAATTTCAAGTTACGAAACGCCTTCACGGTAAATTTTGGTCTCTAGATACGAAAGAAAATTCAAGTTACGAAACGCGAAATCTCAAAAATTCAAATAATGCGCGCTCAGCCACACATTATACGCTTTTCTCAGACTGGATTTAAACTTTTCTCACATTTGTCTTTCGTTTAAACACTCAAACTTTCATAGATTTTCAACAAAATTATTAATAGTGAACTGTGGGGGGAGGGGGGAGAAGACTGTGCTCTGACACATGTGTGAGAGTGCACATGACCCGGCGCAGAGCTGACAGCAGGTCTAGACCAAGGTCTAAACCTGGACTGGACCAGGACTAAACCAGGACTAAACCAGGACTAGACCAGGTGGATTAAAGCAGCGAGGAGGGGACTGCATGCAGTCTGAGTGCATGAACGCATGAACGAGACCCATGCAAGAGCCGCGGTGGTCTAGACCTCCTCTAGACCTGACCAGGTCTAGAGGAGGTCTAGAGGAGCCGCGGTGGTCTGGACTAAACCAGGACTAAGCCTGGACTAAACCAGGAGGAGCTGCGGTGGTCTGGACTAAACCAGGACTAAACCTGGACTAAACCAGGAGGAGCCCGCGGCTCTTGCATGGGTCTCGTTCATGCGTTGATGCGCTCAGACTACGTGCAGTCCCCTCCTCGCTGCTTTAATCCACCTGGTCTAGTCCTGGTTTAGTCCAGGTTTAGTCCTGGTTTAGTCCAGGTTTAGTCCTGGTCCAGTCCAGGTTTAGACCTTGGTCTAGACCTGCTATCAGCTCCGCGCCGGGTCATGCTGCGCTATCACACGTGTCAGAGCGCAGTTTTCTCCCCCCTCCCGCTTCCCCCCACACTTCACTATTAATACATTTTGTTGAAAATCTATGAAAGTTTGAGTGTTTAAACGAGAGACAAATGTGAGAAACACGCAGAACACAATGTTACACTATAAAAAAGTTACACTATAAAAAAAAAACTTGGATTGGGGCCTTGGAACAAATCAGGCTTTTTCCATTGAAATAGCTACTCAACTTACAAATTTTTCATGTTACGAAACCACTTCTGGAACGAATTAATTTCGTAAGGTGAGGTACCACTGTATTACCACATGACATCACAAGGTGGAACAAGAAGGAAGAAGCCTAAATTTCCAGGGTTTGTGTTAAGCTTGTGTGAAAGAAACAAAACACAACTCCAGATCGGTCTGTACTGAGGAAACAACATTATAACAAAGATCTGAAAATAGCGTTTAAAGGATTTGTGTCGAAATAATAATCAGATACTGCAGAAATATAATGACATTGTTCTGTATGTAAATATGTAAGTTATTTTTCCTTTTTCATTGAAATCATAAATGCTGTTTTCTCACCTTCTTGCCGTACGATGGCCCTGAAGGTCTTCATGAAGCCCTCTTGTCTTCCAGCTAAAGAGTAAACCTGGATCCTGGACTTGACACAATCGATGGGGAAGACCACCATCCAGAGACAGGCCCCTCCAAAGCCCCCGCTGAACATGAGCGGCAGCATACCTGGAGCACAGAGCACGTACAGGCATCAGCAGGGACAAAACGTTCACTTTGACCAGAACATAGAAGATAATGAACAACTTAAAGGTCCTACAGTACACAAAACTGACTCTTGTGAGCTTTTAAGTCATGTTTGAATGTTTCCTCATTACAAACACACCTGGAGTTGTGTTTTGTTTCATTCACACATTTGCGTAACTCTTTATTATTAGTCTGTCTACATCTCCAAAGCTCAAAATGCTCTGAGCCACCTTGTGATGTCATGAAGTGTAGTTTTCAGCTCCTTTTACCTTTTGATCAGATTGGCAGGGCTGAAATCATCCAAATGATTCTAGTGAAGGTGTATAGAGCAATTTGGAACGTGGTGTTTTCCACGTGAGAGAAGAACTCAGCCTAAATATGCAGGTTTGTGTGTTAAACATGTGAAAGAAACAAAACACAACTCCAGGTGTGTTTGTAATGAGGAAACAAGATTATAACAGAATATAACAAAATACCACAATATACACCCTTTAAGATGGTTGTTGTTGATGACTTTTATTTTTATTTTATTATTTTGTAATTATTTTGTAATTATTTTTATTTTAGTTCAGCCTTTTTTCATGAATCACTGTTACCAAGTGTTATTACCAGCAGTGATTCTGTGAAATCAAAGGGAGTCATCTGTCAGGAAATCAAAGAAATGTTGAAACAACCTGACCTAATTTTGACTCATTTGACCATTTTTTTCAATCCTTCAACAAGGAACTAAAACCAACAATCCAGGGCTGTATAGGTCTTTGTAGGTCTTCAATCCTGAGTTGATACTGGTCGACTCACAAATATTAGTAACTCATTATTTTATTTTGAGATTAAGGGTTTATATGGGACCACAGAATGTCTGAGGTGAGCTGATAATTTGGAAGTTATTCTACTTTATTACACATAAATACACTATTTCCTTCTACATTTCTGTTTAAAGGTCCTATATCACGCAAAATGGACTCTTGTGAGCTTTAATTCATGTGATAATGTTGTTACCTCAACAAAAACAGACCTGCGCTTGTATTTTGTTTCATTCACATGTTTGAGTAAATCTTTATTATTAGTCTGTCTGTCTGATTTTTGAGTTAACAGCCTTAAAGGGATATGCCACCCCCAGGTCAAACTTGGGCATCTCCCCACAGTCCAGAGACTAAAATAAGTGGTGGAAAGCGTTTTTCTGGTCACCCAGCCATTGTCCGAGTCTGTCAGCACTGACCGCCGCGGTATCTGCAGCTACTCCGCGTTAGACTGGAGTCTAACGGCGCCAGAGAAAGATTTCGGCCAAAAGGAATTAATTTGCTCGATGCGTTTCCCAATTACTTTCTGTGTAGTGCGCATTCATATCGAGTGCAAATAAATGTGCAAATCAACACGGAGAGCTTGACTTGGTCATTTTGGATGGGAACTATTTTTCAGTGCGGAAAAAGACAGACGAAGCACAGAGCACGCTGCCAGGGGAATCCCTGTTACGCACCAGGAAGGGAGTTCCCCTGTTGCGCAGCGTGCTCTGTGCTTTGGCTTTCTTTTTCCGCACTGAAAAATAGTTCCCACCCAAAATGACCAAGTCAATCTCTCCGTGTTGATTTGCACATTTATTTGCACTCGATATGAATGCGCACTACAAAGAGAATGGCAAATTCCTTTTGGCCGGAAATCTTTCTCTGGCGGCGTTAGACTCCAGTCTAACTGTAGCTGCAGTGCGGCGGTCGGTGCTGACTCGGAATTTCAGACTGGGTGACCACTGCTCCACTAGTCTCTGGACTGTGGGGAGTCTTTGACTATGAGTGGCGCCTCACCCAGCCTTTTACTACTATGATTCTAGTACAGGCATCGGAATTGAGCATTAAGAAAGTGTACTACTACTGTGTACTACTGCGCATGCGTCGGCGTTCTGTTTTGCTCGTTAGCTCGACTCCCAAACAAATCGTTTTTCACAGATAACTAGACAACTTTACAGGGCGATATTGAACATCGAGGTGGCTTTTTGACTTAAGTCACTACCTGGACCTGTGTCTTTACCCCTGCAAGCACAAAGGATTAATTTAAGCCAACCAACAAAAAGCGCGCCATTAGGCTGCGTAGCCACAGGTGAGCCATGCGTCCACTCACCTCCACATCCAGTTGTGACAGCTGCACCGCCCTCAGCCAGAGGGTGGCTGCCCTGGAACAACGCATATCCATGTGCGAAAGTCGAGTGGAAAGCGATCTGGATATAATTTTGGGCAAGACTCAGGCCATGGCTAACAGTGCCGAACTGGCGGACACGGCTCATTGCTCCGAAGACGCCTCCGAGCACCAGGCCTCTCCACCTGACTCTGGTGCTCCAGGTACAGACGAACAGTATTGGATTCAGCGAGGGGCTAGGCCCAAAGCCCCGATTAGCTCTACTCCAGTCCGGGCAGACCCCTGGATTGTCGTAGCCCGTAAAGACTGCAGACATGGTAAGCGAATAAACCGCTTGTCCCGCTCCTCCTCCCGTGATGGCTCCGGACATGGTAAGTGCTCCTCCTCTTTGAATGTAGCTTTGTCAAATAAATTCAGTATCCTCGACCATGAGGATTTTCCCCCACTAACCCGCACTTTCAAGGGCCGGTTGCTTTTCACCCCGGCTCCAAAATCAGACCGACCCGGAGTTCGGGGCATGGCTATTAATGTGTCGCCACCAGCCTTGGGTAACTCTCACGAGAGCGATTCTCCACTGCTCTCTGGGACTTCCCCAACTATGGCCCCAGTGCCGCACGGAGATCTGCCCTTGCAAGTGCTCGCCCGCTAAGCGTGACGGGGCAAGTCCCACTGTCCCCTCTCCGCGCGCGAGTGTTCCCCCCGCTGCGGCTGCGGCGCCTCCCCCCGCTGCGTTGGTTCCGTCCGCTGTGGCGGTTCCGTCCGCTGCGGCGCCTCCCCCCGCTGCGTCGGTTCCGTCCGCTGTGTCGGCTCCGTCCGCTGCGGCGCCCCTGGCGCCTCCCCCCGCTGCGTCGGTTCCGTCCGCTGTGGCGGTTCCGTCCGCTGCGGTGCCTCTGGCGCCTCCCCCCGCTGCGTCGGTTCCGCCCGCTGCGGCGGTTCCGTCTGCTGCGGCGCCTCCGACGGTTCCCCCCGCTGCGTCGGTTCCGTCCGCTGTGGCGGTTCCGTCCGCTGCGGTGCCTCTGGCGCCTCCCCCCGCTGCGTCGGTTCCGCCCGCTGCGGCGGTTCCGTCCGCTGCGGCGCCTCCGACGGTTCCCCCCGCTGCGGCGGTTCCGTCCGTGCTGATTCTTGGCTCTTCCATGGTCCGGCACGTGCAAATAGACAAAGGCTATACCTCCTGTCTCCCAGGTGCTCTCGTGAAGGACATCATAGACTCTGTCCCTGTCACCCTGGGTGCCTTTCCCACAGTGACAACAGTAGTTGTTCATGTTGGAACAAATGATCTTAAACTGCAGCAGTCTGAAAAACTCAAGGACAATTTCAAAACCCTTATTACTACAATCCACAGTTTAGACAAACAGTGTGCTATCTCTGGACCTTTTGTACCACCCCGTTTTGGAAGTGAGAAGTTCAGCCGTTTAAGAGCTCTGCACATATGGCTCAAAGGATACTGCAGAGACAACAAAATCCCTTATGTTGACAATTTCACCACATTTTTTAAGAGACCTGAACTTTTCTTTAAGGACCGCTTACATCCTAACATACCCGGATCCCGTCTCCTATCAGACAATATCAAACTCACTCTTGAAGAAGCATGACAAAATAACCAAGCACAGCAAATTCCCGTGATCAGCAGACAGCGGCATGAGCATAAAATTTCTAATAAATCTACTGCCAATGTCCATAATCTCAGATCTCTTCCAAAAGCACACACATTACAAACTCCTATTGCTACTCAGTCTCAGTTAACTCTAAACATGGCCCTTTTAAATGTCCGCTCTCTGCTGAACAAGTCCTTTATTGTTAACGACCTGATTGTAGACCACAAACTTGACTGTTTCTTCTTAACTGAAACGTGGTTAGGTGCAGACGCGCCAGCTGTCCTCACAGAGCCTCACCACCCACTTTTAACTTTGCATTTTCAACTAGGAACGGTAAAAGGGGAGGTGGCACTGCTTCTATATGTACAAGCACTCTGGCCACCAAACCAATTTCATTCAGCAATTTTACGAGTTTCGAATATCATTCAATTGTTTTTAGCAACCCTCAAATTTTATGTGTCACCATATACAGACCACCAGGAAAATGCAACGTTTTTATCAGTGAGTTTTCTGAGTTTCTATCTACTCTACACAATTCATTTAATATGATTATTATAACCGGTGATTTTAACTTGCACATAGATAACCTTTCAGACCCTATTGCAAATGAATTTTTGAATGTTCTTAATTATATGGATTTTACTCAACACGTCACGCAGCCGACTCACAACAGGGGGCACACTCTGGATCTGGTCATTACTTACGGCCTGACCACTAATGTGTCCTCTGTTGCTGACCTGGCCATGTCTGACCACTACTGTGTGTTTTTTAATATCACTGGTTTTATACAGCAGGAGACCTCTGTGAGAACTGTGAGGAAGCGCCATCTGACCCCTGAAGTGGCAGAAAATTTTATCGAGGTGTTAGAGAAAAATCCCTCAATGGTTTTACCTGCCTCTTGCGATTCCATTACTGAAGATTTCAACAGTAGACTGCGGTCAGCCTTGGATCTGGTTGCTCCACTCAAAACCAAAAGTATTAAAACCAAATCAAAGCCTCCATGGATGAATGAAGACTTGAGAAAATCCAAGAGAGAGTGCAGAAAAGCAGAACGTCGATGGAGAAAAAAACAAAACGACTATAAACCACCAATTATTCATCAATCAGCAACGGTCACATAACAATGCTACAAGGAATGCAAGAAATCGTTACTTTTCCACAATAATCACGAACCACAAAAATAATCCAAAAGTTCTTTTCTCAACCATTGAAAACATTCTAAACCCCGATTCTAACGCGTTTTACCTGACACCCACTGACTCTCTCTGCGAGCAGTTTGCTGACCACTTCACGGGAAAGATAAACACCATCCGATACAATATTTTATCTTGTCAAAGCTCTGTTTTTAACTCACCTGAGTGTTTGTCTCGCCCAGAGAAGACTCTGGACAGTTTTGCCCTGGTTAATGCTGGGATAATGGACAAGGTCTTCTCCTCAGTGAGGCCCACCACATGTCTCGTAGACCCAATCCCCACTCCATTTTTTAAGTCTTTTTATGGATCTTTTAGGGATGAACTTTTGGTCATGATGAATTGCTCTCTTCAGACAGGGGTCTTTCCCGCTGCCTTCAAAGCGGCGGTGGTGAGGCCCCTGCTGAAGAAGAGCAATTTAGATTTTAATGATTTTAACAACTACCGACCAGTGTCTAACTTGCCATTTTTAAGCAAGATTCTAGAGAAACTTGTCTCTATCCAATTAAATGAGTTTCTAGATGATCACAACATTTTGGAAAAATTTCAGTCTGGTTTAAGGGTGAACCACAGCACCGAGACTGCCTTGGCAAAGATTTTAAATGACTTTAGAATAAACTGACTCTCAAAAGGTGACTGTGTTGGTTCTGCTGGATCTGAGCGCTGCCTTTGACACAGTAGACCACATGATTCTTTTAACTCGCCTAAAACACCTCGGCCTCTCTGGTGCTGTTCACAAATGGTTCACGTCCTATCTCACAGACAGAACATTTATGGTGAGTGTGGACACATGCTCCTCCAGGATCCATAAAATCACATGCGGTGTCCCCCAGGGCTCCATTTTAGGCCCTGTGCTTTTCAACCTGTACATGCTTCCCCTTGGCGGCGTCATCAGGAGACATGGAATCAATTTCCACAGCTATGCAGATGATACACAGCTTTACATTTCCGTGTCTCCTGATGACACCAGACCAATGGATGCTCTTTTTAACTGTATTCTAGATATCAAATCCTGGATGGCAAGAAACTTTCTCCAGCTTAACCAGGACAAAACGGAGGTTTTAGTCATCGGTCCTGAGGCCCAGAGAGAGAAACTTTTATCAAAACTACAAGCACAGTCTTTTAACCCATCTCCTCAAGTGAAAAACCTGGGCGTCATTTTTGACTCTGAGCTGACTTTTATTCCACACATCAAGAACATCACAAAAATGGGCTTCTATCACCTAAAAAACATAGCCAGAGTTCGCCCTATTCTCTCTCAGGCCAATACGGAGACACTGATGCATGCTTTTGTCACCAGCCGTATAGACTACTGTAATGCCCTGCTCTCTGGTCTTCCCAAAAAGAGTATTTCAGGTTTGCAATTATTGCAAAATTCAGCAGCACGTGTCCTGACTAGGTCCAGAGGGCGGGATCACATTACACCGGTCTTAAAATCTCTGCATTGGCTCCCTGTGAGTTACAGGATAGATTTTAAAGTTCTTTTACTGGTTTTTAAATGTCTTAATGGTCTTGGGCCTTCCTATCTTTCAGAACTGCTTTCCCCTTATGAACCTTCACGGGCCCTGCGCTCCTCCGGCAGCAGGCTCCTGGTCATTCCCAAAGTCAGGACACACACTCACGGAGAGGCGTCTTTTCAGTACTACGGCCCTCGTCTATGGAACTGCCTGCCGGAGGACCTCAGGGCTGCAGAGAACGTTCATGTTTTTAAGAGTGGGCTCAAGACTCACCTGTTT
>JAVJIX010000116.1:2207500-2440000 GCA_036785185.1 Paratrypauchen microcephalus | reverse complement strand
ATGGCCGTGGCCGAGAAGATGGAGGCCACAGAGCCCGCACTGGCCTTCTGAAGATCACTGCACAGGACGAACAGGATGTTCAGATCAAACGCATTTTACACTTAGTACTATCTTTTGAGAGCTTTTGTTTTGTTATTCTTTTTTAACGCTGGTTGCTCATCTCTATATGTGAATTTTAATGTATGCTGTTCTGATAAAGATTGATTATCCTTAAAACTGATTAGCAGTGTTAAAGTAATACTGCAAATACGTTTGTGACCTATTTTGTAGCCCTGAGTGAAACTGGGTGTGTCCAACTGACCTAAGCTCCGCCCCTCGGTCCAGCCCACACAGGAAGCGCACCAGGTCCTGACAGCGCCCGTAACTGAGGAAGAGCACTGCGTTCTCTGTGATGTTGGCCACCAGAGCGGGGCTGGTGCCTTTGTACAGAGCCCTGAGTCCTCCCGTCCTGCAGGTGGCAGTGAAACAGTGAATGAAGCCGCGGTACAGCGACGGGAAAGTCTGCATCTTCACCTTGGTGGTGTCAAAAGGCTGTCCGCTCAGAACACAGGCAGTGCCACCTGCACATGCAAGGACAGAATTAAAAGAGTTCATCATTTATGTATGTGTATGCAGGTATGTGGTGAAATGTGGCACTACAGTGTCTTTAATAAGCATTTAGTAGCTCTGCCTTCGTGATCAGGCATTAATGTAGGTTATTCTTCACAATAAAAACAAAAACGTACCAGTTTATTTGTTATCAGTAAACAATTACTGATATTTGATTTGAGTAGAAGAAGATTATCAGACTAAGTCACTTGGCGCTCTACTGCGCATGTCTCCTGTAGAAAGAGCTGCTGTCCTGTCTTCTGGGATCATGTCAGAGTTTGGGATCATGTCGGTGTCTGGGATCGTGTCGGTGTCTGGGATCGTGTCGGTGTCTGGGATCATGTCGGTGTCTGGGATCATGTCTGGGATCATGTCGGTGTCTGGGATCATGTCAGTGTCTGGGATCATGTCGGTGTCTGGGATCATGTCTGGGATCATGTCGGTGTCTGGGATCATGTCAGTGTCTGGGATCATGTCGGTGTCTGGGATCATGTCGGTGTCTGGGATCATGTCTGGGATCATGTCAGTGTCTGGGATCATGTCAGTGTCTGGGATCATGTCAGTGTCTGGGATCATGTCGGTGTCTGGGATCATGTCTGGGATCATGTCGGTGTCTGGGATCATGTCTGGGATCATGTCGGTGTCTGGGATCATGTCAGTGTCTGGGATCATGTCAGTGTCTGGGATCATGTCGGTGTCTGGGATCATGTCTGGGATCATGTCGGTGTCTGGGATCATGTCTGGGATCATGTCGGTGTCTGGGATCATGTCTGGGATCATGTCAGTGTCTGGGATCATGTCGGTGTCTGGGATCATGTCAGTGTCTGGGATCATGTCTGGGATCATGTCGGTGTCTGGGATCATGTCAGTGTCTGGGATCATGTCAGTGTCTGGGATCATGTCTGGGATCATGTCTGGGATCATGTCGGTGTCTGGGATCATGTCTGGGATCATGTCAGTGTCTGGGATCATGTCGGTGTCTGGGATCATGTCAGTGTCTGGGATCATGTCAGTGTCTGGATCATGTCAGTGTCTGGGATCATGTCTGGGATCATGTCGGTGTCTGGGATCATGTCAGTGTCTGGGATCATGTCTGGGATCATGTCAGAGTCTGGGATCATGTTGGTGTCTGGGATCATGTCTGGGATCATGTCAGTGTCTGGGATCATGTCGGTGTCTGGGATCATGTCAGTGTCTGGGATCATGTCTGGGATCATGTCGGTGTCTGGGATCATGTCAGTGTCTGGGATCATGTCAGTGTCTGGATCATGTCAGTGTCTGGGATCATGTCTGGGATCATGTCAGTGTCTGGGATCATGTCAGTGTCTGGGATCATGTCTGGGATCATGTCAGAGTCTGGGATCATGTTGGTGTCTGGGATCATGTCTGGGATCATGTCAGTGTCTGGGATCATGTCTGGGATCATGTCAGAGTCTGGGATAATGTCAGTGTCTGGGATCATGTCTGGGATCATGTCGGTGTCTGGGATCATGTCTGGGATCATGTCAGTGTCTGGGATCATGTCTGGGATCATGTCAGTGTCTGGGATCATGTCTGGGATCATGTCAGTGTCTGGGATCATGTCTGGGATCATGTCAGAGTCTGGGATCATGTTGGTGTCTGGGATCATGTCCATGTCTCGTATTTCAGGCTCCCCCTGGGGGCGGGGCTAGGTGTATCAATCAGGTATGTGTGGATGTCCAGCTACTGAAGTTCGAGACATTATTTCTTGTCATTTACGTACTCATCTGCATTTAACGCATACGGATTATTAAGACATATCCCACTCACTAATGTTAATTCAACATCCTGACTTATTTTATCACACGGTGAGGGATTATTTCACATTATGTCATGTTGTGTATTATTGCACATAATGTCACATACCGATGGCTCCTGCTGAGAAGTCAATGATGGGCTGAATCATCGGGTGAGACATGACTTCAGATGAACTGTGGACAAATCAGATGTTCCTAAAATAACATAAATAACATTTTCACACTGTCATCAAAAAGCAATGTGATGTACAGTAGGGCAGAGAGACAAAAGATATTAATTATGTATGTATGCTTTCCTGACAGCATCTTACACCCTGGACTATATATTGATTGATTGATTGATTTATATTGTTTTATTTTATTTAACCAGGAGCTCCCATTGAGATTCAGAATGTCTTTTTTCAGGAGAGACCATGCCAAGGTCAATACAAAACAGTCAAATCACTTTATTTGTCTCTCAAGAAAAACACACATGTCCCCATTTTCCTCACACTTCATATTCAAGTATATACATATATTCAATACATATATTCAAGTCAAAAAGAAACATAAATGAAAAATTGTGTCCAAACTTTTGACTGGTATTCTGCGTGCAGTGGTTCACTTGAAATGGACAAAACAATCGTATTCTGAGTACTTTAAGGTTTATTTAAGTTTACATTATTTGACATTTTCTTATTTCAAATAGCCTATATGCCTAATGGATTCAACTTTTTCTCACAAATGTTGAATTTCCAGCTAATTTATCTAATGGCGGTGTAGAAAATGAACTTAAAAATGTTAATTAGGCTCAGGCCTGGACTGGTAATTGGGCATACCGGGCATTTTCCCGGTGGGCCGACAGTCCTAGGGGCCGATGCCATTCTTTTTTTTTTTTTTACTTAGAGACCGGCCCACAATTTAGGACTGAACCAGGGCTAAACCAGGACTACATCAGGTCTGAACCAGGACTAAACCAGGTCTGAACCAGGACTGAACCAGGACTACATCAGGTCTGAACCAGGACTACATCAGGTCTGAACCAGGACTAAACCCCAGGACTAAACCCCAGGACTAAATCAGGCTTGAACCAGGACTAAACCAGGTCTGAACCAGGACTAAATCAGGATTGAACCAGGACTAAACCAGGACTACATCAGGTCTGAACCAAGACTAAACCAGGTCTGAACCAGGACTAAACCAGGACTAAACCAGGTCTGAACCAAGACTAAACCAGGACTAAACCAGGTCTGAACCAGGACTAAACCAGGACGAATCAGGTCTAAAACAGGATTGAACCAGGACTAATTATGAGGGGCTGGTCTAAGCCAAAAATGCCAGGGCCATTTTTTTGTCCCAGTCCAGACGTGATTAGGCTATACATTTCTCCACGTTTCTGCTTCAGTTTAAAAATACATTTGAATAAAACAGAAATAACCCAGAGTAGTAAGCCATTCAATTTAATCTAAACAAATGTAAGTGAAGTGATGTTTAAGTACAGTGTTATTTGTTGGGCTGCTCACCTGTCTGCGCGTCTCCTCGCCGCTGAAATGAACCCCAAAATGCGCACTTTTTCAATGTCAGAGACTCCTCATGACGCAGTATAAAAGTATCGCTGTCATATGCTAATTTTGTCCTCAATCTGACCGGTTTTTGGACATCTCTTCTCTGTTCTTCCTTTTCTTCTGCCAGGATGATGAAACTTCGGCGTGGCGCGGATGAGTTTTTACGCACGTCGGCGGCGCGTCCTCGGGGTTCCACGAAGAAATGCAGGAAATGTGACTGTGTCTTTCGGCTTATGGGATCCGAATCTTAAGGTTCTGTTCATTTCAAAGAGCCGTTCAAAAGCCTGGCTCTTTTTCCTATTCATTTATGTAAACAGGAGCCGATTTAAGAACTGTTTTAATAACAAACTAAAGAGAGAAACGAAAGCGGAAAGGCTCAGAGTGAAATTGCGCATAATCTGAATACAACTTTTACACTACAATAATAAGAAACTCATTTAAAACTAGCAATGAATATTATGCTAGACACTTTTTTTGTGTGTTTCTGTGCTGATCTTTGTGTTGGTTCAGGGTTAATCGGTGTAAAAATGCATAAAAACGACAGGCAGATACCGAGTTGTGTCAGTGCGTGGATTTGTGTTGCATCAAGTAGTTTAGTTTGTTCCCATGTGATATCGTGAAACCTGCTTGGCTTGTTGCATTTTGTGAGACACTGATTGATTAAGGAGCCCATATCACGCTGTTTTCTGATCTACAGCTCTGGAAAAAAAAAAGAGACCATTGCAAAATTATCAGTTTTTCTGATTTTACTACTTATAGGTACGTGTTTGGGCAAAAGGAACATTTTTGTTTGAGTCTATAAACTACTGACATAATTTCCCCCAAATTTCAAATAAAAATATTATCATTTAGAGCATTTATTTGCAGAAAATGACAAATGGTCAAAATAACAAAAAAGATACATGTTTTCAGACCTCAAACAATGCAAATAAACAAGATCAAATTCATTGTAAAACAACATAATACTAATGTTTACACTTAAGAAGAGTTCAGAAATCAATATTTGGTGCAATAACCCTTAAAGGGACAGTGTGTAGGATTCGTGGCGCATAGGTGGTTAGTAGCTATTCCACTTCCTCTTTTGGCTATGGCAGACCTCGAGGGTCACCCGGGCGCGCCGTAGCGCCGACATCGCGCGTGCCCGCGCACGAACCGCGCACCGCTGTATACATAAAACGCGGTCCCCCGTTCACTTTTTTTTTTTCTTTTCGCATGAAAACACACAATCCCGATCATGATTCATGACAATCTACACATCAAATGAAACCTTACAGTCTCCTCTTTTTGACTTTCCCTGCAAAACAATCACTCCCCGAGCACATGGGGCTTTTATACAGAAAAGCACAAAACTTAGCTTACTTAGCTTACCTTTGAAGGCTCTGCACAGGTCAAACTCTGTATTTCATCATAAACTTGGTCTCAATCTGTCCATAAGGATCCAGCGAATAAAATCCAGTAAAACAATTTAGTCCAAAATACGTGTTATATCCATTACGAGTGTGATCCGGCAGCATGCTTCTTTACACGAGGCTCCCCCCTTCCCCCCTCCCCTTCCCCTTCTCTCCTTCTCTCCTTCACTCCCATATGCAGCGCGGCTGAGCAGCTGTTAGCAGGAGCCGAGGCGAAGGATGAGCCCAAATGTCCTTCTGCGGCTCTCATATTCAAAATGGCTGCCTCTATATGGGGAAGATTCCCCTTTTATGTGACTATATCTAAGTCCAACAGAATACTTTGATTTCATGATGGAAGTGAAAAGGCTTGGAAAACAATGTATTTTTGAATGGGTATCTTCAATTTCAGTAATTAACAGGTAAAAATCTTACACACTGTCCCTTTAACACAAGTCTTTCACATTGTTCTTGGGTGACTTTATTCCACTCCTGGTGCAAGAACTGAAGTAGCTCAGCTTTGTGTTTGTGTTGGAATTCAACAGACGCTGGAATGGAATGGCTGTAATACATGTAGAGATGCTGATTTCAGAAAAAAATCCAGTGGTCTCTTATTTTTTTCCAGAGCTGTAGATCTGGAGAAAGCGTGCTGGAAGGTGAAGATGGCGCATGCTCCGTTGCGACAGCACGACCTGAGCTATGTTTGACTGGTCTGTGAAAGTTAGTCTTTTGTCTTTGTTTTAACATGCACTTAATCGGATAATAGGAATGATCCACCAAGGCAGGGCAATGATAACTGCCCTACTTTTAATGACCTGGCTCATTCACGGAAGCATCGTGCCTCTGACATGCGGCGGCAACAGGTTATTCACCTACAACCGCGATGAGCTTCTGCTCCATCAGTCATCTCTGCTGAGCAACACCAAACCTGCTGTCATTCTGCCATCGGAGCTCCGGCCGAGAAAGCGGGGAAGACGCAGGGGTGTCCGGAGCAGGATTCTGGAAAAAAAATGTCGGTCAAAACAATTAAGAAATTTCCTAATACCAAGCCTTGGATTACTCCTCAACTTAGGCAAAGTTTGGGAAAGAAATACAAAGCATTTAAGGAAAATAATCTGACTGATATGAAGCTGGCAAATCGTGAGGTAAAAAAAATATGGTACTGGAGGCAAAACTCAAAGATCAAAGTAATATAAAGACAAAACAAAAACTATCTAAGACAAAAAAATCTAAATCTAAAAACTAAAATCTAAGAGCTAAAATCTGAAATGTGAAAGCAGTGCAACAGAAAACTGAAATACAAGGACAGACTGGAAAGGGAGTTCTCTAACATGAACACAAAACAAGCATTCCATAAGGTACACACATTAGCAGGTTGTGAACCCAAACCCATTGCAGACTCAGCTACGGACACAGCACGGTTTGTGGAAGAGCTCAATACATTCTATGCTCGTTTTGATAAGGTGGATTATTCTGCTGAATGTGAGAGACTCCTGAGAGAACTTCCAGCAGCTGACCAGAATGCATTACTCCCTTTTACAGTGGAGGATGTGAGGCTTCAGCTCAGCAGGTGCAAGCTGGGCAAAGCCCCCGGTCCTGATGGCATCTCAGCTAAGGTGCTGAAGAACTGCACACAGGAGCTATCTCCTGTTCTTCACTCCCTGTTCAAAGAAGTCTTTGTCACAGCACCATTCCAACCATCTGGAAAACATCCATAATAATCCCAGTACCAAAGAAGCCCAGGCCTATGGAGCTCAACCTCTACCGACCTGTGGCACTCACTTCCATCATAATGAAGTGCCTGGAGAAACAGGACCTCACTCACCCACTACAGGAGCACCCCACCCCTCTGCCCTCAGGACGGAGGTACAGGACACTCAGGTGCAGGAGGGTCCGCTTTGGCAGAAGCCTGATCCCCTCGGCCATCACATTTTTGAACACCAGGCCTTGTTGAGTGTACTGTAATGTCTGTTGTAATGTGTATATGTTTGTTGTGCTGTGTTGTCGCTGTATATGTCAAACAAGCTCTGGGTGCATGAAAATGAATTTCCCCTCTGGGACAATAAAGTCTAAAGGCATCTGTGTAAGGAGTAAGGAGATGCTGAAGGAGTGATAACAGCAGATCAAAGGAAAAACATCAGACGTGTCAGTCCAGAAAAGTGCAGTACAGGAACAGCAAAAATACTGCGCAGAACTCTCAGGCTCCCAAACTGGATGAGGGTGAGAGACCAACACCGTGGAACGTGTTCTACTCTATAATATAAATGATCAATCAATCAATCAATCAATCAAACATTTATAAGGCGCTTTTCATACAAAATTGTAGCACAAAGCGCCTTACAGTGGTCAAGGATTAGAAGATTGACCTTTATTGATCTCGCACAGGAGAAGTTGTTTCTAAATTTGACCCGGGGACCATCCCCATGATTTTGTTTTGTTATTTATGCTTTGGTCAGGCCCTAAGCTGGAGGATTTTACCTATGGCGCATGTTTAGGTTGGTGGGGGAAACCGGAGTACCCGGAGGAAACCCACCCAAACACGGGGAGAACATGCAGTCTCCACACAGAAAGGCCCGGGCAACCCGAACCTTCTTGCTGTGAAGCATGAGTGCTAGCCACTCAGCCACCGTGCCGCCAGGGAAAAAAAAAAAAAAAAAAAAAAAAGATATCTCACAGATGATATCTCACATTCTAAAATGATTTTAGAATTTGAGGACACATATTGTCTTATAGAATTTTTACTATAACTTGAAGACTAACTATTTGGTCGAAACATGTATGTGTCCTTTTTTAATAATAATAATAATAATAATAATAATACATTTTATTTCAAGGCGTCTTTCTAGACACTCAAGGACACCGCACAAAGACAATCAATTAAAAACAGTTAAAAACAGTTAAAAACAGGCAGTATATACAAAATAAAACTAAGAGAATGGACAAAGCAATACAAGTAAAATGAAACAGTCAGCAGGGAGAGAATGATTAAGTGGGGTAAGATATTTTGAAAAGATGGGTCTTGAGTCTGGATTTAAAAATTGGTAGTGATTGAATGTTCCGGAGGTCTGGGGGGAGTGAGTTCCATAGATGGGGAGCAGAGCGGCTGAAGGCCCTGCTCCCCATGGTGCTGAGACGAGCGGGAGGGACTGTGAGGTGGATGGAGGAGGAGGACCTGAGTGAGCGGGTGTGTGTGGTGACATGAAGGAGTTCTGTGAGATAAGTGGGAGCCAGGTTATGGATGGACTTGAATGTGAGGAGTAGGATTTTGAACTGAATACGGTAGTGAATGGGGAGCCAGTGAAGCTGCTGCAGGACCGGGGTGATGTGGTGAATAGAGGGAGTTCTGGTGATGATCCGGGCAGCAGAGTTTTGCAGAAGTTGTAGCTTATGAATAGTTTTTTGGGGGAGACCATACAGGAGGGAATTGCAGTAATCAAGACGTGAGGTGACCAGGCTATTGACAAGAATGGCGGCTGTGTGAGGGGTGAGTGAAGGACGGAGACGGTTGATATTTCTGAGGTGGAAGTAGGCTGTGCGTGTGATATTGTTGATGTGTGACTGGAATGAAAGAGTGCTGTCCAAGATGACACCCAGGCTCTTTACCTGAGGGGAGGGAGAAATTGAGGAGTTATCAACAGTGACTGAAAGGCTGTCTATTTTGTTTAGTGTAGATTTGGTGCCAATGAGTAGGACTTCAGTTTTATTGCTGTTTAGTTTTTTCTAGTTTTTTCTGTTTAATGGTAAATGATCACATTTTTATACAGCACTTTTCCACCTTCAAAGCACTCAGCGCTTTACAACAAGGAACCACTCACCCATTCACTCACACATTCATACATACACCAGTGTACGCAGACACTAGGGGCAGGGTGGGTTAAGTGTCTTGCCCAAGGACACAACAGCAACATTCATCTGTGGGAGCTGGACTCATACTACCAACCCGCAGGTCAGTGGATCTGACCGCTCACCAATTATGTCGAGAGCGGGATTCAAACCGCCAACCTTCAGGTCAGTGGACAAACGCTCTTACCAAGTGAGTTACTGTCGCCCGCCGTACCCACTTAAAATAAATATAAAAGGACTTTTGTATACGGATACAAGAGGTCGAAATGAGTTTCCTATTAGAGATAGTGTGAGGAACTCAGTCACATGGGTGTTGCTCGGAGTAGAGCTGCTGCGCCTCCACATCGAGAGGAGCAGCTGAGGTGGCTAGGGCATCTGTTCTGGATGCCTCCTGGACACCTTCCTCGGCAGGAGGAGGCCACCACCTCCACGGCGGCCGCGCAGCAGGGCATTGGCCCCTTTTCACAGCGCTCCTTTGCGCCCACGTTCGCCATCTCCACTCCGCAAGAGAAACTGAGTTTTGCAACACCTTCACCCCAGACAATACGCTTTTCTCCATCTCGCGATCTGGCTCCCCTCGGTTGGACTTCTGATCCCATGCCCACATCCCCCGATGTGTCTTCTGAGTGCTTTGCAAATGTTATTGTGGTGTTAAAATATGTTTTATTATGTACCTAAAGTATGTGTTATTATGTACCTTGTAATAATAAAAGATTAATAAATAAATAAATAAATAAAATAACGCTGACTTTGATCTTTGACCACTGATCTTTGATCTTGATCCTTTATCCTTGATCTTTGATCGTTGATCACCCTTCGGGCACCGACACCGGGCGGACAGCATTCAATAAAGATTCTTCAACCAAGTGTTGTAGTGATTCTGACCGATCACCTGCTGTGGGTTCCACCTTCAACGATCCAATAAGTAATTGAGTTGGGAAGCGCATCCTTCCTCACACTGATCATGTCTAAACTTGCTATCATCGTGGTCACAGTTTTGGCTCTAGTGTGCCATGCAACAGGTATGGCCTGCTTTGATCCATTTTCTTTAGTGTTGTGTCGTGTTGTGTTGTGTCACGCTCATGGAGGAGCGTGACACAACACTGTTGGTACTCGGGGTGTAAATCAGACACTTCATGCCGATTCGATACGATATCGATTTCTTAAGCCAACGATTCGATTATTTTCGATACTTGAGAATTCCCCTCGATGCGATACGAGTCGGTACAATTCGATTCAATGGTGCATAGTTTTCACTTTATGTATTAATGATGTTTTGAATACATTTTATTACAGAAAAATTTGATTCGATTCGATTCGCTTGTGGACGCATCGATGCATTTGGATCGTCGGCTGTAGGATCGATGCATCGATACGAATCGATTATTATCAGGGCTCTCAAGTTTTGAGCGGGGGCGTGCGTGAGACTGCGTAATTTCCAAGGAGCGGGGCTGGGGGGTTTTTCCCGGGGGGGGGGGGGTGAGGTGCCTGCATTATCTAACCGATTTTCTAACCGATTTTCTGCGCTGCGCTTGAATTGAGTAACTAAATTTCAGCGTGAGAAATGCCACGTCGAATTGCATGTGTCACACTCTCAATGCGTGAGACTTGAGAGCCCTGATTATTATTTACACAACTAGTTGGTACTTGTGCATTTTTAAGATCAGATCTGGATAAACTCAAGATTTGAGCTACAAAAATCATATTCATTTGTGTCTTTGTTTAGATGTTTGAGAATAGATCGTGTCTGAAATGCACAAACGCACACTTTTGTGACGAGCTGCCACTTTGCTCTGGTTAGCATGTTCAAGACCCATGTGGTTGGTTAGCACGCGAGCTAGCATTTTGCTCAAATCCATTCGACCAGGGAAACTGACTTATACCATTACTTGGTATATCTTGGTATATAAATCTACTCTCTTTTAACAGAAATTGTACATTAAATGAGCTTATGTTTTAAATGTCTATTACTGAGTGATCATTTTAACAGTGTTTTCAGTGCAGACCAACATGCTAGGGGTGAGACAAGATCTCGTGAGAGTACAACTGCATAGACAAGGCAATACAGAATAAGAAACACATTAAAACCACAATACAAACAAATCAAAACAAATAATCATAAAAAATTAAAAGAGAGAGACATTAAATGAGAGAGAAGAGTGCAGAATGAATGCATACTATGCCAGAGTTTCCTTCTGTAATCCTTCATCAGAAGTAGAAAGGAAGAATGCAGGTTTGATTGTAAATGGATTGATACTTGGATGTATTTTAATAATTTGTTAACCTACCCGGGGACTGAGGAAACTGCTTTAGCTAAATCTGGTGTAAAGCATCTCTTCTATCTTCCATCTTGTGAGATGAATGTGTTTTGCACATGGTTCCTGTTAAAATAAACCAATAAACTAAACTAAACATTTAGTCTCTTGTTTCTTGGAGATAAGCACTTGGTGGACTGTCCACTAGAAATGTCACATAGTGCACCTTTAAGTTGAATCTGACAGAGCTACTTTTATTATATTTGAGTAACATTTGGGGGCAAAGATCTTGGCATCAGATTGAGTCATTCACTTGTGTATTTACAAGTGCATATTATAAAGAAATGAAAATGTGCTGAAATGTGTAGTTTTGTTTTGCAGGTACTTCAAAGGTTCCCACTGAGGAGGTCTCAGACTCTGTCGGAGATGAACCTGTCTTGTCCTTTCCTCTGGAACAATGTCCAGAGCTCGGTATCTGGGCCATTAGGAATGAAACGTCTGATGTCTTCGTCTGCAATGAAAACCGTTCAAAAATGTTTAAGGGAGAGTGTCCACAGACGGGACAAACCTTCATTGTCCAAATGGCTCCTGTGGAACTATCTGACCTGGGGGAATACTGCCTGGAAATCAAGAATAAGAACTGCAGCTGCAGAATCCTGAGTGAGTGTGAGGTTTAATGCTGAGTTAGACCTGGCTTAGTTCTGGGTTAGACCTGGCTTAGTCCTGGGTTAGACCTGGCTTAGACTTGGTTTAGTCCCACTTAGTTCCTGATCTAGCCCATGTTTAACCTCTTATTGTGTTTTGTAGAGGAAGACTCCGGTGTGGACAGAGCAGACCAAGCTGCAGGTACATTCTGGGCCCATCCTGGTTTAGTCCCATTTGAGTCCTGGTCTAGTCCAGGTTTTGATCTTTTTAACCTCTTGCTGTTTGTAGGGACAAAGAATAATTCCAGAATTAGCTCCTCAAACATCCGGACTTTTATCGCTCGACTGATTGGAGTGATGCCACTGATTATACTTTGGTTTGGTGTGTTGTGAGACCGGAATGAGAAACAAATCGGTATGTTACTTTTTTTTTTAAATTTAAGTTCTCTCCTAAAACAATTTCACATTTATAAACAGACCCTTTTTCATATAAAACTAAAGTTCGGTCCCTAACATGAATCTGTACTAGGGCTGCAGCTAACGATTATGTTGCTAATTAATTCATCTAGCAATTATTATTTATATTAATCAGTTAGTTTTTTAGAATACAAAAGGTCCGTGAATTTGAGTTTTTGACTAAATTTGATCCAGATGAAGCTAAAGGGAAGCTGCTTGATGCCGTCATGATTGACTTCATTCAGAGACAAAAGAGAGAATTCATCAAAAAGTTGTGGTCCATGTTTTAAAGCCTGTGTACAGACCATAGACTGTATACAGTACATACACTTTATACAGTCTGTCGTATAGTCCTGATAGCAGTTATTTGATTACTAAGTTGGTTAATCAATTAACTGCTGCCCCAATCAGTACAGAAGCTCAGGGTGGGCATCTGGAGTAAAGACCTTCTCTGATGGTTTGTGTATTTCCACAGGTTTCTCCATACCATGGTCCATGTTCACATCCCAATGAAGGAAGAGGTCTTTTTTTTTAATCCATGCATGCTTTAGATTTCAGTCAACAGTATTTGTAACATGAAGTATTTAGTTTTGTTTAGTATAGTATATGTGAGGTTTTATTTGACTGCTGCTATTCAACAAGAATGAAGCTAAAGAGGAAAATTGTATATGACACTGTAAAGCCAAGTTTACATGACCAACAAGCTGCGGAAACATTCACTTGAAGCCACTTCAGATGCACGAATTAGCTCTGTTTGCCTTAGTCTCCTCCTATGTCATAAAAGGGAAGAGCGTTTAACTGAAGGTGTGGGCAGAAGTACGCAGCATGCTGCCGAGTCTGGAGCCGAGGGGAGACAGCAAGGTGTGCCAAGTGCCAAGTTTTCTCCTACGTTACTAATTTTAGCATATTATAAGTCACATTATCTATTTTTATTTTATTTATTTTTGTCTTTACTGTGGAGGCTTCATGTTCGAGAGCCTGATTTGTCATTTACACATTTATTTTGTCCTTCCTTTTTATGTATAAACAAAATATTTAATTAAAACTAACTAGTGATTTTTGTGTGTTTGTAAAGAAAAGCAACTTAAATGCATCAACATTTCTGAGCCTTTGCCTCACCAGCTGTAAACCTCACCACACATCACCAGGTCTAAAGCCGAACACAGATGCAAAGGTCTGGGCATGAGATGGTGTTGGATCGTGGATGTTCCTGGTCTGTGGTCTTGTTGACCCTTATTTAACATGGAGCAGTCAGAGGCGGTGGGTTTACTGACGCTGCAGGAAAAGCCTCACTGCTTATGGCTCAGTGGGACCGTAGATCGCTCTGCCCGGCTTCTGAGCGGGGCTTTGGTGAAGGCTGGCCGCTTGGAGTGCCCCACCAGGCTGCTGCTGTGGCCTCGCCACGGTGAACATCCAAACTTTGACCAATGCATGCACCACTGTATGGGATACTACTGGATATTTTTACTGTGTATAGGCCAGCATGTGGAGCTCCCGGACGTGTCCGTGTCTTATATAGTGTGTGTTGGTTAGTATTTTGTAGAATTTATTTTTGTATTTCTACTCTATAATATAAATGATGATTTTAGAATTTGAGGACACATATTGTCTTATAGAATTTTTACTATAACTTGAAGACTATTTTGTCAAAACATGTATGTGTCCTTTTTTCTATTTAATGGTAAATGATCACATTTTTATACAGCACTTTTCCACCTTCAAAGCACTCACTCGGTGAACAAGGAACCACTCACCCATTCACTCACACATTCATACATACACCAGTGTACGCAGACACTAGGGGCAGGGTGGGTTAAGTGTCTTGCCCAAGGACACAACAGCAACATTCATCTGTGGGAGCTGGACTCATACTACCAACCCGCAGGTCAGTGGATCTGACCGCTCACCAATTATGTCGAGAGTGGGATTCAAACCGCCAACTTTCAGGTCAGTGGACAAACGCTCTTACCAAGTGAGTTACTGTCGCCCGCCGTACCCACTTAAAATAAATATAAAAGGACTTTTGTATACGGATACAAGAGGTCGAAATGAGTTTCCTATTAGAGATAGTGTGAGGAACTCAGTCACATGGGGGTTGCTCAGAGTAGAGCTGCTGCGCCTCCACATCGAGAGGAGCAGCTGAGGTGGCTCGAGCATCTGTTCTGGATGCCTCCTGGACACCTTCCTCGGCAGGAGGAGGCCCTGGGGAAGACTCTGGACATGCTGGAGGTACAATGTCTCTTGGCTGGCCTAACAACGCCTTGGGGTCCCCCGGAGGAGCTGGAGGAAGTGTCCGGGAGTCCCTGCTTAGACTGTTGCCCCCATGACCTGGCCCCGGACAAGCAGAAGAAAATGGATGGGTCTTTTATATAATTGGTCAGTATGCCTGCCAATCAGCACAACTTTTTCAAGGCAAGTTTTGGCTGTCTCTTAGTATATGTGCATGATTTTACAGTTTTGTTCACAATTCTTGAATAACTGAAGCACTCACTTCCTTATTTGTCTTCTATAACTCCAGATATGTTTTTTTTTGAGGAAACAACATTATCACGTAGATCAAAAAAATGAACTTGTATTATTTACTCACATTTATTTGGTGCTAAATACACAGCACTACATACTCTACATGAACCGTAATCAAGCAATAAACCGTAAGCAAAACATCTTTTTTTTTTTCCAGTAGAAACACAGAAAGTGTAGACTAGAGAGAGCTGCAGAAGCGGAGAGGATGGACAGCGCGCGTTGGTTAACTTGTAATATGTTTCAATGTCCACAAGATGGCGGTAGAATGTAGAATTTGAAGTAGATACAACAGATTCACTTTAGTCTGTTCGGGTTGTGTGTGACTAAAGATAGCAGCGATAATAGCATCTTTAAAGTTCCCATGTGTTTGAATCATTGAGGATTGTACCCGAATGCCAAGGGTGTTAAAGTTGTCTCTATTGCCAGAATTCTCTTGGTGGACTATATTTAAGTTCCATGAAGACTGTCCTCCTACAAAGTGCGGGGATATAGGGACAGCGTCACTCTTCAAGTCTTATGAGTCAGTTTTATGCGCAGTGTTATTTTTCTTATATCAGGCAGAACACATAGGCTTTTGGCTTTGTTTTAACACGAACTTAAACTTAAAATAGGAATGATCCACCAAGGCAGGGCAATGATAACTAGGGATGCACCGATCCACATTTTTTCACTTCCGATCCGATACCTGAATTTGGATATCGGCCGATACCGATACTATTCCGATACCAAAACTGCTTATTTTCAATATTATCATCATTATTGTTAAAGGGACAGTGTGTAGGATTCGTGGCGCATAGGTGGTTAGTAGCTATTCCACTTCCTCTTTTGGCTATGGCAGACCTCGAGGGTCACCCGGGCGCGACGTAGCGCCGACATTTCGCGTACCCGCGCACGAACCGCGCGCCGCTGTATACATAAAACGCGGTCCCCCGTTCACTTTTTTTTTTCTTTTCGCATGAAAACACACAATCCCGATCATGATTCATGACAATCTACACATCAAATGAAACCTTACAGTCTCCTCTTTTTGACTATGCAATTCATTTCCCTGCAAAACAATCACTCCCCGAGCACATGGGGCTTTTATACAGAAAAGCACAAAACTTAGCTTACTTAGCTTACCTTTGAAGGCTCTGCACAGGTCAAACTCTGTATTTCATCATAAACTTGGTCTCAATCTGTCCATAAGGATCCAGCGAATAAAATCCAGTAAAACAATTTAGTCCAAAATACATGTTATATCCATTACGATGTGTGATACAGCAGCATGCTTCTTTACACGAGGCTCCCCCCTTCCCCTTCCCCTTCTCTCCTTCGCTCCTTCTCTCCCACATGAGCAGGCGCTAGCAGGAGCCGAGGCGAAGGATGAGCCCAAATGTCCTTCTGCGGCTCTCGTATTCAAAATGGCTGCCTCTATATGGGGAAGATCCCCCTTTTATGTGACTATATCTAAGTCCAAAAGAATACTTTGATTTCATGATGGAAGTGAAAAGGCTTGGAAAACAATGTATTTTTGAATGGGTATCTTCAATTTCAGTAATTAACAGGTAAAAATCTTACACACTGTCCCTTTAAACTACAAATAAACTCATCTCTACAGGCAAGTAGGCCTATGATTAGGGCTGAACGATTTTAAGAAAAAATTGAATTGCAATTTTTCTGGCAGATATTGCAATTTCAATTTCATCCATGATTTCTTTCAAATTACATTTCAGTGCACATGAACATTTGCAAACATCACAGAAACTTACATCATACCATTCAAACACTAAATTCCACTAAACTGTAATGCAAGAATGAAAATTAAGTTAATAATTTATTTCAAATGTAGTCCTGTTTATTAAAAACAAACATGCTACATAGTCTACAATGAGCGCTTGAGCAACTGCAGTTATTCCACCTGAAGAACTAAAAGAGCATCTGTGTCTTAAGTAGAGCAAAAAAAGTATTTTAAAGTGGTGCAAGGTCAGTCTTTTATGGCTCAATTGAGCATGATTTTTGTATTTTATAACCAACGTATAAAATACAATACAACTTAAAGTTAACTAGCATCGCTTAACTTAAGTTAAGCAATGCTAAATATAGCTATGCTAATCGCGGTAGCCTTTCTATAACATTTGTAATGTAAACTAGCCTTATGCTAACAGTTTGTCAGCTAACAACAGAGGGAAATACCTCTTATCCATCGTGCGGAGGAGACTTTTAAACCATTCTTTGGTCACCGTGTTTACGGCAGTCCTTATCTCCTGGTGTCGTCAGCTGCTTCTGTCATACGGAGTTACACTGGCAAAAGAAGTTGTAACTGTCTGTTTGGTCCGAGTATCACTTTTACTAGATGTTTCTCCGGACTTTCTCGCCATGCACTCGAGTGATGGATTACGGACATTGATTAAATGGGGGCTAACACTGGCTTCACCAGCTCGAAACTCCTCAGACCGCACAGCGCTACACGCCGTATTTGGGATGAGGGCTCGCTCGGAGCGGAGCGGTTAACATCGGCCTCACGTTGCTGACTTGCCTTGAGGTGTTTCTAGTAAACACCACACAGTGGACATGTTGTGATGAAAAGCTGGTTAACTGCCTCGTGCTGCTCAATGTTCGCCTGCCAGCTGGCTGCAAACTGTGGAATGGATTTCCTGAACGGAGGCATGTCTCATCATTACACATTACACATTACACATGTTTCAGCAGGAGCAGAGCAGGTGACAGGGAATCAGTCATGGAGTCATTTCAGCAGAAACGGACATGGCTCATGGATCGGAAATTTTCGCAGGTTGGATCGGAATTTCCGATCCGTGAATTACATTGATCTCGGAACCCGATACCGATACTGGATCGGCCCCATCCCTAATGATAACTGCCCTACTTTTAATTACTTGACTGATTCACGGAAGCGTCGCGCATCTGACAGGCGGCAACAGGTTACTCACCTACAACCGCGATGAGCTTCTGCTCCATCAGTCATCTCTGCTGAGCAACATCAAACCTGCTGTCATTCTGCCATCGGAGCTCCGGCCGAGAAAGCGGGGAAGACGCAGGGGTGTCCGGAGCAGGATTCTGGTCAAAAATGTCGGTCAAAACAATTAAGACATTTCCTAATACCAAACCTTGGATTACTCCTCAACTTAGGCAAAGTTTGGGAAAGAAATACAAAGCATTTAAGGAAAATAATCTGACTGATGTGAAACTGGCAAATCGTGAGGTTAAAAAAAATATGGTACTGGAGGCAAAACTCAATGATCAAAGATCAAAGTCAGTTTTATTGTCAATTCTGCCATACTGTATGTGTTCAACATACAGTGAATTGAAATTTCGTTTCTCTCTGGCCAAGCAGTGTACAAAATACAATATAAAGACAAAACAAAAACTATCTAAGACAAAAAATCTAAATCTAAAAACTAAAATCTAAGAGCTAAAATCTGAAATGTGAAAGCAGTGCAACAGAAAACTGAAATACAAGGACAGACTGGAAAGGGAGTTCTCTAACATGAACACAAAACAAGCATTCCATAAGGTACACACATTAGCAGGTTGTGAACCCAAACCCATTGCACACTCAGCTACGGACACAGCACGGTTTGTGGAAGAGCTCAATACATTCTATGCTCGTTTTGATAAGGTGGATTATTCTGCTGAATGTGAGAGACTCCTGAGAGAACTTCCAGCAGCTGACCAGGATGCATTACTCCCTTTTACAGTGGAGGATGTGAGGCTTAATCTTTTACCAGGATAGATACTGTTGTATATTGCGTGTTCTTATCAAGAGATTACCAAGATTCAAAAAGGTTCAAATTTTCCAAAAGTTTATTTCCCTAACAATATTTCTAGTGCGTGAAAAGTCCCTCAGTCGTCCAGGTAGAATCCATGATAAAAGGAGAAGTTCAATTTGTCAACTGGACAAAGTTTGTTTGGTTGAAAACGTTTCGCCGCTCATCCGAGAGGCTTCGTCAGCTCTGGTTATTGTACTTTAGTTTAGTTTATTAAGGACAGTGTGCAGTTTCATTAAAAAGATGTCTGCACCAGATTTAGCTCAAAGCTAATTTCCATCTGCAGTCCTCACATCATAAAATACAATACAAAAATACGATAAAATGCAATTATAAATACAATAAAAATACAATACAATATAATAAAAAGAAATCACATATCAAATACAAGGTACAATCTTAACAGGCTAGTGCAGGATAAAATCTTAAAATATAAGCAATTCTAAAATAAACAATCTCAAAACAATTCTATACATTATCCAATATTAAAAAAGTGCGTGCATATTCATAAGTGCATACAGGTAGAAATCACACGCATAATTTAGGAGCAGGGTCATTGAGAGCAAAGGTGAACGCTGATGATAATAATAACCCCTTTCATTACTTTTATAAAGAGCAGCAGCTGTCGAATGGTACCCACGAGGGTATCATCCGACAGCCACCTACCTAACTGGTACTATTATTTTGAGGTGAAGCTTTAGAAATAGGGCCTTTGCCAACAGAGGATACCCACGAGGGTAACCTCTGTTGGCCAACTACCGTCTGGTATTAGTGAGAGCAGGACTGACTGTCCAGGAGCCAGCTTTTAACGGCTCGAGAGAATGTTAAAAAGTCTGCCATGTCCTTTATATGACTCGGGAGTCTGTTCCACTCCGTCACAGCTTTATAAGAAAAGGCTGATTGGGAGAAGGCAGTTCTCCTTTTTGGGACATCGCAGTCTCCCCTCGAAACAGACCTTAACACTCGGCTGGTGAGCCGAGCGCGTGGCTGGACATAGGTCTGTAGAGGGGGTGGGGCAGCGTCATGCAAGATTTTATGAACCAGACGAATATTGGAGAAGCTGATCAGATTTTCAAAGCTAAGCAATTTGTATTTTTTAAGTATATGACAATGATGGTGCCTTAGAGGCTTTTTATCCAGAATTTTTAGGGCCCGATTATGCAAGGATCTGAGAGGTTTGAGAACTGTCTGTTTGGCCTGAGACCATGAGGATATACAGTATGAAATATGAGATATGATCATTGCGTTAAAATATGTTTTTGCTGACTCCAAGGATAAAGAACTCCTGATTTGTTGAAAATTAAACATATTAAATTTTAAAACATGACAGACTTTTTTTATATGTTGTTTAAAACCAAGTGTAGAATCCAGGATTACCCCGAGGTATTTTACCTCCTCCACATTCCGGATCATATGGCCCGCCACATAAATATTAGGGTGTATATTTTGAGTCTTTTTATTTGAAAAGTACATCGTTACCGTTTTATCCGTGTTTAGTATTAGATTTGACCTACTCAGCCACTCAGAGGCTTTTGTCATTCCTGCTGTCAGTTTAGCTGCGACTGAGGATGCTTCCTTACCATGCGCATACACCACCGTGTCGTCAGCATACATCACGACCCCCACGTCATCTTTAAAGATGGAAGGCAGATCATTGATATATAAACTGAATAGCAACGGCCCCAGAATCGAACCTTGTGGCACTCCTTTAGTGCATGCTGTAAGCGGAGGTGTTTTATCGTTAATTTTAACGCATTGATTGCGATCCGATAAATATGATTGGATCCAACTCATGGTTTTGGGTGAAAGATCAAATTTCTGTAGTTTCTCTAGTAGAACATAGTGATTGACAGTGTCAAATGCCCTTCGAAGATCTAAGAAAATGGCCCCCACCAACCCTCCCTTGTCTAAGTTGGATTTAATTTCTTCAATAAAATAGCAGCATGCCGTGTGAGTGGAATGTTTTTTTCTAAAGCCAAATTGCCTGGCGTTCAGCAGATTTAGACTGTCAAGATGTTCGATTAGTTGTTCAGCAACAGTTTTTTCAATGACTTTGGCAATGGCAGGAAGTATGCTAATCGGTCTATAATTACTCATGTCTTTTTTATTGCCCGACTTGAAAATAGGAGTAACGATGGCAGTTTTCAGGGAAGATGGGAACACACATTCAGATAACGACAGATTAATTATGCAGGTTATAGGTGTAACTAAGACATCTTTAAATCTTTTTAAGAGATGCGTATCCAGACCCCACAAGTCTTTAGCCCTTGAGTCTGAGAGCGAGGACATTATATTAAAAACTGTTTCTTCACTCACGGATTGACTGGTTAGACACTGCTTATATCTCACTGCCAGGAGGCGCGTCCTACACTGAAAAGGCTCTGAGAACGAACCCTATTCAACGTCTAGGGCAGAGGGGTGGAGAGGGTCGTTAGACGTTGAATAGGGGGTCGTAACTAGTCACCAGAGTAATTTGGAAAACAAAGAGACAGATTAGGGGGGTTCGTTCTCAGAGCCTTTTCAGTGTAGGACGCGCCTCCTGGCAGTGAGATATAAGCAGTGTCTAACCAGTACAATAACCAGAGCTGACGAAGCCTCTCGGATGAGCGGCGAAACGTTTTCAACCAAACAAACTTTGTCCAGTTGACAAATTGAACTTCTCCTTTTATCAATATTTCTAATGCAGAGCTCTGGGTCCGAATTCCTGCGCTGGTGCGTACCCCTACATATGTCTTACCCAGTGCTTACAAAAAAGTGACTGCCCCTTCTCCATCAGACCCAGATCAATATCCCCCACAAATAATGAATATGCAAAACAAGTATCAGATGTCATATCAGGTTTCCGGCTGCTCCTCCTCGCTTTCTCCTGCTCTGCCACCAGACAGCCCACTCCTCTTATCAGCTTGGAGACTTCCCCTCCTCACACCTCAACAGTGTCTGCACAGATCACATTCCACACCTTCCAAAGCACAACCTCGCCTTATGCAGAAAACAGTTATGTTTCAGTGCTCATTCAAATAATACACAAATAAATGTTTATATGTTGTGTGATATAGGAATATGATTAGGTACTGTATATGCATGCTCCTAAAATTTATTAATTCAATATTTCTTCAATAGAGAGATAGTCTATTCAACGGAAATTACGTAATATCGATTGCGTTTTGCCATTGGTTAATGTACGCCTCTTCCGTTTTGTTTTTTTTCTGATACGGAAGTACAGACACGTGGAACAACACACACCGGCAGCTACTAAATAGTGAAATTTTAACATTCTGATCATGTCTAAACTTGCTATCATTGTGGTCACAGTTTTGGCTCTGGTGTGCCATGCAACAGGTATGATGTACTTTGACCCATTTTCTTTAGTGTTGTGTTGTGTCACGCTGTTGTGTTGTGTTGTGTCACGCTCAAGCGTTCTTGGTACTTGTGCATTTTAAGGTCGGATCTGTACAAACTCAAGATTAGAGCTACAAAATTCAGATTCATTTGTGTCTTAGTTTAGATGTTTGAGAATAGATCGTGTCTGAAATGCACAAATCACTTTTGTGACAAGCTGCCACTTTGCTCTGGTTAGCATGTTAAAGATCCACATGAGTTAGCATTTTGCTCTAATCCATTCAGTCGGGGAGGCAATAACTGACATATACCATTACTTGGTATATCTTGGTATATATCTACTATCTCTTAACAGAAATTGTACATTAAATAAGCTTAGGTTTTAAATGTCTATAACTGAGTGATCATTTTAATAGTGTTTTCAGTGCAGACCAACATGCTAGGGGTGAGACAAGATCTCGTGAGAGTACAACTGCATAGAGAAGGCAATACATAATAAGAAATACATTAAAACCACAATACAAACAAATCAAAACAAATAACCATCATACAATTAAAAGAGAGAGACATTAAATGAGAGAGAAGAGTGCAGAATGAATGCATACTATGCCAGAGTTTCCATCTGTAATCATTCGTCAGAAGTAGAAAGGAAGAATGCAGGTTTGATTGTAAATGGATTGATACTTGGATGTATTTTAATAAATTGTTAACCTACCCAGGGACTGAGGAAACTGCTTTAGCTAAATCTGGTGTAAAGCATCTCTTCTATCTTCCATCTTGTGAGATGAATGTGTTTTGCACATGGTTCCTGTTAAAATAAACCAATAAACTAAACTAAACATTTAGTCTCTTGTTTCTTGGAGATAAGCACTTGGTGGACTGTCCACTAGAAATGTCACATAGTGCACCTTTAAGTTGAATCTGACAGAGCTACTTTTATTATATTTGGGGCCAAAGATCTTGGTATCAGATTGAGTCATTCACTTGTGTATTTACAAGTGCATATTATAAAGAAATGAAAATGTGCTGAAATGTGTAGTTTTGTTTTGCAGATACTCCAAAGGTTCCCACTGAGGAGGTCTCAGTCTCTGTCGGAGATGAACCTGACCTGTCCTTTCCTAGGGGACAATGTCCAGAGCTCGGTATCTGGGTCATTAGGAATGAAACGTCTGATGTCTTCGTCTGCAATGAAAAACGTTCAGATTCCTCTGGCATGTTTAAGGGACAGTGTCCACAGATGGGACAAAGTTACACTGTCCAAATGGCTCCTGTGAAACTATCTGACCTGGGGGAATACTGCCTGGAAATCGATAAGAAGATCTGCAGCTGCAGAATCCTGAGTGAGTGTGAGGTTTAGTGCTGAGTTATACCTGGTTTAGTCCTTCTGGGTTTAGTTCTGGGTTAGACCTGGCTTAGACCTGGGTTAGACCTGGTTTAGTCCTGGGTAAGACCTGACTTAGTTCTGGGTTAGAACTGGGTTAGTTCTGGCTTAGACCTGGCTTAGACCTGGCTTAGACTTGGTTTAGTCCCACTTAGTTCCTGATCTAGCCCATGTTTAACCTCTTATTGTGTTTTGTAGAGGAACACTCCGGTGTGGACAGAGCAGACCAAGCTGCAGGTAAATTCTGGGGTCATCCTGGTTTAGTCCAATTTGAGTCCTGGTCTAGTCCAGGTTTTGATCTTTTTAACCTCTTGCTGTTTGTAGGGACAAAGAATAATTCAACTGTTACCTCCTCGAACATGGGGACTTTTCTCATTGGACTGATTGGACTGATTGTTTGGCGTGTTCTGAGTCCAGAATGAGAAACAAATCTGTAAGTTACATTTTTTTACTTTAAGTTCTCACCTAAAACAATTTCACATTTATAAACAGAACCTTTTTCATATAAACTAAAGTTCGGTCCCTAACCTGAATCTGTACTAGGGCTGCAGCTAATGATTATTTTGCTATTTAATTCATCTAGCAATTATTATTTCTATTAATTTATTAGTTTTTTAGAATACAAAAGGTCCGTGAATTTGAGTTTTTGACTGAATTTGACCCAGATGAAGCTAAAGGGAAGCTGCTTGATGCCGTCATGATTGACTTCATTCAGAGACAAAAGAGAGAATTCATCAAAAAGTTGTGGTCCATGTTTTAAAGCCTGTGTACAGACCATAGACTGTATACAGTACATACACTTTATACAGTCTGTCGTATAGTCCAGATAGCAGTTATTTGATTACTAAGTTGGTTAATCAATTAACTGCTGCCCCAATCAGTACAGAAGCTCAGGGTGGGCATCTGGAGTAAAGACCTTCTCTGATGGTTTGTTTATTTCCACAGGTTTCTCCATACCATGGTTCATGTTCACGTCAATGAAGGAAGAGGTCAAGGCCTTTTTTTCCCCTTTTTTTTAAAATCCATGGATGCTTATATTTTAGTCATCAGTATTTGTAACATGAAGTATTATTTATTTTAGTTTAATATGAAGTTTTATGACTGCTGCTATTCAACAAGAATGAAGTGCTAAAGAGGAAAATTGTGTATGACACTGTAAAGCCACGTTTACATGACCAACAAGCTGCCGAAACATTCACTTGAAGCCACTTCAGACGCATGAATTAGACGTTTCCTACATCATAAAAGGGAAGAGCATTTGACTGAAGGTGCGGGCAGAAGTACGCAGCATGCCGCCGAGTTTGGAGCCGAGGGGAGACAGCAAGGTGTGGTCAGAGGAAGCAAGTTTTCTCCTGCGTAACGCAGGAGAAAACTGATTTTAGCATATTATAAGTCACTTTATCTATTTTTATTTTATTTATTTTTGTCTTTACTGTGGAGGCTTCAAGACTTTAATTAAAACGAACTAGTTAATGTGATTTTTGTGTGTTTGTAAAGAAAAGCAACTTAAAGTGCATCAACATTTCTGAGCCTTTGCCTCACCAGCTGTAAACCTCACCACACATCACCAGGCCTAAAGCCGAACACAGATGCAAATGTCTGGGCATGAGATGGTGTTGGATCGTGGATGTTCCTGGTCTGTGGTCTTGTTGACCCTTATTTAACATGGAGCAGTCAGAGGCGGTGGGTTTACTGACACTGCAGGAAAAGCCTCACTGCTTATGGCTCAGTGGGAACGCAGATCTCTCTGCCCGGCTTCTGAGCGGGGCTTTGGTGAAGGCTGGCCGCTTGGAGTGCCCCACCAGGCTGCTGCTGTCGCCCCGCCACGATGAACATCCACACTTTGACCAATGCATGCACCACTGTATGGGATACTACTGGATATTTTTACTGTGTATAGGTCAGCGTGTGGAGCTCCCGGACGTGTCCGGTGTGAACGTATCTTATATAGTCTGTGTTGGTTAGTATTTTGTAGAATTTATTTTTGTATTTCTACTCTATAATATAAATGATGATTTTAGATTTTGAGGACACCTTTTGTCTTCTAGAATTTTTACTATAACTTGAAGATGCGTGAAAAGTCCCTCAGTCGTCCAGGTAGAATCCATGATAACAGGAGAAGTTCAATTTGTCAACTGGACAAAGTTTGTTTGGTTGAAAACGTTTCGCCGAGCTGACAAAGCCTCTCGGATGAGCGGCGAAACGTTTTCAACCAAACAAACTTTGTCCAGTTGACAAATTGAACTTCTCCTGTTATCTATAACTTGAAGACTATTTGGTTGAAACGTGTATGTGTCCTTTTGTGTATTTAATGGTAAATGATCACATTTTTATACAGCACTTTTACACCTTCAAGGTACACAGCGCTTTACAACAAGGAACCACTCACCCATTCACACACCCATTCACACACACATTCATATACACACATTCATACACACACATTCATACACACACATTCATACATACACCAGTGTATACAGACACTAGGGGCAGGGTGGGTTAAGTATCTTGCCCAAGGACACAACGACATCATTTATCTGTGGGAGCTGGACTCATTCTACCAACCCGCCGGTCAGTGGATCTGACCACTCACCAATTATGTCGAGAGCGGGACTCAAACCGCCAACCTTCAGGTCAGTGGACAAACGCTCTTACAAACTGAGTTACTGTCGCCCGCCGTATCCACTTAAAATAAATATAAAAGGACTTTTATATACGGATACAAGAGGTCGAAATGAGTTTCCTATTAGAGATAGTGTGAGGAGCTCAGTCACATGGGGGTTGCTCGGAGTAGAGCCGCTGCTACTCCACGTCGAGAGGAGCAGCTGAGGTGGCTCGGGCATCTGTTCCGGATGCCTCCTGGACACCTTCCTCGCCCCTTCCCCCCCGCCCCATCCAGAGGAGCTGGAGGAAGTGTCCGGGAGTCCCTGCTTAGACTGCTGCCCCCGTGACCTGGCCCCGGGGTAAGTGGAAGAAAATGGATGGATGGACTTTTATATAATTGGTCAGTGTGCCTGCCTATCAGCACAACTTTTTCAAGGCAAGTTTTGGCTGTCTCTTAGTACATGTGCACATTCTCAAAGTGTACCTGACGATTTTACAGTTTTGTACACAATTCTTGAATAATTTTTCTCTTCAGGATGATGAAACTTCGGCTTAGCACAGAGGAGTTTTTACGCACGTCCGCGGCGCGTCCTCGGGGTTCCACGAAGAGGCGGAGCGGGCGAACAGGATGGGGCAGGAAATGTGATGAGACTTTCAGCTTATGGGATCCGAATCTTAAGGTTCTGTTCATTTAAAAGAGCCAGTCTTTTAAATGAACAGAACAGAAGCTGATTTGAGAACTAATTTAATAACAAACTAAAGAGAGAAACGAAAGTGTAAGGCTCAGAGTGGGGCTGTTTACTCTGTGAAAATATGCATAATCTGAATACAACTTTTATACTACAATAATAAGAGACTAATTTAAAACTAGCAATAATTATTATGCCAGACACTTTTTTTTCTTTTTCTTTTTTGCACAAAGCTCTGACTTCTGGGCTGATCTTTGTGTTGATTCAGGGTTAATCGGTGTAAAAACACATAAAAACAAGAAAAAAAACCTGGCTCTTAAAAAAAATGGTTTGAGGCGCTTAAAGGAGCCGACTAGTTCACTCCTCTCGACGTGGAGGAGCAACGGCTCTACTCCGAGCTCCTCCCGTGTGACTGAGCTCTTCACCCTATCTCTAAGGGAGCGCCCAGCCATTTTGTGGAGGAAACTCATTTCGGCCGCTTGTATCCACGATCTTGTCCTTTCGGTCATTACCCAAAGCTCATGACCATAGTTGAGGGGAGGAACGTAGATTGATGGTAAAGTGAGAGCTTTGCCTTTTGACTCAGCTCCCTCTTCACCACAACGGTCCAGTAGAGCGACCACATCACTGCCAACGCTGCACCGATCCGCCGGTCAATCTCACGCTCCATCCTCCCCTCACTCGTCAACAAGACCCCGAGATACTTGAACTCCTCCCTTGAACTAACTTGAACTAACAGGAAATGTTGATATGAAAACACAGGCAGATACCGGGATTTGTGTTGCAACAAGTAGTTTAGTTTGTTCCCATGTGATATCGTGAAACCTGCTTGGCTTGTTGCATTTTGTTAGACAATGATTGATTAAGGAGCCCATATCACGCTGTTTTCTGATCTATGTTCTAATGTTGTTTCTTCTTCACAAACAGACCTGGAATTGTGTTTTGTTTCACTCACACATTTTTAACAAACAAACCTCCAGCTATAGGAAGAGCTGGAGAAGGCCTGCTGTGGTGCCTGTGGTGATCGGAGCACTCGGGGCTGTAAGGAGTGGCTGAAGGAGTGGTAACAGCAGATCCCAGGATAAACATCAGAGTCTCAATCCAGAAAAGTGCAGTACAGGAACAGCAAAAATACTGCGCAGGACTCTCAGGCTCCCAAACTGGATGAGGGTGAGAGACCAACACCGTGGAACGTGAGGAGCACACACACACACACACACACACAAATATTCAAACAAAAACGGCTAGAAAAAAATCAGTAAACTGTTTCTGTTGAACATAATTCAGCACAAATCTGTATCCAAGTCACTACATTTGAAACTTTATTACATCTCAAAATTTGTGTGAAATACTTTTACTTTTTACTCTTGAAGAACACAGGGTACTTTAATACTAGATTTTTTCATGCGATACTTTTACTTGAGTATTTCTTTGATCCTGTATCTGTACTTTTACTTAAGTAGCAAAATCGAGTACTTCTTCCACCACTGTATTTTTGTCACGATACTTGAAATATTTGTCTTTTAGTTTTATATATAAGAGTTATAACCCTGTGTGCATGTCTCTCCAAGTGGATTTGTAAGTCGATCTATTGAACCTGGCTTGGTCTTTTACCAGAGGTGGACAAAGGAGCTAAAAACTGTACTCAAAATAATCCTTATGTAGTACTTGGAAAAATTACTACTCAAGTAACGTTAAAGTTACGTTACGTAAATGCTGCAACATAATATCTGATTTATATATATATTTTTATATTTTTTTTATTATCCTTTATTTATCCGTGTGGGGAAATTATTTCTCTGCATTTGACCCATCCTTCAGGAGCAGTAATTTAAAGTTAATGTAATATAAATCTGCTATTTTCAAAGAATAGATGCGAAAAAATCAAAAAACAAAATCATATTTGAAGGAGCGGTGCAAGAAACACAAATGTTCAAATCATTTCATATTGTCACATAAACATTTTGTCACTTATAGACTCACAGTGGGAAGAGAAACCACAACTTTTACTCAAATAAGAGGAAGAAAGTAAGAGGAACACTTCGTCATTTGGTGTATAAATACAATGTACAACACAACAAGTTTATTCAACTCAAAAATCTTGTGTACTACGTAAACTACGTAAACTACGTAATATCGACTGCGTTTTGCCATTGGTGAATGTACGTCCCTTCCATTTTGCTTTTTTTCTGATACGCAAGTACAGACGTGTGGAACGACAACACATCGGCAGCTAATAAATAGTGAAATATTTAGTACAGTGCATACACTTTATACTGTTTATACATATGATCATGTATAAACATGTTATTGTGGTCACAGTTTTGGTTCTACTGTGCCACCCAACAGGTATGGCCTGCTTTGATCCATTTTCTTTAGTGTTGTGTTGTGTTGTGTTGTGTCACGCTCAAGCGTTCTTGGTACTTGGTACTAGATCAGATCTGGACAAACTCAAGATTAGAGCTACAAAAATCAGATTCATTTGTGTCTTAGTTTAGATGTTTGAGAATAGATCGTGTCTGAAATGCACAAATCACTTTTGTGACGAGTTGCCGCGTTGCTCTGGTTAGCATGTTAAAGACCCATGTGGTTGGTTAGCACATGAGCTAGCATTTTGCTCTAATCTATTCGATCAGGGAAGGCAATAACTGACTTATACCATTACTTGGTATATCTTGGTATATAAATCTACTATCTTTTAACAGAAATTGTACATTAAATGAGCTTATGTTTTAAATGTCTATAACTGAGTTATCATTTTAACAGTGTTTTCAGAGCAGACCAACATGCTAGGGGTGAGACAAGATCTCGTGAGAGTACAACTGCATAGACAAGGCAATACAGAATAAGAAACACATTAAAACCACAATACAAACAAATCAAAACAAATAACCATCATAAAATTAAAAGAGAGAGACATTAAATGAGAGAGAAGAGTGTAGAATGAATGCATACTATGCCAGAGTTTCTATCTGTAATCATTCGTCAGAAGTAGAAAGGAAGAATGCAGGTTTGATTGTAAATGGATTGATACTTGGATGTATTTTAATAATTTGTTAACCTACCCGGGGACTGAGGAAATTGCTTTAGCTAAATCTGGTGTAAAGCATCTCTTCTATCTTCCATCTTGTGAGATGAATGTGTTTTGCACATGGTTCCTGTTAAAATGAACCAATAAACTAAACTAAACATTTAATCTCTTGTTTCTTTGAGATAAGCACTTGGTGGACTGTCCAGTAGAAATGTCACATAGTGCAACTTTAAGGTGAATCTGACAGAGCTACTTTTATTATATTTGGGGCCAAAGATCTTGGTATCAGATTGAGTCATTCACTTGTGTATTTACAAGTGCATATTATAAAGAAATGAAAATGTGCTGAAATGTGTAGTTTTGATTTGCAGGTACTTCAAAGGTTCCCACTGAGGAGGTCTCAGTCTCTGTCGGAGATGAACCTGTCCTGTCCTTTCCTAGGGGACAATGTCCAAAGCTCGATACCTGGGTCATTAGGACTGAAACGTCTGATGTCTTCGCCTGCCGTGAAAACGGTCCAAAATCCTCTGGCAGGTTTACGGGACAGTGTCCACAGGAGGGACAAAGTTACACTTTGTCCCTTCTGACTCCTGTGAAACTATCTGACCTGGGGGAATACTGCCTGGAAATCAAGAAGAAGATCTGCAGCTGCATAAACCTGAGTGAGTGTGAGGTTTAGTGCTGAGTTAGACATGGTTTAGTCCTGGGTAAGACCTGACTTAGTTCTGGCTTAGACCTGGCTTAGTCCTGGGTTAGACCTGGTTTAGTCCTGGGTAAGACCTGACTTAGTTCTGGGTTAGACCTAATTTAGTCCTGGGTTAGAACTGGGTTAGTTCTGGCTTAGAACTGGCTTAGTCCTGGGTTAGACCTGGTTTAGTCCCACTTAGTTCCTGATCTAGCCCATGTTTAACCTCTTATTGTGTTTTGTAGAGGAAGACTCCGGTGTGGACAGAGCAGACCAAGCTGCAGGTAAATTCTGGTGTCATCCTGGTTTAGTCCAATTTGAGTCCAGGTTTTGATCTTTTTAACCTCTTGGTGTTTGTAGGGACAAAGAATAATTCCACTGTTACCTCCTTGAACATGGGGACTTTTCTCATTGGACTGATTGGATGGATTGTTTGGCGTGTTCTGAGACCAGAATGAGAAACAAATCTGTAAGTTACATTTTTTTTTACTTTAACTTCTCACCTAAAACAATTTCACATTTATAAACAGAACCTTTTTCATATAAACTAAAGTTCGGTCCCTAACCTGAATCTGTACTAGGGCTGCAGCTAATGATTATGTTGCTAATCAGTTCATCTAGCAATTATTATTTCTATTAATTTATTAGTTTTTTAGAATACAAAAGGTCCGTGAATTTGAGTTTTTGACTGAATTTGACCCAGATGAAGCTAAAGGGAAGCTGGTTGATGCCGTCATGATTGACTTCATTCAGAGACAAAAGAGAGAATTCATCAAAAAGTTGTGGTCCATGTTTTAAAGCCTGTGTACAGACCATAGACTGTATACAGTACAGGCGGCACGGTAGCAGAGTGGTTAGCGCTCTTGCTTCACAGCAAGAAGGTTCCGGGTACGATCCCCGGGTCGCCCAGACCTTTCCGTGTGTGTTCTGTGTGGCGTTTGCATGCATGGTCTGGGTTCGATCCCCGGGTCGCCCGAGCCTTTCTGTGTGGAGTTTGCATGTTCTCCCCGTGTCTGGGTGGGTTTCCTCCGGGCACTCCGGTTTCCCCCACCAACCCAAAAACATGCACCATAGGTACTCCAGCTTAGGTCCTGACCAAACTGAAGCAAGAAGATCATGGAGATGGTCCCCGGGCGCCCTAATGTGTGCTGCCCACTGCTCCTAATATATATATATATAGGATGGGTTAAAATGCAGAGAAGAATTTCTCCAGTGTGAGATCAATAAAGTTCACTTCTTCTTACATACACTTTATACAGTCTGTCGTATAGCCCTGATAGCAGTTATTTGATTACGTGATTACGTTTAAGTTGGTTAATCAATTAACTGCTGCCCCAATCAGTACAGAAGCTCGGGGTGGGCATCTGGAGTAAAGACCTTCTCTGATGGTTTGTGTATTTCCACAGGTTTCTCCATACCATGGTTCATGTTCATGTCCCAATAAAGGAAAAGATCAAGGCCTTTTTTTTTCCCTTTTTTTTTTTTTTAATCCATGGATGCTTATATTTTAGTCATCAGTATTTGTAACAGTATTTGTAACATGAAGACAGACTCCCCCATCACCACAGTGGACTCCTTCCGGTTCCTGGGCACTTACATCACACAGGACCTCAGGTGGGAGCCGACCATCAACTCCCTCATCAAGAAGGCCCAGCAGAGGTTGGACTACCTGCGGCAGCTAAGAAAAGCCAAGCTGCCAGTCCAGATGATGGTGCAGTTCTACACAGCCATCATTGAGTCCATCCTCACATCTTCCATCAATGTGTGGTATGCTGGAGCCACTGCCAGGGACAAACAGAGACTGCAGCGCATTGTGCGCTCTGCCGAGAAGGTGATTGGCTGCAGCCTTCCATCTATCCAGGACCTGTACGTCTCCAGGACTCGGGGGCGAGCAGGCCGGATAGCAGCTGACACTTCTCACCCTGGACATGGACTATTTGAGCCACTTCCCTCTGGTAGGAGGCTACGGTCCATCGGGACCAGAACCTCCCGTCACAAGAACAGTTTCTTTCCCTCTGCTGTTGGACTCATGAACAATTCATAACATCTGCACAAAGCTGGACACTTTATATCACGAGTCACTTTAATTACGTCGTGTTTGCACTACTGTTCTGATGCTGCTCATCTGGACCTTTTTGTTATTTGGATTGCTTATTGTTTTTTACTATATTATAGCTATATTTTAGTTATTACTATTATTTAGTGTCTATACTCTAGTTATTACTATTATTATTTCGTGTTTTATGTTTGCACCTTATCACCAAGACAAGTTCCTAGTTTTGTGAACTCTGTTCACTTGACAATGGCAATAAAAATCTTTCTGATTCTGATTATTTTAGTTTAATATGAAGTTTTATGACTGCTGTTATTCAACAAGAATGAAGTGCTAAAGAGGAAAATTGTGTATGACACTGTAAAGCCACGTTTACACGACAACAACTGCTGAAACATTAACTTGAAGCCACTTCAGACGCATGAATTAGACGTTTCCTACGTCATAAAAGGGAAGAGTATTTGACTGAAGGTGCGGGCAGAAGTACGCAGCATGCCGCCGAGTTTGGAGCCGAGGGGAGACAGCAAGGTGTGGTCAGAGGAAGCAAGTTTTCTCCTGCGTTACTAATTTTAGCATACTATAAGTCATTTTATCTATTTTAATTTTATTTATTTTTCTCTTTACTGTGGAGGCTTCAAGGCTTTAATTAAAACTAACTAGTTAATGTGATTTTTGTGTGTTTGTAAAGAAAAGCAACTTAGAGTGCATCAACATTTCTGAGCCTACACTTTGCCTCACCAGCTGTAAACCTCACCACACATCACCAGGCCTAAAGCCGAACACAGACGCAAAGGTCTGGGCATGAGATGGTGTTGGATCGTGGATGTTCCTGGTCTGTGGTCTTGTTGACCCTTATTTAACATGGAGCAGTCAGAGGCGGTGGGTTTACTGACGCTGCAGGAAAAGCCTCACTGCTTATGGCTGAGTGGGAACGTGGATCGCTCTGCCTGGCTTCTGAGCGGGGCTTTGGTGAAGGCTGGCCGCTTGGAGTGCTCCGTCAGGCTGCTGCTGTCACCTCGCCATGGTGAACATCCACAATTTGACCAATGCATGCACCACTGTATGGGATTCTACTGGATATTTTTCTGTGTATAGGTTAGCATGTGAAGCTCCTGGACGTGTCCGGTGTGAACGTATTTATTTTTGTATTTCTACTCTATAATATAAATGATGATTTTAGATTTTGAGGACACCTTTTGTCTTCTAGAATTTTTACTATAACTTGAAGACTAACTATTTGGTCTAAACGTGTATGTGTCCTTTTTTTGTATTTAAAGATCCCATGACATGGTACTTCTTGATGCTTTTATATGGCTCCTTAATGGTTCCCTAATACTGTAAATGAATCCTTCTTCAAAATCAACACTCAGTGCATGAGAAAGAGAGATAAGATGAGAAAGAGTATTTTTTCTCCCTCAGAACAGGTCATAATGGGAGTTGTTGCTTGAATGCAAATGAGGAGAAAAAAGCTGGCCAATAGTAGAGGGTGGGGGCGTGGCCAAACGCTCCGGTCTCCGCTCTGAGCTCTCAGCTGATCCATTTCCTTGTTTTTGCACGGGGGAGAGATTTCAAGCGTTCCATTGAAAAATAAACACATTTCCACAGAAAATAAAATTAAACCACTGCTGTTCAAAGGTCCAGAGGCTCAGATAAAGGACTTCTGAGCCTAGAAACACTCGGACGTGCCTCCAGGCAAATAAAAAAAACGCATTTCGCATTGCCTAGCACATTCGCAGTCCAAACTCTCTGGGCGTGATTTACAGAGATGCTGAGTACAGACAGACGGGGGTGGAACTGCATTTGCATTTCTTTTTTCGATCTGACGTCAATAAGGTGCCTTGTTCAAACTCGCCCGTTTGAGCTCTGATTTTTTGTAACGCAGAAAAGGATCGCAAATGCTTCAGTTTAGACATTTCACAACTTTTAACCATGGGGAGGGGGAGGGCTAAACAGGGTAGGGGAGCTCACATTAACGTTCAAAAACCTCATAAAGTGAAAATTTCATGCCATGGGACCTTTAATGGTAAATGATCACATTTTTATACAGCACTTTTCCACCTTCAAGCCACTCAACGCTTTACAACAAGGAACCACTCACCCATTCACACACACACACACATTCATACATACAGCAGTGTATACAGACACTAGGGGCAGGGTGGGTTAAGTGTCTTACCCAAGGACACAACGACATCATTCATCTGTGGGAGCTGGACTCACAGCACCAACCCACAGGTCAGTGGATCTGACCGCTCACCAATTATGTCAAGAGCGGGATTCAAACCGCCAACCTTCATGTCAGTGGACAAACGCTGGATGGACAAAAATGGATGGATGGACTTTTATATAATTGGTCAGTATGCTTGCCAATCAGCACAACATTTTCAAGGCAAGTTTTGGCTGTCTCTTAGTACATGTGCACGATTTTACAGTTTTGTTCACAATTCTTGAATCACTGAAGCACTCACTTCCTTATTTGTCTTCTATAACTCTAGGTATGTTTTTGTTGAGGAAGAAACATTATCATGTAGATCAAAAAATGAACTTGTATTATATACTCACATTTATTTGGTGCTAAATACACAGCACTACATACTCTACATGAACCGTAATCAAGCAATAAATCGTAAGCAAATCTTTTGTTTTTTTTCTCATTAGAAACACAGAAAGTGTACAGGAGAGCTGCAGAAGCGGAGAGGATGGACAGCGCGTGTTGGTTAACTTGTAATATGTTCCAATGTCCACAAGATGGCGGTAGAATGTAGAATTTTAAGTAGATACAACAGATTCACTTCAGTCTGTTTGGGTTGTATGCAGGGCCGGCCCAAGCCTTTATGGGGCCCTAAGCAGAATTTGATTTGGGTGGGGGGGGGGGGTGGGAGTGACTATTTTTTTCCCCGAGGACCGGGGGTGTGAGTGACTATTTTTTCGAGAGGACCGGGGGGGTTGGGGCCACCTAACTGGTCTTGGGGGCCCCCTGGTGGCGTGGGGGCCCTAAGCAGCCGCTTAGTTCGCTTATGCCTTGGGCCGGCCCTGGTTGTGTGTGACTAAAGACAGCAGAGATAATAGCATCCAATCCAATCCAATCCAACTTTATTTCTATAGCACATTTTATAAACAGAGACAGTTTCCAAAGTGCTGCACATAAAATTCAATAGAACTTAATAATAACATTACTAAAATAGCAATAAATAAAGTGATAATAATAAAATAACTAAAAACAAAAGCAATTATAAAAAATAAAAACATGACTAAAATAGCAATAAAGTGATAATAAAATAACTAAAAACAAAAGCTTTTATAAAAACATTACTAAAAAAAGCAATAAATAAAGGGATAATAATAAAATAACTAAAAACAAAAGCAATTTATAAAAACACAGAGGACCACACAACTCACGCGGTATTAAAAGCAAGAGAATAAAAGTGGGTCTTAAGACAAGACTTAAAACTCTCCAGTGTGGGGGCTGTTTGGACATGAGGGGGCAGAGCGTTCCATAACTTAGGGCCAACCACAGAGAAAGCCCTGTCCCCCCGAGCATCTTTAAAGTTCCCATGTGCCTGAATCATTGAGGACTGTACCCGAATGCCAAGGGTGTTAAAGATGTCTCTATTGCAAGAATTGTGTTGGTGGACTATATTTAAGATCCATTCATGAAGACTGTCCCCCTACAAAGTGCGGGGCTATAGGGACAGCGTCACTCTTCATGTCTTATGAGTCAATTTTATGCGCAGTGTTATTTTTCTTATATCAGACACAACACATAGACTTTTGGCTTTGTTTTAACACGCACTTAAACGGATAATAGGAATGATCCACCAAGGCAGGGCAATGATAACTGCCCTACTTTTAATTACTTGGCTGATTCACGGAAGCATCGCGCCTCTGACATGCGGCGGCAACAGGTTATTCACCTACAACCGCGATGAGATTCTGCTCCATCAGTCATCTCTGCTGAGCAACATCAAACCTGCTGTCATTCTGCCATCGGAGCTCCGGCCGAGAAAGCGGGGAAGACGCAGGGGTGTCCGGAGCAAGATTCTGGTAAAAAATGTTGGTCAAAACAATTAAGAAATTTCCTAATACCAAGCCTTGGGTTACTCCTCAACTTAGGCAAAGTTTGGGAAAGAAATACAAAGCATTTAAGGAAAATAATCTGACTGATATGAAACTGGTAAATCGTGAGGTAAAAAAAATATGGTACTGGAGGCAAAACTGAAATACAAGGACAGACTGGAAAGGGAGTTCTCTAACATACACAAAACAAGCATTCCATAAGGTACACACATTAGCAGGTTGTGAACCCAAACCCATTGCAGACTCAGCTACGGACACAGCACGGTTTGTGGAAGAGCTCAATACATTCTATGCTCGTTTTGATAAGGTGGATTATTCTACTGAAGCACCTGATGATCCAGAAACTGCAACAACCCAGTATCTCATTCAGGCTGATCCATCTCATCCATAACTTCCTAGCAGGATGTACGATTAACCCTAAACCATAAACCCTGGTGCGTCGCAGGGATGTGTGCTTAGCCCATTTCTTTTCACCCTTTACACAAATGACAATATTTGTCCCTCCAAAAATATGACATATCTAAAATACACAGATGATACTGCTATCCTTACCTTGCTCAAAGACAATAATTCAGTTATGGACTATTATAGCGCAATCATAAAATTCACCAGGTGGTGCAGTGAGAACCATCTCCACCTCAACGTCAGTAAAACAAACAAACTCATTTTCAACGACCCCCCCCCCCACTACAGCCACCCATCATCATTAGCATTAGCATTAGCATCATTAGCAGCCAGACAGTAGAGACAGTGGACACTTTCAAATATCTCAGAGTCACAATAGACAACGCACTTACATTTGATCAGCATATCACGGACATTTACAAAAGAAGCCATCAACGACTGTCAGTAATCAGGAAACTCAAAGGACTCTGTTTCTCCACATCTGTTATTACTGTTGTACCAATCCATTATCCAATCTATTCTGTTGTATTGTTCCACCTGCTTTTTCAGTCTGCTCACTGTTAAAAAATGGTCTAAACTCACAAAGGTGACACACACAGCTGCTAAAATCATAGGACTCCACACACTAAACCTTGCCGATCTTAACGACAGGGCTATTGGACGGGGCTACAGGACCTCACTCACCCACTACAGGAGCACCCCACCCCAAAATCACATTTGAAGGAGCGGTGCAAGAAACACAAATGTTCAAATCACTTATAGACTCACAGTGGGAAGAGAAACCACAACTTTTACTCAAGTAAGAGGAAGTAAGTAAGAGGAATACTTCGTACAGTCATTTGGTGTAAGGGCGGCAGTAGCTCATTTGGTAGAGCGTTTGTCCACTGATCCAAAGGTTGGCGGCTCAAATCCTGCTCTTGACATAAGAAACATCAGTGGTTGAGCGGTCAGATCCACTGGCCCACAGGTTGGTTGGTACGGTTCCAGCTCCCACAGATGAATGCTGCTGTTGTTGAATGCTGCTGTTTAAAGCGCTTTGGGTGCTTTGAAGAAAGGAACCACTCAAGCTTTGAAGGTGGAAAAGCGCTATATAAAGATGTGACCATTTACCATGTGACCAAAAATACAATGTACAACACAACAAGTTTATTCAACTCAAAATTCTTGTGTAAATTGTTTCATCAAGTTAGGCAGATTTTTTTTTACTCTATTCAATGGAAACTACGTAATAATGTACGTCTCTTCGATTTTGTTTTTTTTTCTGATACGGAAGTACAGACACGTGGAACAACAACACATCGGCAGTTACTAAATAGTGAAATTTTAACATTCTGATCATGTCTAAACTTGCTATAATCGTGGTCACAGTTTTGGCTCTGCTGTGCCATGCAACAGGTATGGCCTGCTTTGATCCATTTTCTTTAGTGTTGTATCGTGTTGTGTCACACTCATGGAGTAGCGTGACACAACACGTGTGGTTGGTTAGCACGTGAGCTAGCATTTTGCTCTAATCCATTCGACCAGGAAAGGCAATAACTGACTTATACCATTACTTGGTATATCTTGGTACAGTCATACCTCACCTTACGGAAGACTCAAATAACGAATAATCCAAGTTACGAAACGCCTTTACGTAAAATTTTCGTCTCTGAATACGAAAGAAAATTCAAGTTACGAAACGCGAAATCTCAAAAATTCATATAATGCGCGCTCAGCTTCGCAGCCACCCGAATCCCCCGAAACGTAAATACACTTGTAAATACTCTCTCCAACAGGGTTTAGGGGGGTATTGGGGGCCTCGTAAACTGACAGAGCTACTTTTATAATATTTGAGTAACATTTGGGGGCAAAGATCTTGGTATCCGATTGAGTCATTCACTTGTGTATTTACAGGTGCATATTATAAAGAAAAGAAAATGAGCTGAAATGTGTAGTTTTGTTTTGCAGATACTCCAAAGGTTCCCACTGAGGAGGTCTCAGTCTCTGTCGGAGATGAACCTGTCCTGTCCTTTCCTCCTCAGAGCACGATATCTGGGCCATTAGAAATGAAACGTCTGATGTCTTCGTCTGCAATGAAAACCGTCCAAAACTGTCTGACATGTTTAAGGGAGAGTGTCCACAGAAGGGACAAATTTACACTGTCCAAATGGCTCCTGCGAAACTATCTGACCTGGGGGTATACTGCCTGGAAATCAAGAAGAAGATCTGCAGCTGCAGAATCCTGAGTGAGTGTGAGGTTTAGTGCTGAGTTAGACCTGGTTTAGTTTTGGGTTAGACCTGGTTTAGTTCTGGGTTAGACTTTGTTTAGTCCTGGGTTAGACATGGCTTAGTCCCGGGTTTGACCTAATTTAGTCCTGGGTTAGAACTGGCTTAGTCCTGGGTTAGACCTTGCTTAGTCCCACTTAGTTCCTGATCTAGCCCATGTTTAACCTCTTATTGTGTTTTGTAGAGGAACACTCCGGTGTGGTCAGAACAGACCAAGCTGCAGGTACATTCTGGGGCCCATCCTGGTTTAGTCCATTTAAGTCCTGGTCTAGTCCAGGTTTTGATCTTTTTAACCTCTTGCTGTTTGTAGGGACAAAGAATAATTCAACTGTTACCTCCTCGAACATGGGGACTTTTCTCATTGGACTGATTGGACGGATTGTTTGGAGTGTTCTGAGAAAAAAATCTGTAAGTTACTTTTTTTTTTTTTTTAGTTAAGTTCTCACCTAAAACCATTTCATATTTATAAACAGAACCTTTTTCATATAAAACTAAAGTTCGGTCCCTAGCCTGAATCTGTACTAGGGCTGCAGCTAATGATTATGTTGCTAATCAGTTCATCTAGCAATTATTATTTCTATTAATCGATTAGTTTTTTAGAATACAAAAGGTACCCGTGAATTTGAGATTTTGACTAAATTTGATCCAGATGAAGCTAAAGGGAAGCTGCTTGATGCCGTCATGATTGACTTCATTCAGAGACAAAAGAGAGAATTCATCAAAAAGTGGTGGTCCATGTTTTAAAGCCTGTACAGACCATAGACTGTATACAGTACATACACTTTATACAGTCTGTCGTATAGCCCTGATAGCAGTTATTTGATTACTAAGTTGGTTAATCAATTAACTGCAGCCCCAATCAGTACAGAAGCTCAGGGTGGGCATCTGGAGTAAAGACCTTCTCTGATGGTTTGTGTATTTCCACAGGTTTCTCCATACCATGGTCCAATGAAGGAAGAGGTCAAGGCCTCTCTCTCTGGAGTATGAAGCATCTTAAACGTCCCATGGCATGAAATTTTCACTTTCTGAGGTTTTTGAACGTTAATGTGAGCTCCCCTACCCTCTTTAGGCCCCCCCCCCCCCCCCGGTTAAAAGTTGCGAAATGTCTAAACTGAGCATTTGCAATCCTTTTCTGCGTTAGAAAAAATCAGAGCTCAAACGGGCGATTTTGAACAAGGAAACTTATTGACGTCAGCTCGAAAAAAGAAATGCAAATGCAGTTCCACCCCCGTCTGTCCCTACTCAGCGTCTCTGTAAATCACGCCCAGAGAGTTTGGACTGCGGAGGAGCTACGCAATGCGAAATGCGTGTTTTTATTTGGCTGGAGGAACTTGTGAGTGTTTCTAGGCTCGGAAGTCCTTTATCTGAGCCTGTGGATATCTGAAACAGCAGTGGTTTAATTTTATTTTCTGTGGAAATGTGTTTATTTTTCAATGGAATGCTTCTCATCTCTCCCTCCGCTCAAAAACACAGAAGTGGGTCAGAGCGCACAGGCACAGCTGAGAGCTGAGAGCGGAGAGTTTGGCCACGTCCCCACCCTCTACTATAGGCCATCTCTGTCCTCCTCATTTGCATTCAAGCAACAACGAGTGTTCCAGAGTGACATTTATGACTCTTTCTCATCTTATCTCTGTTTCTCATGCACTGAGTGTTGATTTTGAAGAAGGATTCATTTACAGTATTAGGGAACCATTAAGGAGCCATATAAAAGCATCAAGAAGTACCATGTCATGGGATCTTTAATTGCATTCTATGCATTTTAATGTATTCTGGATTCTATTTATCCATAGCTTAATGTTAGAAGGATTGAAAAACAATACTTACATGTATTGAGAGAGAGAGAGATGGGATCTGTGCTGAGCTGTGAACTGTCTTTTCACTCCAAATACTAAAGTCAAACTAAACTCCAAATAAGAAAGGAAAAATGAAAATGATTATTTGTGGTAAACCAAAACGAGATATTTACTGCATACTTGGAAGAGTAAATGACAAAATGAATTTATTTCAAAGATATATCATAGAAACACTGAGCCATACCAGAAATAACATACAGAAAATGGATATGGATCATTTTGAACCCATGTTGTGCATTAGAAGGGTAGTGATACAAAAATGTTTTTTTATTCAAAAAGTAAGAAAGAATTATGTATGATGGTCCAAAACAATTAATTGAGGAATACCTTGACTACTGAATGATGAGATTAATTTATTGCAAAGATATCAAAAATAAAAACTCGACCGGGTCACTTTTGACCTACGTTATGCAAGTGTTAAGCAAAGATTTATAAGTGGGCATAAGGTGGACAGTGGCATGGTCAGAATTTACGAGGGATGGGAGGGATTTGGCCTTGTAAGCATTTTTTATGTTGCCGTAGCATTTGTCCAGAATTTTTTCCTTACGAGTGCTGCACTTTATGTATTGATAAAAACCATGAAGTGCTTGCTCTGGACAGCAATGATTAAAATCTCCAAGCATAAAAACAGGTGCCTCAGGCGTGCGCAGAAGTTGTTTGTGTACACACTCCGCAAGACTACTTGTAACTTTTGCGGCATTCCCACTTGGGGGTACATATGCGGCACAGATGACCATGTTACCAAATTCTCTTGGTAGATAGAAGGGGTGCATAGACAAAGTAGTTCCAAGTCGTGACTACACAGTACTTCCCGGACAGTAACTTGCTTGCACCAGTCATTTCTGATAAAAACAGACACCTCCGCCTCTGCATTTCCCCGAAGACGCAGTCCTATCCGCGCGGACACAAGAGAATCCATCCACCTGCAACAGGTCATCTGGAATGTCCGGTCGGAGCCACGTCTTCGTGAGCAACATAACACAAGACTCGCGGTACTTGTGGCAGTGCCGACTGATCAGTCATAACTCGCCCATCTTATTTGTTAGGGACCAAACATTACTAAGAATCATAGAGGGGAGCGGCGGTCTGTTACCTCTTCTGCGGAGCCGCTGCCTCACGCCTGCCGCGCTTCCTCCGCCGCCTCGTAGTCCCATTTGTGGTGGTTGTCCTCAGTAGCTCCTCGGGTATTCCACATGGGGTGGTACCCGCCGCATCCCGCAAGGACAGCAGAAAGTCTCTAGTGTAGACTAATAGTAGTCCGTTGCTCCCAGAAAGCAAAGACGTCTGGGCGCCAAGAAGTCCGTCCACCGCCCAGAGCAGAAGCAACATAGCCAGAAGCTTCATATTCCCACGCTCTTGCCCAGCACCAAAAACCGGGCACAGTCGCCGAAATCCAAAAAGTCCAGCAATACACAGGTAAGCGTAGACTGTCCTCGCCACACTCATACACCACACAGAAACTGATTTTTTTTAAGTTTAAAAATACTACAGCCGCAGAGCAGGACCCGGGTCGCCACAGCGCAGCGCCCCCCCTCCCGGAAGTGTTTATTGTGTAGTAGTGCAGTGCTAAAGGTAGGAGTATTAGTGGTAGCAGTAGTTGTAGCAGTAGATGTAGCGGTAGGTGTAGCAGTAGGTGTAGCAGTAGTTGTAGCAGTAGTTGTAGCAGTAGTTGTAGCAGTAGTTGTAGCGGTAGTTGTAGCAGTAGATGTAGCGGTAGGTGTAGCGGTAGTTTTAGCAGTAGGTGTAGGAGTAGGTGTAGCAGTAGGTGTAGCAGTAGTTGTAGCAGTAGGTGTAGCGGTAGGTGTAGCGGTAGGTGTAGCGGTAGTTGTAGCAGTAGATGTAGCGGTAGGTGTAGCGGTAGTTGTAGCAGTAGATGTAGCGGTAGGTGTAGCGGTAGTTGTAGCAGTAGGTGTAGCGGTAGTTGTAGCAGTAGATGTAGCGGTAGGTGTAGCGGTAGTTGTAGCAGTAGGTGTAGCGGTAGTTTTAGCAGTAGGTGTAGGAGTAGGTGTAGCAGTAGTTGTAGCAGTAGGTGTAGCGGTAGGTGTAGCGGTAGTTGTAGCAGTAGATGTAGCGGTAGGTGTAGCGGTAGTTTTAGCAGTAGGTGTAGCGGTAGTTGTAGCAGTAGGTGTAGCAGTAGGTAGTGATGGCCAAATGAAGCACCATGAACCATCTGAGGCTTTCAGGCAATTGTACTGGTACAGGAGCCAATGCCTCGCCAAATGATTCAATATGTTCAACTACTACACCATCTTGTGGACAAAAAAATGTAACACATGTAAAAAGTGAAACCAAATGGAATCATGTTCCATGTAAAACATCACACTCAGTGGTTGCAAAAAAGATCCTCAATTCTCTAATCTTCTTCTGCATCAAGTTTTTATTTTAAGCACTGTCCACATCAAACACACAAACACCTCAGAGAAAGACAGACAACATAACTATAAACTGTCCCAGTGCCTCTCTTGCTTCTTCTGATCCACTCCACTTCAGCAGTGGCATGATCCATGCAATTTGCTTAAATAACACAAATGTAATTTTTGAGCTGAAAGAATGTTGAACTGGCTGTACATCATATTCAGTGAAAAAAATAAAATAAATAAATAAGAATATACGTAGGTTACACAGCCATATTCTGGTAGTAAAACCAAAATGCTCTATAAATAAAAAAAGCTTCTTTTAGCATGTGAAAGTTAAAATAAAGTGAAAGTGAATAAAATAAGCAGTAGACTATGAAGTGTGAGTGTGCAGTAACACAGTAAATGAACCAATGATGTCATCTTCACGAAAGCGAGGCCTCACATTCACAGGTCACGTGTTTTAGCAAACTGAAGCGTCAAGTACATTCTTATTAAAAATTTCGTCCTATAGATAATTATGTGATTAAGTTGATGATATTCATTTTCCATTGATTACTTAAACATATATAGATTTCCCAATCTTCTGTACTGCGTTATGTCATCACGATGTACCCTATCTTTATCATGTAATTAAGATACGATATAACAAATCTTAAAGTCCTGTTGTGATATATTTATAACATTTTACTGACATTGGAGAAGCGTCATGAATTGTTGTAGACTATAGAATTTTACTGTGCTCTAACATGACTCAATAAGGAGACCAATATTCAATACAGCGGTAAATGGAGCCTAAACACTCACGTCACTCACTGGAATGCTCAGCAGCGCAATTAGAAGTTACTACAATAACTTTCACTCATTTGATCACTACATATGTGGAAGAGTAGAGTAAGCCTACTCAAAACAACACTTGAATGCCGAAAATGATCGCATGACGGGAGCAAACTATAAATGAAACGGCCTCTTTTAACAATATTCAACATGATTCAACTCGCTTGCTGCTAGTTTTTGCTTACTGATTCTTGTTTTTTTTCCTGGATTCTCAAAGAAACATTTATTGTAACTTATATCAAGTCTTGTCTTAACTGATTAACTGATTGATGATGAAGAATCTATCCATCTATATCTATCTATCTCTCTATCTATATCTATATCTATATATCTATATCTATATAGCACATTTATATATATTTATATATATATATATATATATATATAAATGTGCTTCTCACCTTCCACGGTGGTTGGTCTCTCACTCTCATCCAGCTCAAGGGAGCTTGAGAGTTCTGCGCAGTATCTTTGCTGTTCCTAGTACTGTGCTTTTCTGGACTGAGATGTCTGATGCTTTTCCTGGGATCTGTTGTAGCCACTCCTCCAGTTTGGGGGTTACAGCCCCGAGTGCTCCGATCACCACGGGCACCACTGATACCTTTACCTTCCAGGCCTTCTCCAGCTCTTCCTTGAGCCCCTGGTATTTCTCTAGTTTCTCGTGTTCCTTTTTCCTGATGTTACCATCGCTTGGTATTGCAATGTCCACCACCATGGCTCTGTTCTGTTGCTTATCCACCAGCACTATGTCTGGTTGGTTCGCCATCACCATTCTGTCAGTCTGTATCTGGAAGTCCCACAGGATCTTGGCTCGGTCATTCTTCGGTCTTCGGAGGTGTTTCCCACCTTGACTTTGGGGTCTCCAGCCCGTACTCTGCACAGATGTTTCTGTACACTATGCCCGCCACTTGGTTGTGTCGCTCCATGTATGCTTTCCCTGCCAGCATCTTACACCCTGCAGTTATGTGCTGGACTGTCTCAGGAGCCTCTTTGCACAGCCTACACCTTGGGTCTTGTCTGGTGTGGTAGATCTGGGCCTCTATTGCTCGGGTGCTCAAGGCCTGCTCCTGTGCAGCCAGGATGAGGGCCTCTGTGCTGTCCTTCAGACCAGCCCTCTCCAGCCATTGGTAGGATTTCTTGATATCAGCCACTTCAGTTATGTTTCGGTGGTACGCCCCATGTAGGGGTTTGTCCTGCCATGATGGTCCCTCCAGCACCTCTTCCTCTGCACTTCACTGTCTGAGGCATTCCTTGAGAACATCATCTGTCGGGGCCTTGTCCTTGATGTACTTATGGATTTTGGATGTTTCATCCTGGACAGTGGTTCCCACACTTAATAGTCCTCGGCCTCCTTCCTTCCGGCTCGTGTACAGTCTCAGGGTGCTGGATTTGGGATGGAACCCTCCATGCATGGTCAGGAGCTTTCGTGTCTTAAAGGAAAAGTAACGTTTTTTACAATCTGAGCCTTATTTCGGTAATAAAACAAGTTGTTTTACTCACCCATAGCACTTTGGTGTCATATGGAGCACTTCCGGAGATGTTTTAGATTTGCGATCTCCATAATGTGAGTTCTCGGGGCAAATGTTTGCGGTCTCCAAATAACACAAACTTTAGCACTTTTCAAATCATAGAAGCTCGATGTCTTAGCCTACGATTTCGTTTGGCCAAAAGTGGCCTGTAATCCGAGATTTAGCCATAGTTTCGAGTAGATGAGGACGCCATGCGCATGTGCGGAGTGTGCTCTCAGCTCCCGGGACCCAAACATGAAACGCAAAGCTGTAAACTATGGATAAATCTCGGATTACAGGCCACTTTTGACTCAAATGAAATCGTAGACTAAGACATCGAGCTTCTATGATTTGAAAAGTGCTAAAGTTTGTGTTATTTGGAGCCCGCACGGGGCATATTACATGCTCGGGGAATATATTATATGCCCCGAGCTATGGCTAGACGTCGCGCTAGGCTAACCGCAAATCTAAAACATCTCTGGAAGTACTCCATATGACACCAAAGTGCTATGGGTGAGTAAAACAACTTGTTTTATTACCGAAATAAGGCTCAAATTGTAAAAAAAATGTTACTTTTCCTTTAACATCTGTGGTCTGTCAGCTTATACTCTGAAACATTGGTTGAAAAATAAACAAACTTGCTCACACAGGTGGATTTTCTTTTTCTCTGGGCCTTTTAAACTCAGAGAATGGTCTACTGTTGTTAACTTGCCGTCACGTCTATGTGCACTTTTGTTTCTTTCATGTGTTTCTCTAAATGTTCTTCTGTTCTGACCTGCCTTAGGACAACGGATGTAACGTAGATATTGAGCCAATTCCGGCATATTTACATTGATGCTGGTTGTTGTCATGTTGATTCATGTGCATTGCCCTAATTCAAATAAATAAATAAATCAAAAATAAAATACATTTATTAATTAATATTTTACCCTTCAATGTAACTTATTTTTCAACCATTTTAAATGACTATATATGATCAAAATTTAATATTTTATAATATTTCCATGAATTACCAAATAACTTAATTGCACTTTACACTCTTTAAATTAATGCTTCTTTAACTTGGTTACATAGGTACATTTTACACCAAATTGGAATATATGTACCCAATCGATTACCAAATAAAGTAAACTATTAAATTTGTCCTTTAACATTTTCACAGCTTAAATTCAGAAAATAGTAATTTAATTCATCAGCTCACTGTCAACCCAATTTGGACATTTCCCAAATTAAATCAGCCAATTGCATTTACAATTGATCTAAAATTTCTCATTATGCTTTTAATTCTACTTAAAAGCGCTAAAAAGGAGGAGCTAAAACGTGCACTCAAAATAATATTACTTATATAGAAGTATTTGGAGAAATTACAACTCAAGTAACGTTAAAGAGTAAATGCTGCGACATAACATCTGATTTGTTTATTTTCTTTAACCCTGTAGGGAAATTATATCTCTGCATTTGACCCATTCTTCAGGAGCAGTAATTTAAAGTTAATGTAATATAAATCTGCTATTTTCAAAGAATAGATGCGAAAAAAATCAATAAACAAAATCACATTTGAAGGAGCGGTGCGAGAAACACAAACGTTCAAATCATTTCATATTGTCACATAAAGATTTTGTCACTTATAGACTCACAGTGAGAAGAGAAACCACAACTTTTACTCAAGTAAGAGGAAGTAAGTAAGAGGAACACTTCGTACAGTCATTTGGTATAAAAATACAATGTACAATACAACAAATTTATCTAATAATAATTAATCTTAATCTTGTATAAATTGTTTAATCAAGTTATCAAGTTAGGTTGATTTTTTTTTTAGTCTATTCAACGGAAACTACGTAATATCGACTGCGATTTGCCATTGCTTAATGTATGCCTCATCCGGTTTCTTTTTTTTTTTTTCTGATACGGAAGTGTGGACGTGTGGAACGATATCAACACATCAGCAGCTACTAAATAGTGAAATTTTAACATTCTGATCATGTTCAAACCTGCTATTTTCCTTATGATCACAGTTTTAGCTCTACTGTGCCACCCAACAGGTATGGCCTACTTTGACCCTTTTTTCTTAATTTTATGTAGTGTTGTGTAGTGTTGTGCAGTGTTGTGTAGTGTTATGTCACGCTGACACAGCGCTGTTGGTATTTCTGCATTTTAAAGCTCGGACCGGGACAAACTCAAGATGAGAGCTACAAAAATCAGTTTAATTTGTGTCTTAGTTTAGATGTTTGAGAATAGATCGTGTCTGAAACGCACAAATCACTGCCACGTAGCTCTGGTTAGAGATCACGTGGTTGGTTGATTAGCACGCGAGCTAGCATTTTGCTCTAATCCATTCGACCAGGGAAGGCAACAACTGATTTATACCATTACTTGATCATCTCTTAACAGAAATTGTACATTAAATGAGCTTATGTTTTAAATGTCTATAACTGAGTGATCATTTTAATAGTGTTTTCAGTGCAGACCAACATGCTAGGGGTGAGACAAGATCTCGTGAGAGTACAACTGCATAGACAAGGCAATACAGAATAAGAAACACATTAAAACCACAATACAAACAAATCAAAACAAATAATCATCATAAAATTAAAAGAGAGACATTAAATGAAAGAGAAGAGTGCAGAATGAATGCATACTATGCCAGAGTTTCCTTCTGTAATCCTTCGTCAGAAGTAGAAAGGAAGAATGCAGGTTTGATTGTAAATTGATTGATACTTGATGTATTTTAATAATTTGTTAACCTACCCGAGGACTGAGGAAACTGCTTTAGCTAAATCTGGTGTAAAGCATCTCTTCTATCTTCCATCTTGTGAGATGAATGTGTTTTGCACATGGTTCCTGTTAAAATAAACCAATTAACTAAACTAAACATTTAGTCTCTTGTTTCTTGGAGATAAGCACTTGGTGGATTGTCCACTAGAAATGTCACATAGTGCACCTTTAAGTTGAATCCTAAACTGACAGAGCTACTTTTATAATATTTGGGGCCAAAGATCTTGGTATCAGATTGAGTCATTCACTCGTGTATTTACAAGTGCATATTATAAAGAAATGAAAATGTGCTGAAATGTGTAGTTTTGTTTTGCAGATACTCCAAAGGTTCCCACTGAGGAGGTCTCAGACTCTGTCGGAGATGAACCTCGTATCTGGGTCATCGTCTGCTCGGAAAACCGTGCAAAACCCTCTTTCCAAATGGCTCGTGTGAAACTATCTGACCTGGGGGAATACTGCCTGGAAATCGATGAGAAGATCTGCAGCTGCAAAATCCTGAGTGAGTGTGAGGTTTAGTGCTGAGTTAGACCTGGTTTAGTCCTGGGTTACACCTGGTTTAGTCCTGGGTTAGACATGGTTTGTTCTGGGTTACACCTGGTTTAGTCCTGGGTTAGGTCCTAGGTTAGGTTAGAATAGATCGTGTCTGAAACGCACAAATCACTGCCATGTAGCTCTGGTTAGAGATCACGTGGTTGGTTGATTAGCACGCGAGATAGCATTTTGCTCTAATCCATTCGACCAGGCAGGCCTCTGAAGTTTTGAAGATTGGTAGGAGTGAGATTTCCGAGGAGCGGGGGAGCGGAAATGCTTTTATAACAAAACGTCCATATAATCATTCAATAATGCAATAATACACAGGATACACTAAGTTCTGGAACACACTCCCATTATCAATAAGAGAGACTCCAACACTGGCCACTTTTAAATCATACTTGAAACAGTGGCTAAAGGAAAACCAGACTTGTGGACATTTTTAATGTTTTAATGTTTAATGTTTAATGTTTTAATGTTGGTGTTATTGTCAATTGTCATTGTTTTATTGTTTTTGCTGTGGTGTCACCTGCCTAGGGACTACAGATGAAAATTAGCATTCTTGCTATAATCTGGCATATTTACACTGCAATGCTGCAAATGTTCATTAATATGCACTGTCCCTATTAAATAAAGAATAAATAAAATAAAGATATATGTTATCACACACACACACACACACCTTAGTCCTGGTTTAGTCTTGGTTTAGTCCTGGTTTAGTCCCGATTTAGTCCTGGCTTAGTCCTGGTTTAGACCTGGTTTAGACCTAGTTTAGACCTGTTTTAGTCCTGGCTTAGTCTTGGTTTAGACCTGGTTTAGTTTTGGTTTAGTCCTGGTTTAGTCCCGGTTTAGATCTGGTTTAGTCTTGGCTTAGTCCTGGTTTAGACCTGGTTTAGTCTTGGTTTAGTGTCGGGTTAGTCCCGGTTTAGTCCTGGTTTAGACCGGGTTTAATCTTGGCTTAGTCTTGGTTTAGACCTGGTTTAGTCTTGGTTTAGTCCTAGTTTAGTCCCAGTTTAATCCTGGTTTAGACCCGGTTTAGTCCTGGTTTAGTCTTGGCTTAGTCCTGGTTTAGACCTGGTTTAGACCTGGTTTAGTCCTGGTTTTGTCCTGGTTTAGTCTTGGTTTAGTCCTGGTTTAGTCCTGGTTTAGACTTGGTTTACTCTTGGCTTAGTCTTGGTTTAGACCTGGTTTAGTCTTGGTTTAGTCCTGGTGTAGTCTCAGTTTAATCCTGGTTTAGACCCGGTTTAGTCCTGGTTTAGTCTTGTCTTAGTCCTGGTTTAGACCTGGTTTAGACCTGGTTTAGTCCTGGTTTAGTCCTGGTTTTGTCCTGGTTTAGACCTGGTTTAGTCTTGGTTTAGTCCTGGTTTAGACCTGGTTTAGACCTGGTTTAGTCCTGGTTTAGTCCTGGTTTTGCCCTGGTTTAGTCCTGGTTTAGTCTTGTCTTAGTCCTGGTTTAGACCTGGTTTAGTCCTGGTTTTGTCCTGGGTTAGACCTGGTTTAGACCTGGTTTTGTCCTGGTTTTGTCCTGGTTTTGTCCTGGTTCAGACCTGGTTTAGTCTTGGTTTAGTCCTGGTTTAGACCTGGTTTAGACCTGGTTTAGACCTGGTTTAGTCCTGGTTTAGTCCTGGTTTTGCCCTGGTTTAGACCTGGTTTAGTCCTGGTTTTGTCCTGGTTTAATTATGTCCAGTCCTGGCGTAATTATGCTGCAACATGATTAGAAGCTGGAGCGCAGTTCGGCCTATGATTGGCTCTTGGCACTGGCTATTTTGACTTAAAGACGGCGAATTTTTTTTCCTAAGGTGACATATTTTCATTCCTGATTGATAAAATGCCACAAGGGATGGAAGAAGGGATGACCGTTTTAGAAGAGGGATGATTTTGACTATTTTTTTCCCACAGGGGGGATGACATCCCCCCCTCAACTCGAGTGCTGGTGAACAGTGGCTACAGTTTTGAATTGCTTTAAAAAATTTCAGCGTGAGAAATACCATGTGTGGCATGTGAGCGTGTGAACACATCGAATTGCGTGTGTCACACTCTCAAAGCGTGAGACTTGAGAGCCCTGGACCAGGGAAGGCAATAACTGACTTATACCCAGTACTCGAGTTGAGGATGGGATGGGGGTATCCCCCCTGGCGGAAAATATAGTCAAAATCATCCCTCTTCTAAAACGGTCATCCCTTCTTCCATCCCTTGTGGCATTTTATCAATCAGGCATGAAAATTCCTCACCTTTTGGTGAAATTTGCCGTTTTGAAGTAAAAATAGCCAGTGCCAAGAGCCAATCATAGGCCGAACTGCGCTCCAGCTTCCAATCATGTTGCAGCACCGCCGATTGCGCTCCCACCAATCATGACGATTAGCGCTGTTGTGTTTGCACCTGTTCGCCGATCAGTGAGCTGTGAGTGAGCCGCGTGATATTTATGTGGCATTTCCAGAGAAGAAGAATCCTTAACTTGCTACGTTAATGCTATGTAAGAAGAAACTCTAACTAAATTGGGTCTAAACCGGGTCTAAACCAGGACTAAACCGGGACTAAACTAGGACTAAACCAGGACTAAACTGGGTCTAAACCGGGTCTAAACCAGGACTAAACCAAGACTAAACCAGGTTTAAACCAGGACTAAACCAGGACGAAACTGGGTCTAAACCAGGACTAAACCGGGTCTAAACCAGGACTGAACCGGGTCTAAACCAGGACTAAACCGGATCTAAACCAGGACTAAACTGGGACTAAACCAGGACTAAACCGGGTCTAAACCAGGTCTAAACCGGGACTAAACCGGGACTAAACCAGGTCTAAACCAGGATTAACCAGGACTAAACTAAGACTATACCGGGTCTAAACCGGGACTAAACCAGGACTAAACCAAGACTAAACCGGGTCTAAACCAGGACTAAACCAGGTCTAAACCGGCACAGGCGCTTTGTGTTACAATTTTGTATGAAAAGCGCCTTATAAATATTGTTTGTTTGTTTGTGTTTGTAAACCGGGACTAAACCAGGATTAAACCAGGACTAAACCGGGTCTAAACCGGGTCTAAACCGGGACTAAACCAGGACTAAACCAGGTCTAAGATCATGGAGATGGTCCCCGGGCACAGGACTGTGTTGCCCAGTGCTCCTAATAAATATATATATATATATATATATATATATATATATATATATATATATATATATATATATATATATATATATATATATATATATATATAGGATGGGTTAAAATGCAGAGAAGAATTTCTCCAGTGTGAGATCAATAAAGTTCACTTCTTCTTCTTCAAAGTGCAGATGTGGAATGTATGATTTAATTTTGCTTAAAACCCTTAGCTGAAATTTAGTTACGCAATTCAAGCGCAGCGCTTCTGTGCCCAGAAAATCAGTTAGATAATGCAGGCACCGCGCGTTTTCAGCGAAAAAAAAGTCACTCCCTCCCCCCCACCGTCCTCAGAAAAAATTTTCACTCACACCCCCACCCCCACCCCTCAGAAATTACGCAGTCTCACGCACGACCCCGCCTGAGTATTATTGAATTATTGAATGATTATATGGACTTTTTGTTATAAAAGCATTTCCATTTTAACGAAGTACCTTCTAATTCTGACCTGCCCTGAAACCACACCACAGTGATGTCAGTGATGGGGGAGGGCTTAGTTTAATGTCAGGCAAATGAGTTCCTTTCTGTTCCACAAGCAGATCTTTAACGGGGAATTTCTCAGATTGTTGCCTTCAGAATGTGCTGCTTTCACCAGGGGGGGTTGTTTCTTTCCTATAAATAGTATTGTCTTGTGGAGGCCATGCAACTGAGAATGCAAGCTATGAATCAGATGGAATTTAGGATTTGCCATGTCTACCAAGTCACCCTAAAATGGACTAGAATGCAGGAAATTGCATCTAAGAAATACAAAATGGAAAATATGTCACTTAAATGAAAAATTTCACCATCCCCCCTGGTTTCATTTTACAACTCGACTACTGCTTATACCATTACTTGATCATCTCTTAACAGAAATTATACATTAATTGAGCTTATGTTTTAAATGTCTATAACTGAGTTATCATTTTAACAGTGTTTTCAGAGCAGACCAACATGCTAGGGGTGAGACAAGATCTCGTGAGAGTACAACTGCATTGACAAGGCAATACAGAATAAGAAACACATTAAAACCACAATACAAACAAATCAAAACAAATAACCATAAAATTAAAAGAGAGAGACATTAAATGAGAGAGAAGAGTGCAAAATGCATACTATGCCGGAGTTTCCATCTGTAATCCTTCATCAGAAGTAGAAAGGAAGAATGCAGGTTTGATTGTAAATTGATTGATACTTGGATGTATTTTGATAATTTGTTAACCTACCCAGGGACTGAGGAAATTGCTTTAGCTAAATCTGGTGTAAAGCATCTCTTCTATCTTCCATCTTGTGAGATGAATGTGTTTTGCACATGGTTCCTGTTAAAATAAACCAATAAACTAAACTAAACATTTAGTCTCTTGTTTCTTGGAGATAAGCACTTGGTGGACTGTCCACTAGAAATGTCACATAGTGCACCTTTAAGTTGAATCGTAAACTGACAGAGCTACTTTTATAATATTTGGGGCCAAATATCTTGGTATCAGATTGAGTCATTCGCTCATGTATTTACAAGTGCATATTATAAAGAAATGAAAATGTGCTGAAATGTGTAGTTTTGTTTTGCAGGTACTCTAAAGGTTCCCACTGAGGAGGTCTCAGTCTCTGTCGGAGATGAACCTGACCTGTCCTTTCCTAGGAGACAATATCAAAAGCACGGTATCTTGGCCGTCGTCTTCTACGAAAACCATGCAAAACCCTCTTTCCAAATGGCTCCTGTGAAACTATCTGACCTGGGGGAATACTACCTGGAAATCGATAAGAAGATCTGCAGCTGCAGAATCCTGAATGAGTGTGAGGTTTAGTGCTGAGTTAGACCTGGTTTAGTCCTGGGTTAGACATGGTTTAGTTCTAGGTTAGACCTGGCTTAGTTCTGGGTTAGACCTGGCTTAGTCCAGGATTAGACCTGGTTTATTGCTGAGTTAGACCTGGTTTAGTTCTGGGTTAGACCTGGCTTAGTTCTGGGTTAGACCTGGCTTAGTCCTGGGTTAGATCTGACTTAGTTCTGGGTTAGACCTGGTTTAGTTCTGGGTTAGATCTGGCTTAGTCCTGGGTTAGATCTGACTTAGTTCTGGGTTAGACTTAATTTAGTCCTGGGTTAGAACTGACTTAGTTCTGGCTTAGACCTGGCTTAGTTTTGGGTTAGACCTGGTTTAGTTCTGGGTTAGACCTGGTTTAGTTCTGGGTTAGACCTGGCTTAGTCCTGGGTTAGATCTGACTTAGTTCTGGGTTAGACCTGGTTTAGTTCTGGGTTAGACCTGGCTTTGTCCTGGGTTAGATCTGACTTAGTTCTGGGTTAGACCTAATTTAGTCCTGGGTTAGAACTGACTTAGTTCTGGCTTAGACCTGGCTTAGTTTTGGGTTAGACCTGGTTTAGTTCTGGGTTAGACCTGGTTTAGTTGTGGGTTAGATCTGGCTTAGTCCTGGGTTAGATTTGACTTAGTTCTGGGTTAGACCTAGTTTAGTCATGGGTTAGACCTGGCTTAGTTCTGGGTTAGACCTGACTTAGTTCTGGGTTAGACCTGACTTAGTTCTGGGTTAGACCTGGTTTAGTTCTGGGTTAGATCTGACTTAGTTCTGGGTTAGACCTAGTTTAGTCATGGGTTAGAACTGGCTTAGACTTGGTTTAGTCCCACTTAGTTCCTGATCTAGCCCATGTTTAACCTCTTATTGTGTTTTGTAGATGAACACTCCGGTGTGGACAGAGCAGACCAAGCTGCAGGTAAATTCTGGGGTCATCCTGGTTTAGTCCATTTGAGTCCTGGTCTAGTCCAGGTTTTGATCTTTTTAACCTCTTGGTGTTTGTAGGGACAAAGAATAATTCCACTGTTACCTCCTTGAACATGACGTTCACATTTGACTGATTTAGAGTGCTCTGAGACCAGAATGAGAAACAAATCTGTAAGTTAATTTTTTTTTTTTTTACTTTAAGTTCTCACCTAAAACAATTTCATATTTATAAACTTTTTCATATAAAATTAAAGTTCGGTCCATAGCCTGAATCTGTACTAGGGCTGCAGCTAATGATTATTTTGCTATTTAATTCATCTAGCAATTATTATTTCTATTAATCGATTAGTTTTTTAGAATACAAAAGGTCTGTGAATTTGAGATTTTGACTGAATTTGACCTAGATGAAGCTAAAGGGAAGCTGCTTGATGCCGTCATGATTGACTTCATTCAGAGACAAAATAGAGAATTCATCAAAAAGTTGTGGTCCATGTTTTAAAGCCTGTACAGACCATAGACTGTATACAGTACATACACTTTATACAGTCTGTCGTATAGTCCAGATAGCAGTTATTTGATTACTAAGTTGGTTAATCAATTAACTGCTGCCCCAATCAGTACAGAAGCTCAGGGTGGGCATCTGGAGTAAAGACCTTCTCTGATGGTTTGTGTATTTCCACAGGTTCCTCCATACCATGGTCCAAGTTCACGTCAATGAAGGAAGAGGTCAAGGCTTCTCTCTCTGGAGTATGAGGCATCTTAATTGCATTCTATGCATTTTAATCTATTCTGGATTCTATTTATCCATAGCTTAATCCATGCATATTTTAGATTTCAGTCATCAGTATTTGTAACATTAAGTATTATTTAGTTTAGTTTAGTATATATGAAGTTTTATTTGACTGCTGCTATTCAACAAGAATGAAGTGCTAAAGATACAATGAATAGAATAGAATAGAATGCCTTTTATTGTCACTGTTCACATGTACAATTTACATCATACATACTCACAATGAGATTGAAAGCATCTCACTTCAGTGCAGACATTTAAGTAGGATATTTACAACACTATATAGAAAAATCCTATACAAGCTGGTGCTACACATTAGTTATCCAGGTTATTGCAAGTATTGCTCAGATGTTTCAGTAAGGGTGAAACATACAACCATAATACACACACTAGAGAGTCTCTTCATTGCAGAGGGAGATGTTTCACAGAGCTATAGCACAGGATATCGTACTGTAATTATATATTTTTACACTGTGATAAATATTGTCTACAATATTGCAAGATGAAAATTGTGTATGACACTATAAAGCCACGTTTACACGACCAATGCGCTGCCGAAACATTCACTTGAAGCCACTTCAGATGCACAAAATATACGCTCTGTTTGCCTTAGTCTCCTCCTACATCATAAAAGGGAAGAGCGTTTGACTGAAGGTGCGGGCAGAAGTATGCAGCATGCCACCGAGTTTGGAGCCGAGTGGAGACAGCAAGGTGTGGTCAGAGGAATCAAGTGCCTCACCCGTCCTTTTGGGAGAACTGCTCAGTATCAATAATAACAACCAAGTTTTCTCCTACGTTACTGACTTTAGCATACTATGGTCAAGTCACTTCATCTATTTTTATTTTATTTATTTTTGTCTTTACTGTAGAGGCTTCGTGTTTAATAGCCTGATTTGTCATTTACACATTTATTTTGTCATTATTCTTTTTTGTGTATAAACAAAATATTTTATTAAAACTCACTGTTTTCATTAGTTAATGTGATATTGTGTGTTTGTAAAGAAAAGCAACTTGGAGTGCATCAACATTTCTGAGCCTACACTTTGGCTCATCAGCTGCAAACCTCACCACACATCACCAGGCCTAAAGCCAAACCAAATGCAAAGGTCTGGCATATCCAGTCGGATTCTCTATGTGTTTCAGGACCAGGTGCATTATAGTTGCTATAGCATCACTTAGAGATAGTGTGAGGAACTCAGTCACACGGGAGCATGTCCCATCCGAAGAAGGCCCTGGGGAAGACTCTGGACATGCTGGAGGTCCCCCAGAGGAGCTGGAGGAAGTGTCTGGGAGTCCCTGCTTAGACTGTTGCCCCGGTGACCCGGCCCCGGATAAGTGGAAGAAGATGGATGGACGTTTATGTAATTGGTCAGTATGCCTGCCAATCAGCACAACTTTTTCAAGGCAAGTTTTGGCTGTCTCTTAGTATAGACCAGTTTCAAAGCTATGTCATCACTGAATGCGCACGCAGGGCTGACTCAATACAAAGCCACTGCCGCCATAAACCCCCCAACGAAGATATAGAAGAGAAGAACTCGAATAAAGAGAAACAGATGGAATAAATGATAGTTCATATCATTCAACTGACATACACACAAGTGAACACCTGCTGCTTGTTTAGGGTAATTTGCCCAGGTGTTCAATGGTGTTTAATCATGCTGATTAACTAGCAAGCACAGGACACCGCAAAGCTCACAGACATATTAACCGGGTAACCTCTACGACAGACACATGTAAACGAACACGAATAACTTGACTGAGTGATCACATCTGTGACTCGTGAATTAAGTCGTAGTATGTTACTTACCCCGCAACGCAAGTGCAGTTGGCGGTCAGAACGTAGTTATCGCGCTTGTTGATGATAGACCAAGCATTGTACATGGTCGTCTTGTAGCCTTGTCTTTGACTGGGAAGAACATCAGATGTCAACACACAAAACTCCCTATCGATATTGTGTATTTTACCTCCTATACATGGCCACACACGGCAAACTGGTAGGCATCCATGGAGTTGTATGCGCGCACTTTCTCTCTTGTATACATGCTGGGCTTCTCGACTAAATAACAGTGGATATCTGGCCTCTGTAAATCTGGCCACTTTCTGCGGTCGTACTGCTACTCCGTGATCGCATAAGGATCTGGTAGTCGAACCCCGTTAATCAACGTGAGCTTTTGAATGTAGCTCCGCTATGGTCCGCCATGGTTGATTCTGGGTCAACAGTGCGCGCACATGCCGGTGACGTCACGTCTGTTTACTAACTGTAAAGATAAGATAAGATAAGATAAGACTTTATTGATCTCACACAGGAGAAATTTACTTGTCACAGTAGCTCCAGGTAAGGACAGTTTGAACAAGAAAGACAAGTGCACGCAGGCAAGAATGGCATAAAGATAGGTAATAATAATAATAAAATAAGTAATAAATCGAATAATAATAATAATAATAGTAATAATAATAATAAAAACAGTGACAGGGAGAGTATTGAAAAAAAAAACAATACTTGGAACGTTGGAAAAACAATACTGCACGATAGGAGTATTGAAAAAAACAATATTGCACATTGGGAAAACGATATTGCACGATAGCACGTTGGAAAAACGATATTGCACGAGAGGACCATACAGTGGAGTTATACAAGTAATAATAATAAGAAACAGTAACTAGGAGAGTATTTAAAAACAATATTGCACGTTTGGACTATACAGTGGAGTTGTACAGTCTGATGGCGGTGGGGATGCACTGGGGGTACCTCAGTCGGCTGCTGAAGGAGCTGCTCAGCTCCTCTACAGTCCGGTGCATAGGGTGAGAGGTGTCGTCCATGACGACGTGAATTTGGCCAGTACCCTCCTCTCGGCCACCTCCTCTACAAAGCCCAGAGGACAGCCCAGGACAGAGCTGGCCCTCCTGACCAGCTTGTTGAGTCTTTTTCTGTCCCGTTCTGTGCTGCTCGGGGCCCAGCAGACGACAGCGTAGAGGAGAGCAGAGGCCACCACAGAGTCATAAAAAGTCTTGAGCAGAGGCCTGCACACTCCAAAGGACCTCAGTCTCCTCAGGAGGTGGAGACGACTTTGGCCCTTCTTGTACAGGACGTCGGTGTTGTGGGACCAGTCCAGTTTATTGTTGAGGTGAACACCCAGGTACTTGAAACTGTCCACAGTCTCTATGTCCTGCCCCTGGCTGTTTACCGGTGTGTGAGGTAGTGGTCTCCTCCTGAAGTCGATCACCAGCTCCTTTGTCTTACTGGCGTTAAGGCACAGGTGGTTTCGCCCACACCAGTCCACACAGTCTCTGATGACCGAGTGGTACTCCAGCTCGTTCCCCTCAGACACACAGCCCACAATGGCTGAGTCATCGGAGAACTTCTGGAGATGGCAGCTGTCTGTGTTATATGTGAAGTCCGAGGTGTATATGCAGTGGTGTAGTGGGGATTTTTTAAGTGGGTGTACGCAATTTGTGACGTCATGGATGTGAATTACACCCCCCCCCCCCCCCATGTTAAATTTCTGAAATTTGGATTTCTATATGCTATATGTTAGCAATAAAGTAAAACTGTACATAAAAGTACAAAAAACACATTTTATTAACAGGTACTAGTAGTATATATTGGATTTGTTTTTGCTTTGCACTTCGTCTAATCAGAGGCATTGAGGAGGAGCTGATGCGCGCTAAAAGGCGCAGGTGAAAAAGCGAGGAGCGACGCGTTAAGTGAGGCACGGGCAGGTAGGATGAGGTATAGGATGTTTTATAAAGTTTAACCTGTGTACACGCAATGGTACAGGCTGTTATGAAAGAGCTGCGCTCGCTCGGTCCGCGGCTCCAGACACGGGCTCGCGCGGCCCGCAGTTTAATACGAAGTTTAATACGAGATACACGTACTTTTGTTCTGAATACGGGACCATTCTGTTTTTCAAGGGACGGTTGGCGACCCTAAACACAACTATACATATATATACACCCAAAATCTTTCTCAACCAATTTGCACAGATGTAAAAAATAAATAAATAAATAATAGGCTACCCCGCGGCTGAAAAAAGCGGAGATCCGCTAAAAAAACGGAACTCTTTCATCCCTGAATTTATATTTGTTATTTTTTTTATATCTCACGTCGGGAGAAGTGGGTGGACGGCGTACCCCCGCGTACCACGCCCACTACACCCCTGTGTATATGGTGAAGAGGAAGGGTGAGAGGACAGTTCCCTGGGGGACCCCAGTGCTGCAGACCACCACCTCTGACTAACAGCCGCGCAGCCGCACGTACTGTGGACGGTCAGTGAGGTAGTCGATGGTCCAGGCAGCGAGATGTCCATCAACTCCCGCATCCTCCAGCTTCCCCCGCAGCAGCTCCGGCCTGATGGTGTTGAAGGCACTGGAGAAGTCAAAGAACATGACTCTCATAGCACTCCCGGCGGTCTCTAGGTGGGTGAGCACCTGCTGCAGCAAGTAGATGACGGCGTCCTCTACTCCTACATTTGGCTTGTAGGCAAACTGCAGCGGGTCCAGGGAGGGGCTCACCACAGAGCGGAGGTGACTGAGGATCACCCTCTCCATGGTCTTCATGAGGTGGGAGGTCAAGGCGACTGGTCTGTAGTGGGCCGGTTCCCTGGCGTTTGTTGTTTTGGGAACCAGGACCACACAGGAGGTCTTCCACAGGACGGGGACTGTGATAGAGTGGGACACTCTGAAGGGGGAATACTGGTCTGAGAACTTCTTTTGACAGAGCTCCGGTCAGAGAGAAGGGCACGGAGAGACTTGTTGTTAGCAACCTTTAATCTTGAAACTGAATTCCCATTGCGGGGTGAATATACATATGTGTGTATGGGTGTGTGTGTGGTCTGAAAAAGAAACAAAATACAAGGGACATTAATATTCGAGATTATACAAATGCCAAAGATAGCCATAAACATTGTGGAATATCTCTAAAATATTACTTCAACAAAACTCCCAAAATGGTAACTATTTCAATGATCAGATATCAAATTACAGTCAAAACTACAAAAGATTCGGTAGTCTCTGGCTCCCTCTTATGGAGGCAGACCGCAATTACAGCCTATGCACACAGGTGGTGAGAGCCTCGTGGCTTACGGCGGTACCAGGTAATTACGCATGCGGGCAGGTAAACGGGACACAACGAGGCAAACAAGGACAGAAATACAATATTTGGTCTCGAGAAACATGGCACAAGGCTCGGAACAAATACACTGAACCACGACAAATTATCAGTTCCCAATCAACGACAAACCCACAATAAAGATGACTCAAAAGTAGCTCAAAGAACACAAAACAGTGATGCGACATAACATAGTCATGCTTATACAAACATCAGCGGGCTATTGGCTCTAAAATAAACATTTAAACTTACTTCGGGTCATGAACGCACACAATCTGCAAGCATTGTAATAGTGAGTTCGCTACAACGGGATACGCACAGAAAAGGAAGTGACATCACAATCCTTAGCTCACCATAATAAAGTACAAATAATAAACACTTTCCGACAGGGACCTTCTCCAGGCTGAGGCTCAGATTGAACATGTAGCAGAGAACCTCACAGAGCAGGTATGCACAGGTTCTCAGCAGCCTGGGGCAGATACCATCAGGTCCTGCGGACTTCCTCTGGTTGAGTCGCCGAAGTTCCCTCCTCACCTCATCTGGTGTGATGGAGAGGGGGGAGTGAGGGGGGGCTGGGGTGGACTGCAGGGGGTGGTGGTGGTGGGGGGTGGAGGGGGGCTGGTGCTGAGGTGAGTCCGTGTGAGGGGGAAGGGGGGTATGCCTACTGGCCCGGGGAGGTGTGAAGAGGAGGAGGGGGGAGTCGGCAGAGGGGCAGAGGGGGTGGGGGGCGCATTAAACCTGTTGAAGTAACAGTTCAATTCGTCCGCCCAGCGCTGATCACCATCAGCTGTCCCTCTGCCACTCTGTCCAAAACCAGACATGCTCCTCAGTCCTCTCCACACGCCCCGTGCATTGTTTTGGGGGGGGCACGTATATGTGCACGTTCTCAAAGAGCACCTGACGATTTTACAGTTTTGTTCACAATTCTTGAAGCACTCACTTCCTTATTTGTCTTCTATAACTCCAGGTATATTTTTGTTGAGGAAACAACATTATCACGTAGATCAAAAAATGAACTTGTATTATTTACTCACTTTTATTTGGTGCAAAATACACAGCACTACATGAACCGCAATCAAGCAATAAACAATAAGCAAAACATGTTTTTTTTTCCAGTAGAAACACAGAAAGTGTACAGAGAGAGCTTCGGAAACGGTGAGGATGAACGCGCGTTGGTTAACTTGTAATATGTTCCAATGTCCACAAGATGGCGGTAGAATGTAGAATTTGAAGTAGATACGACAGATTCATTTCAGTCGGTTTGGGTTGTGTGTGACTAAAGATAGCAGAGATAATAGCATCTTTAAAGTTCCCATGTGCCTGAATCGAGGACTGTACCCGAATGCCAAGGGTGTTAAAGTTGTCTCTATTGCAAGAATTATGTTGGTGGACTATATTTAAATTCCATTCATGAAGACTGTCCCCCTACAAAGTGCGGGGCTATAGGGACAGCGTCACTCCTCAAGTCTTATGAGTCAGTTTTATGCGCAGTGTTATTTTTCTTATATCAGGCAGAACACATAGGCTGGATTGAGTAAACTAAGTAAAAGTGGTGGTGGTGGGTTTATTCTGACTGCTGAATAGTGAACTGTCTATTCGTGTAGGCTAAAATGTAATCAGACTAAATGGTATGCATAAACCGTGCGTAATGGCAGCCTATAATTCACTGCGTTATGGTTTAAATTTGGTGCGTAAAGTCCACTCTGTAACCATAGTTTTTGGTATGTTGTATTTCTGTGGGTAAAAAAAAAAAAAGTTCAGTCCGTTCCCTCGCCCGCTCAGATCAAGAATGAAAACAACATTCAGGAGTGGAGCTGGAGCCGCTTATTGGCGCGGCGTGTGCGTCAGTCAGAGCGGGGGCGGGACCTGCGGACGGACGATAGTTCCAGTAAGTGCTCACATGCTGTACACCAGAGTCAACAGGCAGAATAGTGACATACACGCACACGGCCGCTCCGAAGTGCACCGACACTCTACACGACTGAAGGACACAAACAAGCAGCGACACCGGCTCAAAGTCACTTCTGTCCCCGCGGGCCACAGTCACTGCGCGGGATGTAACTCCCCGGACCATCCGCCCCGGTACATCGTTTTTTCCCATACGCTGACTTACATTTTTCTGCCGGTGGACTTTCCTTAGAGGAAGCGGATTTTTGAGAGACATTTGGTCACGTTGACACTTGGCTCCGTCACTTCTGGACCATGGCGGAAGCGGTCCCGCAGCAGCCACACTTGGTGGAGATCGACCCAGAGTTTGAGCCTCTTTCCCGGCCGCGCTCATGCACTTGGCCGCTGCCCCGGCCGGAGTTCCTCACTCCGGGCGACTCTAACACGTCCTCCCCGGTGCCGTCAGTGAAGCAGGAGCCCAGCGGGAGCGACTTCATCAACAACCTGAGCCTGCTGGAGGAGAGCGAGGACTTCCCCGAGCAGGAGCCCGGGCTGCTGTGCTCAGACTACTGCCAGGAGAGCCCTCACCAGCCCCCGCCTCACCAGCAGCATCACCTCCATCAGCACCAGAGCCCCCAGCTGCCCCAGCCGCAGGTGCCCCTGCTCTCCCCGGCCGGGAGCTCCTCCAGCGCCGCCGCGGCTGCTGCTGCCGCCGCCGCTGCCCAGAGGAAGAGCAGCTCATCCCGCAGGAACGCTTGGGGGAACATGTCATATGCAGACCTCATCACTAAAGCCATAGAGAGCTCCCCAGAGAACCGGCTCACTCTGTCCCAGATCTATGACTGGATGGTGAAGAGCGTACCCTACTTTAAGGACAAAGGGGACAGCAACAGCTCCGCGGGCTGGAAGGTACGTCCGGACTGGAACTGTACTCTCCAAACTGTACTCCAAACTATACTCCAAACTGCACTCCAAACTATACTCTAAACTATACTCCAAACTATACTCTAAACTATACTCTAAACTACTCTAAACTATACTCCAAACTATACTCCAAACTATACTCTAAACTATACTCCAAACTATACTCTAAACTATACTCTAAACTACTCTAAACTATACTCCAAACTATAGGCCTACTCCAAACTAAACTGTACTCCAAACTATACTCCAAACTATACTCCAAACTATACTCTGCGGACTGTAAGTGTACTCTGTGAAAGTGCGCGTGGAGAGTGCGTGTTGTGCGTGAGAGCTCGTGCACGCGGAGCCCACGGGGAGCGGAGTGTGCGCGTGTGTGTGTGTGTGTGTTTGGTCTGACACTTTCTGTGCGTTTCATTTATTTGGGACTTTACCACAGTCTGTTCTTTAGCTCATGCTTAGACCCGGTGTAATACCGGAGAGTGAAGCCGGTATCACACCGGTATCACTCCCCGGTGCCCTGTCAGGAGAACAACACAATGCACTGTTTGTATCCACACGTGTTCAGAGCGACACTCTGCATATGTCCTTGTACGAAATGCGTTTCACAGCACGATACATGACCCCATTATTACCGGTTGGACCACTGGCTACGCGCACTTTTACTGCAGGTCACTCCAGGTCTTCTGATCTGGTCATCTGACTCCATCTATACAACATTATACATCAGCATCATACATTTTCCCACACATTATGCAGAACGAAACGACACGGCACTTTTTGGTGTATTTTTTAGACTATAATACACTTTTTTCCCAGCAATATCTCTCCAGTTGGCATATTTTACCCAAATCTGTTTTTGTTTTTTTTAACTTTTAAGTTACAATTTCCAAAAACAATAGCAGCATTTGTCTACTCATCTAATTCAACATAATTACTAACAGCTTAATTACCAAAATGTCCTCATTATCCCCATTAGCAACCCCTATGTAAACTATGTGACACCGAGCAAGCGTTTCTGATCGGCATTTCCTTGGACATAAAAGAGTGAAAGATAACTGCACATGACGGTCACAGTGCGCAGTAGACGTCTGGTTGCTTGTGTTGGACGGAGAGCGAGTGACCAGTGGTGTGACCTAAGCATCATCTGACCACGGCCTGCTGGATGTGATTTGAACAGGTCAGGTGACTCTAGCGCCGCCCCCTGCTCCTTCTTTTAAGGACTTTGAGGCAGATGAGTGGATGGAATACGTTTTGGGGAATGATGGTGAAGGTTTAAAGGTTCTATATTCCACAGAATTGACTCTTGTGAGTTTTGTGAATGCTGTTACCTCATCAGAAACAAACCTGGAGTTGTGTTGTGTTATAATCGATCAGAAAATAGCTCAATATGGGTCCTTTAAAGTAGTGGTGTAGATTTAAGTCCTGGTTTGGTTCTTGGTTTTGGTCACTGGTTTGATCTTGATGAGTAGATTTGTGGCGGTGCAGATTGCGTAAACGACCATTGTTGTGTTATTTGGCAACACATTTCATCACTTGCTTGTATGAAGAAGTGGTTAGTATGGGTGGGTTTCCTCCGGGCGCTCAGGCTTCCCCCCGTCAAACCAAAACACGCACAAAAGCTCAAATCCTCCAGCTGGACCGAGACTAGGTCAAGATCTGGAGATGGTAACAGAGCGCAGGTGGTCCTGGTGACACTGAAGGATAGGTCAAATGCAGAAGATGAACTTTTAGTGTTGATACCTGCTTAAATGAGTATCTAGTTTCAAATCTAGGTTGAATATTGATTAGTTTCTGATTTCCGGTACAGAATTTGCATATGTATTTTGATTTGAGTATCCATAAATGGGCGTGTATAAAATCTCAGACCTCATAGTTTGATAATTAGAAGTGGAGGTCTCGCACACACTTACACCGAGGGGACATGTTGCTTTTCCATTGTGATGGGGAAGTGACTGCGCTCGTGTTTGGAACTGGAATTCCTCTCCTTTGTGTACGGAAACGCACAGATACCAAAAGCATTCATGTTTCCTGAAGAGCGTCCAAAACATTACGCAAGGGCCGGCTGGGAAGGCAGAGTGGTGCTCTCTCTCTCTCTGGTTAACTCTGTGAGTCTCTTTCTTTCTCTTTCTCACTGTCTCTCTAATTCTCTCTCTCTCTCTGTTTCTCTCTCTATCTCTCTCTTATTCTCTCTCTGGTTAACTCTGTCTCTCTCTTTCTTTCCCTTTCTCACTGTCTCTCTAATTCTCTCTCTCTCTCTGTTTCTCTCTCTATCTCTCTTATTCTCTCTCTGGTTAACTCTGTCTCTCTCTTTCTCTCTCTCTCATTTTATCTCTATCTCTGTCTTTCTAACTCTCTCTCTCTGTTTCTCTGTCTCTCTCTTTCTTATTCTCTCTCCTTCTGGTTAACTCTGTCTCTCTCTTTCTTTCTCTTTCTCAGGGTCTCTCTCATTCTCTCTCTGTTTCTCTCTCTCTATCTCTCTCTCTTATTCTCTCTCTGGTTAACTCTGTCTCTCTCTTTCTCTCTAATTTTCTCTCTATCTCTGTCTTTGTAACTCTCTCTCTTATTCTCTCTCCTTTTGGTTAATTCTGTCTCTCTCTTTCTTTCTCTCTCTCGCTGTCTCTAATTTTCTCTCTCTCTCTCTTTTTCTCTATCTCTCTCTTATTCCCTCTCTCTCTCTCTGGTTAAGTCTGTCTCTCTCTCTCTCTCGCTCTGTCTCTCTCTAATTTTCTCTCTCTGTCTTTTTCTCTCTTATTTTCTCTCTCCATCTCTGTCTCTCTCTTTTTCTTAACCTTTCTCTCTCTGGTTAACTCTGTCTCGCTCTTTCTTTCTCTCTCTCTCTCTCTTTTTCTCTCTCTTATTCTCTCTCTCTGGTTAACTCGCTGTCTCTCTCTCTCTCTCTTATTCTCTCTCTCTGGTTAACTCGCTGTCTCTCTCTCTCTCTCTTATTCTCTCTCTCTGGTTAACTCTTTCTTTCTTTCTCTCGCTCTCTCTTTCTGCCTGTCTCTTATTCTCTCTCACTCTCTCTTTCACACACTCTCTCTGTCTCTCACCTTCCCCCCTCTCTTTCTTACCCCCCCCCCATCCCTCTCTCCCTGTGGGCGTGTCCCTCTCTCTCTCGCTGCCGTGGCGTCTGATGACAGTCTGAATGGAGAGCACAGACAGATTTACGGCGCTTTATTCTCGTTCGGAGCCTGTGGTCTTTAGAAACAAACCAGAAGTGTTTTAGTCCTTGGGCTGTGACAGGAGAGATGCTGCTACGACTGTTCTGTGGGTCCCACTTTAAAACCTATTGATTAGCAGTGGAAAAGCTGTACTACTTTTATTTTGATATTTATGTGTATTTATATTATTATTATTGTTGTTGTTGTTGTTGTTGTTATTATTATTAATACTACTATAACTAATAATAATAATATATTTATTTATTTATTTATATATTTTTTCCATGTATAACTATGCACAACTTGCATTCACATGGCTTGCAACTAAAACAATCACTTTTTAGGCTAATGCATTTATTGTAATTGTGCTATTATTTGTTATTTTGCTAATCAACATTTTAATTCATTTAATTTGTATTTTTTATTTATTTAATATTTCATTATTTAATTATTTTAATGCAATCTGAATATAATTTTAATAATAATAATAGTAATAATAATGAAAGTAAATGTGTATTATTATTATTATTATTATGGTTGTTAATAATAATAATAATAATAATAATAATTTAAGGTAAATTATTATTCTTATTCTTATTCTTATTCTTATTCTTATTATTATTATTATTATTATTATTATTATTATTATTATTATTGTGAATTTCAATAATACCAGCTCTATAGTACAACCCACTGGACCCGTTGATTTCTGTGTCGCCATTTTCAACCTCTTAACCTTTTTCTTTTTTTCTATTCATAGCCCATTTTGCCCTCCTCTTATCAGTGATCTTTAAAGGCGGAATTCTTTCATTTCCAGCCCATTTTCCAGCAATATGTGTCTTTTACAACAACAATACCTAGAAGTGATGGAGCTTTACACAGATTAACCTTTGCGATGAATGGGCACGTTGTTTGCTTTCTGACCTGATGAGTATGAAGTTCTTGTATGGGAGAGGGTAGTTAAGGTAAGGCACGATGCAGGCCATATGCCACATTACACCGGTAGATCATTTACATGCTAGTGTTCTACATGTGTTCGGCCCGAGGAGGAAACACACACCGTGGGGGGCTACGGACGGGGTTTCCAACATGCGGCGAGCGGACGGACTTCATCTGGTAATACTCAGCAGTGTTTGTTTATACCGGCTTAGGTTTGGTTTAGTTCTTCTGTGGTGCTTGTTTAGAAGTTGTTGTGCTCTCTCTTTCTCTTTCTTTTCTTTCTATCACTCTTTCTCTCTCACTATCTCACTCTGTCTCTCTCTAGCTCCATCTTTGTCTATCTCTCTCTATTTATCTCTATCTATCTCGTTTTCTCTCTCTCACTATCCATCTCTGTCTTTCTCTCTCTATTTATCTCTGTCTATCTCTTTCTCTCTCTCACTATCCATCTCTGTCTTTCTCTCTCTATTTATCTCTGTCTATCTCTTTCTCTCTCTCACTATCCATCTCTGTCTTTCTCTCTCTCTATTTATCTATCTCTAGCTATTTCTTTTTCTCTCTCACAATCCATCCTGTCTTTCTCTCTGTCTCTCACTGTCTTTCTCACACTCTCCCTCTCTGTCTCTCTCTTTCTCTCTCACTCTGTCTCTCTCTCTCTCTATTTATCTATCTCTTTCTCTCTGTTACTGTCCATCTGTCTTTCTCTCTCTCTCTCTCTCTATTTATCTATCTAGCTATTTCTTTTTCTCTCTTACTATCCATCCTGTCTTTCTCTCTGTCTCTCACTGTCTTTCACACACTCTCCCTCTCTCTCTATTTATCTATCTCTTTCTCTCTCTCACTCTCCATCAGTCTTTCTCTCTCTCTGTGGCTCTCACTCTCTCTCTGTCTCTCTCTTTCTCTCTCACTCCCTGTCTCTCTCTCTCTCTCTCTATTTATCTAGCTCTTTCTCTCTCTCACTATCCATCTGTCTTTCTCTCACTCACTCCCTCTCTCTCACTCCCTCTCTCTCTCTCTCTCTCCCCCTTGCTCTCTCTTTCTCTCATTCCCCCTCTTTTTCTTCCTCTCCTTCCCCTTTCTCACTTCCTCATTCTCTCCCTTTCCTGCCCCCTCTCTTGCCCCCTGCATCTCTCTCACTTTCTCTTCTGTTCTCTCTCCATCTCTTGCCCCCTCCTTCTTTCCTCCTCTGTCACTTTCTCTCTCTGTGTGTGTCTCTTTCTTGCTCTCTCTCTTTCTCACTCTCCTGCCCCCTCCTTCTTTCTCCCTCTCTGTTTTTCTCTTCTCTCTCCCTCTCTTGCCCCCTCCTTTTTTCCTCCTGTCACTTTCTTTCTCTCACTCCCTCTCTCTCTCTCTCTCTCTCTCTCCCGTTCTCTCTCTCTCTATCTCTCCTGCCCACTCTCTCACTTTCTCTTCTGTTCCATCTCCCTCTCTTGCCCCCTCCTCCTCTCCCACTCTCTCACTTTCTCTTCTCTTCTCTCTCCCTCTCTTGCCCCCTCTTTCTTTCGTCCTCTGTCACTTTCTCTTTCTCTTTGCATAAGGTTTTCAACATGCGGTGCATGGACTTCATCTGTTAATACTGGAGTAATTTTGATTTAGATTTGGTTAAGTTCTTTTATGGTCCTTGTTTAAACCAGTTTTAGTCCTGGTTCAGTAACTGGGTAAGTCCTGGTTTAGATCTGGTTTAGTCCTGATTTATCCAGGTTTAGGTTAGTTCTATGCAGTAATGAAGGTGGTGCAGTGTAAGTACTTTTTGACCTGCTTTCTAATTTGATGAATCAGTTGTGGGGGAAAAATTCAATCTAATATTACAACATTACAACCATTATTTATTTTATTTTATTTTATTTTACTTTATTTTTTAATTTAATTTAATTTAATTATGTATTTATTTTTATTTATTTTATTTAATGTTTTAAATTTAATTTATTGTATGTTATTTTATTTTATTTATGTATTTATTTTATTATTTATTTATTTTTGTTTTGTTTTATTTTTATTTTATTTATTTTTGTTTTTATTAAATTTTATTTGCTTTTATTAGGTTTTATTAGTTTTTATTATTATTATTATTATTATTATTATGATTATGATTATGATTATGATTATGATTATGATTATTATTATTATTATAATTTTTTTTTTTTTTTAAATCATATCACTGAAGTATTATTAGGAACCATAGTCCGACAATGGTGCACAGTGGAGTGTTTGCCCCACCAACTGGAGGGTGGCCGGTTCAAGTTGGAATGCTAATGCGCTGTATAAGAAAGTCCCTTTGCGATCGACTGTTACAGGTTTTTCCATGTCAGATAACAATTTTTCTCGAAACCAGAGCAACTGTGATAAGATCCATCAGCATGTCCCTATAGCTATAATTAAGGACTTTTACTTCACATCTCTTTCTTATTCCTCTAAAAACTCTGGCTATTATTTCAGTTGGCCTCAAAAATAAATCTTCTACATTGGTCTGTCTCTGTAATGGAAATCTGTGCTATATTTATGTAGTTTCCTCATCAAAAACATACTTGGAATTGTGTTTTGTTTCATTCACAAATATTTAACACACAAACACTGCATTTTTTACGCTGAGTTTCTCTTCCAAATACAAAACAAAAAACACTGTTCCAACTATCTGATGTCACGTAGCGAAATGGAAAGTGCTCCATACGCCTTCTCTAACCCTAACCCTTCACTAGAATAATTTAAAATGTTAGATGTTAACTTGAAAAAACTACCACTACATGACATCACGAGGTGGAAGGGAGCATTCTGACAAACTAATAAAAATAGACTAATAATAATGCATAATTAATGAAACAAAACACAACTCCAGGTATGTTTTTGATGAGGAAAGTACATAAATATAGCACAGATTTCCATTACAGAGACAGACCAATGTAGAAGATTTATTTTTGAGGCCGTTGTTACGTTTGTGATAATGTAACAACAGTATAACATGGCTAAAATTTTGCGTAATATAGGACCCTTAAGTTTATCACATACGAATACTACACATACATAAGCTGATCTTGGCATCTTTGTTTATTTTTTTCTTAGTTTTTTTACACATTTAGAGTCAGTACACGTGGTGTGACTTAACCCCCTGTTGTGCTCTTGGGCCCCACCATAACTCTATAACCCCCTCCCGTATCTTTATTCTACATTTCTCCACTTATAGCTTCAGCCCATGCGTTTGAACAGGGCTTTGTGTCATGATGGCCGTCGGCTGATGGAGCGCCACAGACGGGGGGGGTGCAGGCTGAGTAATGGTGTGGGAAAAAGGAGCGCCATTGACGGCTCCGCGGAGGTACTCACAGACCCCATCCGCCTGGTGCTCCCTGGGGGGGTATGACACAATGCAGGCTCCTCACTGCCAGACGAGGATAGAATAGATAGAGCGTCATGGTGTTTATGTTCATGCTGTTCGGTGAATTGGCAATATTTGAGTTTTCAAGAAGCTTTAAAGGTCCTATACTACGCATAATGTACGCTTGTGATCTTTCAGTCATGTTGTAATGCTGTTACCTCCTCAAAAACATACCTGGAGTTGTGTTTTATTTCATTCACACATGTTTGAGTAATCCCGGTTTATTAATCTGTCTACATCTCGAAGGGCCCGTCCACACGACAACGTTTTTTGGTGGAAATTGAGAAGTTTGTATTTCTCTTGGCCTTTCGTCCACACGGCGCCGGCGTTTTCCAGAGTGGAGAAATCTGAGAACGCCGGGGGTCGCGTTGTCATGTGGACGAGTACAACGCAGCTTTTGGAAAACGATGCCGTCGCAATGCCGTCATCATCTGCTTTGGCAGGACTCCGAGTCGACGTTCTGCTGATACTGAACTGTTTTGTAATCCAACGTAACTCGTAGAAGTAACTCCACTTCGTCGTCGGTCCAAACGAGAGAGTCTGCTTTTCTACGTGTGTTCGCCATCATTATTATCTTCTTGTGTTTGTTTGCGGAAGAGAACAAACTTTATGCGCATGCGCTCTTTGTAGTGTTGCATTTCCGGTGGCTCTGGCTGTTTCCTGTTTACAGCGCCACATATCGGTGTGGCATATGTGTTACACCGTTTTCACTCAGCGCGCCGTTTTCATCTGGACGAGAATATTTATTCCTATTATATTATATTAATTATATTTATTCCACGTGTGGACGCAAATTTTTTTCAACCCACATTAAAAAAAATCCAGGAGCGTTGTGTGGATGTAGCATAAAGCTCAAAATGCTCTGTTCCACCTTGCAATGTCATGAAGTGGTAGTTTTCAAGTTAACAGCCCTTTTAGCTTTAGCTAGGCAATTTCAGGGCCGAAATGATCCAAATGATGCAAATGATTTTAGTGAAGGTGTATGGAGTGTAATGTGGTGGTCCAGGTAGGTTCCACAGTGGTCCATGGGCGTATAGTAGTCTGTGTGCTCTTATACTTGTTCTGGTACAACTCAAGATCGTTCTAAAACTATACAGGAAAGGTTCATTTCTGTCCTGTGAATGTGACTTTTTAGTATAGATACCTGCTCAAATGAGTGAGCAGTTTCGATACAAGTTTTGACACCCCTCGTCTCCTCCTATAGCACTAGCTCAGAGTCACCCGAGGCGGCCTCTCTCGTTCTCCTGTGAACTGTTGAACTGCTCAGATCCAGATCTCGACCTGTTGGCACAGCTGACATGTTCACCTTGTTTCCCTGAGCTCTGCTTCTATCAAGTTATTAACCATGTGACCAAAGCTCTCCTCAACTGAACCTTCATATGCCCCTTAGCTCCCCTTTAATCCCCTCTATCCCATATTACACTATTTTCTTATCTAGGTTATAATGTTGTTTCCTCATCACAAACATATCTGGAGTTGTTTGTTTTGTTTCATTCCCACGTGTTTAACACACAAACTCTGCTTATTTAGGCTGAATTCTTCTCTCAAACAGAAAACACTCTACACAGGAAGTGTATTTTTAAACTCCATACACCTTAACTAGAATTATTTGAATGATATCAGCCCTGGAATTGCAACTCTCTACTAAACTAAGGGCCTGTTCACTTGAGAACGCTTACAGGTAAAAATGACAAAATATTTTATCGGAAGTGCCTTTCGTTTAGACCAGAGGTGTCAAACTCATTTTGGTCCGGGGGACGTATCCAACCTAGTTTGATCCCAAAGGGGCCGGATCAGAAGTCCAAATATTTGTGCAGAGAAACCCAAATCTATTACAGACGTTTTCCTTTACAAAATATTATAATAGTATGAACAACCTGAAACTTTAAGAAAAATGCAATTTCAACACAAGCATACAGGTTACCCATTCACCTCCATGAACAAATAGGAATTAGTCCATTTTTCTTGGAAAATCCAGCACTTGGCGTCCACTTTTGTCATTTTTGGCATTTTGCTGATGAGCATGACACCGTCAACCGTCAAAACGATGGTCCTTTAAGAGTGTTTGGAAAGAGGCAAGTCTTCGTTTGTGCTGCTCTGTTGGGAGGGGCCACACTCAGAGGCGCTGGAGACGCGGCTATGCTAAGCTGCGCAGAAAAGAGGCGCAGAAAATTACCAATATTTTAATTGAAAATCAGCTGAAGGCCAGATTAAAGGTCTTGGAGGGCCGGATCTGTCCCCCGGGCTGCATGTTTGACACCCCTGGTTTAGACAGTGACAGCGTTTTCGGGGCTTAAAAACACAAAAAACTGAAACTGCCCTCTGAAGTGGAAAACTTGAATACGCTCCGTCGTAGCATTTTCGTCTACACTGCCCAAGACGCAAAACTCTGGTCAAAACTGCTGACGTCGTGTACGTGTTTACGTCACATCGGTCCATATATCAGTGTACTTTGTTTGGCAGGTCTGAAGCAATAGTTGGACTTCTTCGTCTGACCACACAATTTTTTTTTTTTGCTACCGGTAGCCATGTTTTGTTTTGCTTTTCGCGGCGCAGATGAGAAGAAGGAAGATTCTATGCACATAGTGATAATGTATCACAGCGCCACCTAGCCGCCTGGCATGCACACAGATTTCCTCCCGAAAATGCTCGTCTAAACGCAGAATAAAAAGTGAAGACGCGACGCCACTTTTACATCTTCTGTTTATAATTAGTTACTTTCCACCACTGCAACTACGCCATATGTTTTTGCAGCTACTATGTGAAAATACTATAACCTGACCTCACATTACATTAAAGTAATGGACGTAGCTCTTAGTGCCAACAGTCTGCTTAGAGACAGACTTAAATTTAACTCTCATGTCTGTACCAGCGCCGCATCACCGCTCTTCCATCTGCGCGCTCTTCCACTGGGCGACGGCCGGTGCCAGGGCCCATGTCCAGCTCCGGCCGGCCCCACCTGGCACCTCCCCGGCCCCGTCATGTGTGGGCGCAGAAAGCCTGAGTCACAACACAGCTCCGCAACACACTTAAACAGCACATGGTAAAGTACTGAGCCAGAGCCATAATAAATTAAACGTTTTGTGTTAAAAATGAACTAAGCAACGTTAGAATGCGGTCACTTCATCAAAAACAGACCTGGAGTTGTGTTTTGTTTCATCCATGCAGGTTTGAGTAATCCTTTATTATTAGTCTGTCTACATCTCTGTTCCACCTTGTGATGTCATGAAGCGGCAGTTTTCTAGTTAAAGCAACCTTTTAACTTCAGTTCAGTAGAGATTGGCAGTTAGAGCTGAAATCATCCAAACGTTTCTAGTGAAGGTTTATGGATAATATAGGACCTTTAAAGTTACTTCTGCTAACACGTTAATTATAGTTCACTAGCAAGGACCACGCCACGAAAATGAAATACGATAAAGATGTTTATTGACGATGTGATGGCTGTGGGGAGACTTAGGGTGAGGGCTCTGTCTCCAGTCCAAAATGGTCACCCATCTGATTCGGAACCTGAGAGAGCTGACGTGGACGGTGTTGTCGGGATATGCTGTATAAATAGACTTCTGGGTAATTGAAGGCGTGGTCGAGATGAGCTGTGGTTGGCTGGAGAGGAGGTTGAGGCGTGGTCCAGCTCCTAAATCTAAGTTAATCATATTAAAGGAGAATTAACGTTTTTTTACAATCTGAGCCTTATTTCGGTAATAAAACAAGTTGTTTTACTCACCCATAGCACTTTGGTGTCATTTGGAGCACTTCCGGAGATGTTTTAGATTTGCGATCTCCGTAACGTGAGTTCTCGGGGCAAATGTTTGCAGTCTCCAAATAACACATAGTATATCCATATCCATAGTTTCGAGGAGATGAGGAGGCCAGTGCGCATGTGCGGAGTCACAGCTTATTTCACTCTCAGCTCTCGGGACGCAAACATGAAACGCAAAGATGTAAATTATGGATAAATCTCAGATTACAGGTGACTTTTGACTCAAACAAAAGTGTAGACTAAGACATTGAGCTTCTATGATTTGAAAAGTGCTAAAGTTTGTGTTATTTGGAGACCGCTCGGGGCATATATTATATGCTCGAGGCATATATTATATGCCCCGAGAACTCGCGTTACGGATATCGCTAATCTAAAACATCTCCGGAAGTGCTCCATATGACACCAAAGTGCTATGGGTGAGTAAAACAACTTGTTTTATTGCTGAAATAAGGCTCAGATTGTAAAAATCATTAATTCTTCTTTAACTCCACTTAACATGCAACTATAGTTAGTTACACCAACTTTTGTGAGGTTTAAGCCATGATATAAAGTTATTACCCCTTCAAAAACATACCTGGAGTTGTGTTGTCATCTGGTAAGGAAGTGCTCCACTGTATTATTGTTCAGTAAAAATGGGCAACTCCTGGTCTGAAATTATACAAATGATTCTTGTGAAGGTGTGTGGAGTAGAACCAATAAGAACCCACGGTGACACCAGAGTAATAAACACTTTGAATACCCCAGTCTTTTCCTTATAAAGCTTTATGTCTGATAAGCGACAAATGCATCCTGGTATGATGACCATGTGACAGTCATGTGACTCTAACAGGAAGTGGGCTCTCCAAAATGCTGCTATATCCTGTGAGCAAATTTCAAGGAAGCAGCTAATTTCAAAAAGCTGTTTTTTTCAATACTACAGGTCATTTCAAACACATTTAACAGTTCCAATGCTTTGATAACATGTCCTATATCACATTCAACCTCGTCTGACCATATTTGTTGAAGAAAGTAATATCAAACCAGTTACGGAAATATCGCTATAACATATATGTCACATTGGGCTTTTAGCCTTAAAATAAAAATGAAAAACCTGAATTGACCTATTTGTCACAATAACACGGTCATGGACGATAATGGTCTGTGGTATAACCTACATAATTGTCCATTAAAGAAAAATGGGTCTGGGTTCTTATGGGCTCTAAACACAGTGGAGCACTTCCTGTATTCGCACATGACATCACAAAGGGTTTGTGTGTTAAACATGTGTGAATGAAACAAAACACAACTCCACATGTGTTTGTGATGAGGAAACATTATAACATAAATCAGAAAATAGCGTGATACTGTATGTGCCCTTTAACCAAAGTGAAATGCGCCTGTAATGGTTTAACAGAGACCTTTGCTTGTGACTGGGTTTTTTCACAGTTTTTGTTCACTGTGCATATATCAGACTGGTCCGGGGCGGCTGCAGCCATGTTCTGCCTTTGGTCATAGCTAATTTACATATGAATATTTAAAGAATTTAAACGTTTGCAACTTAGAAACTATTTGCTTTTCAAGTTTCACTTCATACCATTTGTATAATTTATGTAAAAACAAAAATCACTGAAAATAATAAATAAAATAAATAATTACAGAACTAAATATTGACATTTTTGTGGCTTTTTTTTTCTTTCTTTTTCCAAATTAAGTCATTTCCATGTTAATTTTAACCTGATATATCATTACTCTGCCTGGAATGTTCCACGGTATGACATTAAACAGCTCTACCTTACATTTATTCAGGTGGTTTAATAGCTCAAAGATACCTAGAGTGGGGCTGCTTCTCCCTAGAGCTGGTCTGTAACTTGGTCTGGTTTGGTCTCCTTGAAGATAGAAAGGTTTAATCCCATAGTGTGAAACATTCCAGACTAGGGATGCAAATTATCGATTAATTCATTAATCTATAGTTGATTGACTTTATCGATCGACTTACGATGAATTGATAAGCGGCGTTTTTCACCTGAATTTTAGTGTTTCAATAGGGTCTTTAAGAATATAAGCTATAGTATACATAACACTGAGTCATAAATATATCATAGTATTATTATATTGTATATTCCTCAATTAATTATTCCTTAGTAAAAAGCAGACAAATGTATTGATGCTGAATAACAAAATACAGTAATCCCTCGCTCTATCGCGGTTTGCGGATTTATTTATTTTTTTCCAAATTTTTTTTTTATAGTGTAACATTTTTTTATAGTGTAACATTGTGTTCTGCATCCTGATTGGCTAAGAGACTAGACCAGGACTAAACGTGGACTAAACCAGGTCTAGACCAGAACTAAACCAGGTCTAAACCAGGTCTAAACCTGGACTGGGCCAGGTCTAGGCCAGGATTAAACCACCAGGTGCCGCTGCTGGTTTCGTGCGGCTGGTTTGTGGCTCGGGCTGAGACTACGCATTTTGGGCGCCGCGGTTCGATCTCGTGCTCAGCAGCCCCGGTGTACGCGCGGGCTGAGCAGTGCCGTTGGCGCCTGCGGCCGGCTGTGAGTCGAGCTTGGCGCAGCGCAGTTGTCTTGTTTCGTGACCACGCGGATGCGCGTGTCTGCGATTAGCGATTAATTGCAATTAATGCATTTTGTTCGACCAACGTCTTGATCGACAATTAATCGTAAGTCGATTAATTGTTGACATCCCTATTCCAGACAAATAATATCCTCATGGAGAAAAGCATTTGACGGACCCTCCACCAGAAAAGTTACAGAATGCACCTTTAGGAACCAGAATTAGCTCAAAACTTTTCTAAACTAAATCCCACTGAACAACACTGAAACTCGCACCGCTATTTGAGAACCTCTGAGAACATGTCCCATACACATTGTCCCATGTTTGTCCGCTACACGCACGTCACCGCTGGGTAAATATTAGACTGCAGAACTGGACGCCTGCATGGTTCTTTGATGTGGCCAGCAGATCGATGGAGCTTCCCCTCGTGCGTTTGCGCTCTTGACCCTGGATAGCAGGGCCCATGCTGTAAACAAACCCCCAAGCCTCCAGGAAACAAAGTGTGCTGGACAAAAACAGGACAAAGCCAGCTAAGCGTACAGGACATGGGTCAATGGCGTGGGAGGGTGCACCCAGTGACTCCTCTGAAGGTGCGTGCTGGACAGTCGAGGTTGGAGATGTGATGCTGTGGACATGTGTGGTGATGAATAATGGAGTTGTGTTTTGGTTAGTGACAGTTTGTTTGCTGGAAAGATGACGTTGTAGACAAACCTAGTCAAAGCCTGTTTGCGTGCTTGGATGGGAGACCGCTGGGAATCCTATACAAACACCAAAATGTCTTTATTTTGCATAAAAAATGTCCACCCTGTATCAGTTCAAATGTGAACTTTGAACCGAATCCTATTACTCAAAACTAGTGCTGTCATGCGATTAAAAAAAAAATCTCATAAATTGAGTGAGTGAGCGAGCGAACCCACTTTGCGATTGAGTTTGTCAGTTTTCATGTGGTCGCTTTGCTCATTCGTTTCCCAAATTCTGCGAGCGTGGTTTGGTGGTTTGGTGGTTTGGTGAAGTGTGCTCAAGCTCACTTGATCACTGGTAACAATGGATTTGTTTATCGTTCAAATGATCCGTGAGGCTGGAGCAGCTTTGGTGATCAGAAAATTCTTTTTGACAAAACTCCAAATCACCGCGTTCTTGTTGATCGTCCTGTCTTAGTTTTTTTTATAAATAAACTCAAAGGCCCTGGCAGAGATTTGTTCACCAAATTTAAAATGCTTGTGCATTGAACTGCCACTCATAATTAATTGCGTTAATTTTTATAACACGTTAATTTGCAGTGTAATTAATTAATGTAACGACCCTACTCAAAACATAAATTGGAAGTCAGAAAAATTGCAGTTCGATATTTTTTAAGTGCCACTGGCAAATACTAATGCAACAAATTGTAAAGTGACTTTGAGCGTCTGGAAAAGTTCTATATAAGACAAAGATTTTTTTCTTCAAATATACAGTATATGAAAATGGTTGGCGCTGTAGAGTTATTTGTAGTAGCCCGAGAGTTGAAGAGAAGAGACATAAAGCTGGAGTTCTAACACAGGAGAAGTTTAACCCTCATCACATTATGATAGTGTTGTCCATTGGAGTCTAGTGCAGTCCAGTCTGCCTATGTTTCTGCTGTAGGGAGTATTATACCCGTTGTAGGGGGTATTATACCGCTTAGGCCAAGATAACAAGGGCTGAGCAGGTAACTATCAGTAAGTTTGTACTGTTTGTATTGCCCCTTTAAGGAGAATTGAGTCATTTTTATATGGACACTTTTAGGAAGGGTCTAAAAGTAACAGTGAAAGCTCTTTATACAGAAGTCAACAGAGGCCATATTCATAAACAATATTTTTTCTTCCTTGTTATCCCGAGATAACGTGATAATTAATTCAAGATCTCAAGAAAACAACACAATTAATTTGTGATCTCGAAAAAACAAAACAATTATTCTGTGATCTCGAGAAAACAACTGAAATGTCTACCGCCACGTTGTGACAGGCTGACTTCAGGGCTATTTCTCATTCTGATTAGACGTGTTTTTGGTCATTAGAATGTCTGGAATAATAATCGATCAGCTGATAAGGCAATATTTTGATCAGGGGTTGACACAGGTGGAGATTGCATTACGTCTTTTAATTCGGGATCATTTCAAGATTAGTCCGCGGCACCTCCGCAGAAGACTGGCCCGGCTTCGTCTTTACCGACGGAGATACAGGTTTTTCTCGAGATCACGGAATAATTGTGTCGTTTTTTCAAGATCACTAATTAATTGTGTCATTTTCTCGAGATCTCGAATTAATTTTCTCGTTATTAAAGTGGAAAATAATCATTACGAACATGGCCTTTGTCGGCTTCCGTATATTTACATCAAGGAACCACTCACCCATTTATACACCAGTGTACGCAAACACTGGGGGTGAGGGGGGTTACGTGTCTTGCCCAAGGACACAACGATAACATTGATCAGTAGTAGCCTTAATCTCACCATTGAGAGCAGGATTCAAACCGCCAACCTACGGATCACTGGACAAAAACACTATCGATACTGTCTGCACTGATGTATCTGTGTTATGGAAATGGGGATGTGAAGATTATTGGATTGATTGATTCATTCCATAATCTCAAGAACTAAAAAACTACAATTGTGAGAATTTTAGAAGCAATTCACACATTCTTAATACAGTGGCTACGGAAAGTATTCAGACCCCTTAAATTTTTTCACTCTTTGTTAAATTGCAGCCATTTGCTAAAATCATTTAAGTTCATTTTGCTCTGCCATGCACTGTGATCACCAAGTCCAGGTGTGAAAAAACTTGTTGCATCATTCCCAAAAAGACTCATGGATGTATTAGCTCAAAAGGTGCTCCTACTACTGAGCAAAGAGTCTGGGCCACTGTGATCTGGACAGCTCATTGCAAAAAAGCTTGGCCAAAATTTAAGATATAAACACTTAAATCTATCAGAAAATGACTTGAAAGTGGTGAAATTATCTGTCCATGCAGCAAGATAATTTTGCTTGACAAATAAACTACCTCTACATCAGAATGAATCCAATTCAGAACTAGTAAGTAGATAATAAATGTGAAAACGAAATGAATGAATAACCTGATGTAAGTTTTAAAATCTTGGCCAAATCAGAGAAATTTGCAGTGCGGACCTGGACCGTTACCCTCGCGACCCGAAAATACAGAGAAAGCGGAAGAAAATGAAAAAATAAAAAATAAAAAGGGTCTTAATACCTATAACCATGTGATAGTTCAGTTTTTCTTTTTTAATAAATCTGCAAAAAGTCAACAATTCTGTGTTTTTCTGTCAATATGGGGTGCTGTGTGTATATTAATGCAATTTCTTTTTAAAAATTGCAATAAACTAACTGCAATATAACAAAGAGTGAAAAAATGTACGGGGTCTGAATACTTTCCGTACCCACTGTATGTATTTAGGTTATGTACAATGTACTACGGATTGCTGCATCACCATTATTCACAGTGCATTATCCGCAGTATACATCATGTTGTTTTTGTTGTGTACTCTTATTGTATTGTATTGCATAACACTCTTGTTTATGGCCATTCAATACCAGTATATCTCTATATTTATGCTCTCACAGATAAAGCTGTTTCCTCTGTATCCTTTATGTAGGAACACAGAGGAAGGTGTAATCCATTCTGTCCAAGAACAAAGCAGCTTATGTTTTTTAATGACACCATTACCACTACCACCTCTGAATATGGATTAATATTACCCTGTATCTGATTTTTACGGTTTTAAAAACATGAAAAACACAACTAGTTCACTGTAAATCGTTTGCAGTGGTCCAATGTTTTTCCTCACTTACCTTACTTGCATTCTGAGCATCCTAATTACTCACCGCGATACGCACTTTTCACATCTTACAGAGACCATAAAGAAATAATCCTAACAACTAACATGCTAACGTACATTTCCTGATTAATGGACAATTAAACCCTTGGTAATTATAGGTCCCATAAAATTGATGCAAAATAAAATCCCATAAAATCCCGTGCAAACTTGACTCTTATGAGCTTCTAGCCATGTTAGAATGTTGTTACTTTCAAAAAACAACATGTCTGGAGTTGTGTTTTGTTTCATTTACACATGTTTGAGTAATTGAATGAAACAAAACACAACTCCAGGTGTGTTTTTGATGAGGAAACATTATAACATAGATCAGAAAATAGCGTAATACGGGTCCTTAAAATGCAAACAGTACACAGCGGACCTATTTTGACCTCAAGAGCTGCTTATCTGTACTTTGCTGAAATACATGGGAAAAATTGGACATTTAAGCTATATTAGCGGCTCACCAGTACAGCGTCTCCTCTGTTCCTAGTCCACCCATCAGTCCTTCCCCCAGGCAGGCTCAGAGTCCAGACCTGGCATGACCCCAAGACATAAGGGCCAGCTGTGTTCAGATGCCCTCCCCTACCCCACCGAACCCTCTCCCTGCTTCCTGCCGCTGAGAGGCCCGTCTCAATAACTTATTTGAAGTGTGATGTATTGCCTAAGAAATTATAGGTGATAAATGATCAAACTGAAGCAAATTTAAGCCACTGACGCAAAAAGGATAAAAAAAAACAGCATTAGCTTTAATAAATAAATAGCAGAATGAATCATTTAAAACTACAGTATGCAACTCTTAGCCAAATACAAGACTAAAAACAAGTATCCTTACAGTGAGCAGGCTTGCATTTCCACAAACTTGACTCTTACTTAGCCTGGAGGAGGGCCTTCTTCAGCTTGTTTCTATAGAAATGTTGTTCCTGCTGTCAGAGTTGGGGCTTGGGTGACCTCTTGTATATAACTGTGATATACTGTATTTATATTACTATATTTCAGGGTTGTTGTTTTTACTTTACTTGTACATATATATATATTTAGAAGTTTTATTACATTTTAAAAAATATTTTGTACTCATTTTATTGTAATATATTATCATGTGTGAGCTACTGTGGCCAAGTAATTTCCGTTGTGGATCAATAAAGTTTGTCTAAAGTCTAAGTCTAAGTCTAGAATTGCCAATTCATGCCCAAAGCTCTCCCAAGGATTTTTGCCCCATTTTCACAGGTCTTCCAATCTTGACAAAAAATGTTCAAATGACAACTACAAAATGACTCACTACAAGGTGATAACTACATTTCAACAGCTCCGCAAACATGAGAGCGGGTGGAAGTGTTTAATGTTTGAACTCAGCCTAAATATGCAAGGACATGTGTAACTGAAACAAAACTTTCTCTGTCGCTGGCCCCAGACTCTGGAACGAAACTGTCCACCAATGTATGCCTCCCATACAACAACTACGTACAACAACTCACCCTTATGTAACAGATAACCCTATGCCTTGTCAATCATCATATTGTCATTGTACTGTTTCCTTACATCTTGTATATAGCTGATATATTTTTCATTACTTATTTTTCTCTTTTATTTTGACTTGTACATGTACATTTATATAATTATGCCTTATTTAGTGTAGTGTAGTCTTTATTTGAAAAGGGACAATGTACAGAGACATTAAGCTCAAAAAACAAAGATGATCTGCACCAGATTATAGCTACATAGCTAGTTTCCATCTGCAGTCCCTATTACATTAAAAATTACAGTAAAAATCTCAATCAACAATAAGAAACATTCACACTGACACATTCTCACACCACACAGGAACACAGATAAACACACTCTCACATAGTCACACACACATGTTCAATGCAAAATACCATACAAGGCACACACATTTGACACCAGTCTCTTGCTATTTTTTGCTACGTATTTTAAATTTAGTATTACCATTTGTATTTTTACTATATAATATACTATTATAATATATTGTGACGTGAGAAGTATTGTGTCCAAGTCTAAGGCTGGGTCCCATTACTCTCTCTTACCCCTTCCCCTACCCCTTTATCTACGTCTTTGTCTTGCCCCTCGATACTGAGCTGAGAGGGCTCAGGGTACGAGTGTTCCCCGAAGAAATGGGACACCACTCGATTACCGTTTGCGTCATCATCCCTTGCCTCTACCTGGCTGCTTCGTCTACAGAGGCGGCAACAACTGACGCAAACAAACGTAAACAAATGTCAAGGATTATCGGGTACCTCAGCTCGACAAAAAAGTTGCTTGTTTATACATGAAAGTTCAATGAAAACGATAACGTCGGCTAAACAGACATCGCTACCATTAAAACCGCAACAACAGTTCACTAAAAGTAACGTAGAACATAAGCGTCATAATTGTAAACCATGTTAAACTGTTAATCGATTATTACAACAGCTGAAAATACATTTATGAGACTCCTTGGCTGGTCGAGGTGACGCTGCCATCCTGATCCCAAAACCCGCCTGAGCTTGTAGGCGTACCCCTTCGTTCCAAGTCTGGTCGAGAGCTCTTACTTCGTTTCAAGGGGTATGTAGCCCTCGGTCGTGGCTCTAGCCCTTGATCAAAATTAGAATCGGAACACCCCTTGCCCTCACATGAACGCGCAAAACCAAGGGGTAGGGGTAAGACGAAGGGGTAAGCCAGAGAAATGGGATGCAGCCTTAGTCTTAAGTCTGTATGTGCCCTATCACAGACTTTGGCCTTTTTAAGTCCAGACTCAAAACTCAATATAATTTCAGATTGTCTTCAGGAATACACTTCAGTAATTCTTTGGTGTGTCACTTTGCACAGTTTGTTTTATTTCATTGTTTAATGTCTTCAGTGTTTTTATAATCTGTTGGTTTTATTGGAAAGCACTTTGGTCACCTTGAGTGCTGTAAAGGGCTCTGTAAATACAGTAAAGTTTGATTAGTTTTGATTGATTGAAAACACAACTCCAGGTATGTTTGTGAGGAGGAAATAACTTTATAATGTAGATCAGAAAATAGCTTTTGAACTCTTCAGCTGAACTATTATAAAAGAAGTCCCCGTGATAAATATTGGCTCCTAAAACTACTGTTCCAAGTATCATTCATTGAAGCAAAAGTTGATATAATAATTGGAGTAGTAGCCTGGCCATTCAGCCTACCACACAGGGAGAGGGTGAGTGCTGCGACGGAGGGGGGTTTGGGGAAGAACAATACGAGTTAAAAGGGTTGAAGAGGAAAGTGGAGGAGGGGTGGAGGAGAGAAGAGGGCCTCAAGAAGATATAAGCACTCAGTGAGTCCAAAACAAAGGGACAAAGGGGGTAAAGAAGGAGGCTCCAAGGCCAAGTTCACACAGGGGTTTTAAATAGTCAGGATTTATTTTATATTATTTTTTAAACTTCAGTGGAATAGTATGGAAATGTATGTTTATTTATTTTATTTTTACTCATTTATTTCATTTTGATGCACCTTTTTAACGTCTTTAAAGGGAATTATTGTTTTTTCTAACGCCGTCAATTTCCCGAACTCTGGAGCTATCAGCAGCATTCTTCGCACTTTGGGTAAACACTGTTATTTGGTGGTGATTGAGGAAAATGAACAGAAAAGACTTAATTTACCAATCAAACCTTTTTCGAAACACTTTGAAGTTTTACACCGTGGCTTCATTTCAGTTTTGCTAGGTGCAAATTCAAAATAAGGCTTGTGAAATTCAATCAATGAAACTGAAGTACACACACTTAAAAGTAATTATTCTCTTCTTTTTGACTAAACAACTTTTTGACATAAACAACTCGGAGATCACGTCCAGTTTTTTTGGAAATTCAGAATTAGGGATGCACCGATGTGAAAATTTTGGCCGATATTGATATTAATGTTGCTGATATCGGCCGATACCGATGTTAGCCAATACCGATATTTATTTATTTTAAATTCTGAGATAACATTTTATACAGACTGAAAATCATGCAAATGAATATTTGAATGTCTTCTTTTATTTTCAAAACGTGTTTTGACTCCTGATTTTTTTTTTTTTTTTTTTTATAGTGTAACATTGTGTTCTGCTTCCTGATTGGCTAAGGGACCTTTGCCAGACCAGGACTAAACGCGGACTAAACCAGGTCTAAACAAGGTCTAAACCTGGACTGGACCAGGACTAAACCTGGACTAAACCAGGACTGGACCAGGTCTAGATCAGGTCTAAACCAGGATTAAACCACCGCGTGCGGGTCTATTTCCTGGTTTGCTATTAGTGGCAGCAGCTTCACCGGTGTACCCTGAGCCTTTACAACCGAACAGAGGCGAGTGAGTTTGTGGAAATGCAGCCGGCATATGGATCCCTCTGTAAACGATCTCTACCTGTTCTTTTCCTGTCTGATTTGCTCTTAGTCGTGTTTTTGAGTCACGGCTGAGGCTAGCAGCGACGCACGCGACGCACGCAGTCCAAGCACATCAAAACTCGACATGAACGAACGCATGCCCTCGGTGGTTTAATCCTGGTTTAGACCTGGTCTAGAGGAGGCATGGTTTGGGCACGGGTCTCGTGCTCGCAGCCCCCGGCGCGCCGGTCACGTGTCCGCGTGCACACTCCCCCCCCCCCACGCTTCACTATTAATACTAATCTACGAAAGTTGGAGGGTTTAAACGAGAGAGAAATGTGAGAAAACGTTAATTAGAGGGATTACTGTACTGACAAATATCGGTCGTTAATATCGGCCCACTTTTACACATCGGGCCGATACCGATATGTTACAATTTGTGCAATATCTGCTGATACGTATGTTAATGCCGATATATTGTGCATCCCTATTCAGAATAAATCAGTGTTGCAATTGTTACCAGTAAAAGTTATATTTGATTGGAACATGCCTGTATCTGGGAACTCAGTTGTATGGGTCAAATTAAGGAAATTTAAAAAGCTATCTATCTATTCTTTAATTTGCTCAATTACTGCCGTTTTTTCGAATAAATAAATCATTGCTGTGGAACATTCCAGGCAAAGAAACATCTCCATGGAGGCCAGCAGGTGCACTGTTTTCTCCTTACGATCTCTTGTATAGAGCTGGGAGATATATTTGTATTACTATAGTTCTATATTTTTTATTTTTACTTGTACATACTCATTTATATAATTATTCCTTATTGAAACCAGTCTTTTTATTTTTGCTACTTATTTAGATTTATATTTTTGTGTTTTATTATATTTATTGGGATGTGTGAGCTACTGTGTCCAAATAATTTCCCTTTGTGGATCAATAAAGCTTGTCTAAATTTAACTCTAAGTCACTCCAGCCATTAGAAAAGTTACATAGTGCAGCTTTAAGACGGAGATTCTGATTTGGAGCCGGCACTGCGCGCTCCCGTCGGAGCAGTGTGAGTGTGAGCGCTGTCTGATCGCTGCGGCGACACTGGTGGGAGTTACATAAGACGGACATTTACTGGAACTATGGAGCCTGGGGCCAAAGTCTGGAGCCTTGGGTTAGTCAGCGCAGCTCTACCACCATGTGTGTGCGCGTGCATGTGTGTGAAGAGGTATTTATCACAGTGCGGGGACTACAATCTGTGCACACGCTCACCCCACGGGGACCTGTCTCCTTTACGGGGACAAAAATCATCTCCCCATGAAGTAAATGCTTTATTATTAGATCACCAACATGATTTAAAGTTCACATGTGGGTTAAAATATTGCACAAAATGGACTCTTGTGAGATTTAAGACATGTTAGAATGTTGTTACCTCATCAAAAACATACCTGAAGTTGTGTTTTGTTTTGTTCACACATGTTTGAGTAACCCTTTACTACACTGGTCTACAAGTAAAATGCTTCCGGAACTAAAGTAGTGACATTTTTCTTGGTTTAGGTCACTAATAAAGAAAAAGTAAGTCAGAAGTGCTGATTGGCTATAGTCTCCAAGATATAGTATTGGGTCAAAATAGGAAATTTATGCAAAATAAGGCAAAAACGGTAGTTTGTCTACAAGCAACCAGTTCTATCTGAAAGCCTGTCTGCACATTCCAATACATTAATTTTAATATGTTTAGAGTTTTAACATCAAATATTTTTTATTTCACATAAGAGAGATGCCTCGAAACTGTCATTAAGTATTTTGAATACATTAGCTAACCAGCATAGTGATCAATTGATTTTCAGTTCATCTTATCAATATAAATGAGATTTATCCACTTTTATCTCGGAAGCAGATCAAGTCCAAAAATTTGTAGACCAGTGTTATAATCTGTGTCCATCTAGAAAGCTCAAAATGCTATGCTCCATCTTGTGACTTTAAAAACACAGTGGAGCACATCCTGTATTACCACATGACATCATAAGTGTTTTCCGTTTGAGAGAAGAACAGCCTAAATATGCAGGCTTTGTGTGTTAAATGTGTGAATGAAACAAAACACTCCAAACTCCAGGTGTGTTTGTGATGAGGAAACAACATTATAACATAGATCAAAACTTTTCTTAGTTTCTTATCTATATGGGGATGTTATTGCTCTGCCTGGGATGTTTCACAGTATGGCATTATATATCTCCATGGAAACAAACAGGTGTATTATTATAACATAGATCAGAAAATAGCGCAGTAGCCTTTAAGGTGTGCATTAGACTCCAGAAAGTGAACGCAAGTGAATGTAACATCTTCAAGAAGCGTGGAAACCCAATGTGTGTGGGTATATGTGTGTGTATTGGTGTGTGTGTGTGTGTGTGTGTGTATGTGTGTGTGTGTGTTATGTTAATTAAAGCCCTCTGCTGGCACACCACAGACAACATTCCAGAGCAAATGTCTCTTTCTTTTATAGTCCCAGGGCCATTAGAAACCAGAGCGTGCTTCCCACCTCGGTCCTGTTTTGACTGCGGAGTCTTTGATTTGCTGAGTCATGGTTGGGGGCGGGGCTTGAGCAGCTGCAAGGGGGCGGGGACTACGTTACGACACCGTGAGCACGCAAGAGACTACTGTCAATGTACATGGGAACGTTACGCAGCCAAACAAAGTGGGGCAGGAGAGCTGAGTTCAAACTGGAATTGGGCTGATTTACTAAACGAGCACTCTGTAGCTTTTCTGGTGCTTGCTTGTCGCCATGGAGATGTCATTGCTTTGCCTGCATTGGTTAAGTTTAAGGCGCACTTTATTGTCCCCATACGGAAGTTTGTCCGAAGTGACAAATATTTTGTTCTGAATGAAAATGAAAGACATGCATTCTCACGTGAGCGGAGTCGCCTCTCCACAGATCTGACCTGTCACTTGGACTAATGGTGTCACTTGCTTGTCTTTAGAGATTGGTTTAATGCAATACTTTCAAGCGTGTCTGACAAGCAGGTGGTCAGAAAAGTTACACAGTACACCTTTAATCAAATGTAACTATACAGTAGTTTTTCAGTTGAATCAAATACAAAATACACTTATTATTCTTATTCTTCTTATTAAAAAACACTTATTCTTGGTATAAAAAAGAGTAACTGATTTGATATCTAGAATTTAAAGACAGTTTCCGCCATATTTTCGTAGTGTAAATAAAAAAAAACAGGGCTTTTATAACTGTATGAAATGAAATGAAACAAAATATACTGTATACAGACCAACGTTATCAACCCAAGTCCCAAAATAAAATGTACTCCAAAAACCCCTTAAAGTGTAAGGAGTTGATTTGCAGGTGCGTTTGTTGGGTGCCCTTTGTACTGTTTTGGTGCAGGGAGCCTCTGTACAGACCACACTGTCCTGTGATGTAACTGTGGCCACAGGGATTGAGCAACTCCGAGCAACTCCTAGTAACCCAAAGTAACTCAAGAGTGACTCAAAGTAACTCAAGAGTGATTCAAAGTACCTCAGAGTTATTCAAAGTAACTCAGAGTAACTCAAGAGTGATTCAAAGTACTTCAAGAGTGATTCAAAGTAACTCACAGTAACTCAAGAGTGATTCCATCCATCCATCCATCTTCTTCAGTTTTTCCATTTCTGGGTCGCGGGAGCAGCAGTCCAAGCAGATCTGCTGCCCAGAACACAATGCACCAGCCCCCATGAATCCTCCCGCGGGTGGTGGGTCCACGGGAGGACGGCCCACGACACAACAGGCCTTAATACACTTCTGTCATGGGGGCTTGTGAAAACCTAAGACATGGAATGTCCCCAGTCCATGTCTTAGGGGACATGGAATGTCACCTCACTGGGGGGGAAGGAGCCTGAGCTCCCAAGAGTGATTCAAAGTAACTCAAGAGTGATTCAAAGTAACTCAAGAGTAACCCAAAGAAACTCAGAGTAAGTCACTTTCACAACTGCTGTTATGCTGCCATCTCCTCCCTCTCTCCTTCTCTTGCCACTGTCTCTCTGTCTTTCTGTCTCTCCTTCTCCTCCTTGTCTCTTCTCTCCCTTCTCCTTCCACCCTCCTTCTCCTCTCCCCTTCTCTCCTCCGGTGGTGTTGACATCCCTCTCTCTTCCCTCTCTCTCCTCTAGTGGTGTTGACATCCCCCTCTCTCTCTCCCTCCATCTACTCCCTCTCCCTCTCTCTTGGTGTTATTGACATCCCTCTCCCTCCCTCCCTCTCTCTCTCTGTCTTGCTCTCTTTCCTGGAGTTGTTGACATCTCGCCGTCTTTCACTCCCTCCCTTTCTCTCTCTTCTTGTGTTGTTGACACCCCCCCTCTCTCTCTCTCTCTCGGCGTTGTTGACACCCCTTTCTCTCTCTCTCTCTCTCTCTCTCTCTCCTGGCATTGTTGACACCTTCCCCCTCTCTCTCCCTCTCTCTTGGCGTTGTTGACACCCCTCTCTCTCTCTCTGTCTCTCTCTCTGTGTCTCTCTCTCCTGGCGTTGTTGACCCCCCTCTCTCTCTCTCTGTCTTTCTCTCTCTCTGTCTTTCTGTCTCTCTCTCTGTCTCTCTCTCCTGGCGTTGTTGACACCCCCCTCTCTCTCTCTCTTCCTCTCTTCTGGCGTTCTTGACACCCCTCTCTCTCTCTCTCTCTCTCTCCTGGCGTTGTTGACACCCCTCTCTCTCTCTCTCTTCCTCTCTCCTGGCATTCTTGACCCCCCCCCCCCCTCTCTCTCTCCTGGCGTTGTTGACCCCCCTCTCTCTCTCTCTCTCTCTTCCTCTCTTCTGGCGTTGTTGACACCCCTCTCTCTCTCTCTTTGTCTCTCTCTCTGTCTGTCTCTCTCTCTCTCTCTCTCCTGGCGTTGTTGACCCCCCTCTCTCTCTCTCTCTCTCTCTCTCTTCTGGCGTTGTTGACACCCCCTCTCTCTCTCCTGGCGTTGTTGACCCCCCCCCCCCCTCTCTCTCTCTCTCTCTTCCTCTCTTCTGGCGTTGTTGACACCCCCTCCCTCGTCCTCGCCCGTCCGCAGAAGAAGCAGGTCAGTGTGGCAGGAGCAGACAGACTGAGGCTAGACCAGAGCGCGTCATGGTAACCACACAGCTCTGTTTGGGTCCAGCTCAGCCCAGAAGAGTCTGCTCGGGTCTGCTCTCATAGTTTACTTTTACAACTAATATTACACACATGGGGAGACTATACAATAGAATTTAACACATACTGTCACACACCTTGTCATGTGGTAATACAGGAAGCGCTCCACTGTGTTTTTAAACTCCATACACCTTCACTAGAATCTTTTGGAGGATTTCAGCCATGGAATTTCCGATCTCTACTGAACTAAAGTAAAAGGTAGCTGTTAACTTGGCTATGTTCAGACTGCAGGGCTTAATGCTCAATTCTGATATTTTTTTGTGAAATCCCATTTTTTTGCGAGGTCGTTCACATTTCCAGTTAAATGTGACTTGGTTGTGATCTCCAGTGTGAACTTTAAATGCCCCAAAAGTGTCCCGCATGCGCCTTGGAGGACACGACGAGGTCACGTGCAGCGAGCGTACTCAGTGTTTACGGAAGTAGCCTAAACATGGATGCTTGTTGCTGTTGTACAGTTTATTTGTTTTAAGGAGGAGATTGAGAAGGAGAAGGATTTTTTGGCCTTGGCGTTTTGTGGGGCAGTGGCAGCAACGTCCGTAGAAGGGAACATGTCGGTGCTGAGAGTGGTGGGATTTCTATGTGCTTCGCTGCTTCACTGACACGAAGTTCATACAATTTTCATATGACGAGAAGAACGTTTGTGTACATTTGTGAGCGCCTACTTGTACCACTCTCGCTTGTTGATGACGTGTAGGTCGGATGAATGCGACCTGGCCGTTCAAACTGAAGTCACATGCCAAAAGATCGGATATGTATCGGTTTTAGGACCACATATCCAAGTGACCTGGAAAAAATTGGATCTGTGTCGTTCAGACTGTCATTAAAAGATCAGATACAAGTCGCATAGAGGCAAAAAAATCAGATTTGGGTCACTTCAGGCTGAACGTAGCCTATGACATCACAAGGTGGAACATAACATTTTGAGCTTTGGAGACTTAGCCAGACTCGTAAACCAGGATTACTCAGACATGTGTGCATGAAACAAAACGTAAATGAACTCCAGGTATGTTTTTGAGGAGGTAACAACTTTATAACATGACTTAAAGATCCCATGACATGGTACTTCTTGATGCTTTTATATGGCTCCTTAATGGTTCCCTAATACTGTAAATGAATCCTTCTTCAAAATCAACACTCAGTGCATGAGAAACAGAGATAAGATGAGAAAGAGTATTTTTTTCTCCCTCAGAACAGGTCATAATGGGCGTTGTTGCTTGAATGCAAATGAGGAGAAAAGAGCTGGCCAATAATAGAGGGTGGGGGCGTGGCCAAACTCTCCGCTCAGAGCTCAGAGCCCACAGCTGATCCATTTCCTTGTTTTTGCACGGGGGAGAGATTTGAAGCGTTCCATTGAAAAATAAACACATTTCCACATAAAATAAAATTAAACCACTGCTGTTCAAAGGTCCAGAGGCTCAGATAAAGGACTTCCGAGCCTAGAAACACTCGGACGTGCCTCCAGGCAAATAAAAAAACGCATTTCGCATTGCCTAGCGCATTCGCAGTCCAAACTCTCTGGGCGTGATTTACAGAGACGCTGAGTTCAGACAGACGGGGGTGGAACTGCATTTGCATTTCTTTTTTCGATCTGACGTCAATCAGGTGCCTTGTTCAAACTCGCCCGTTTGAGCTCCGAATTTTTGTAACGCAGAAAAGGATCGCAAATGCTCAGTTTAGACATTTCGCAACTTTTAACCATGGGGGGGGGGGGCCTAAACAGGGTAGGGGAGCTCACATTAACGTTCAAAAACCTCAGAAAGTGAAAATTTCATGCCATGGGACCTTTAAAGCTCACAAGAGTCAGTTTTGTGCAATATATACTTCATAACCAGTGTTGTTTTTTTGTTTGTTTGTTTGTTTGTTTTTTTTAAGCCTCTAGCTGTTGGAAAAGTCCCATGGATAATAAGAACATTCAAACAAATCACGTCCAACAGCCCAGTGAACATTTGCATTGGTGACGTTGAGGAGATCATCCTATTACCAAACCAAGTCCTCTTTTTACTGTCTCACATAGGAGATGAGTTCAGCTTTTTTATGATTCTCTAATTCTGACTTATTTTGGTGGGTTTATGACTATTGTAAATATAAATTATAGTTTTATACCAATCAAGAAGCAATTTGGAAAGAAAAATATGTTGAAATTGAAGTCTGAGTTCAAAACCACAGTAGGGGGAATTCTATCCAAAGGTTTGTCACAATTTACACAAGAAACAAAATTTTCAGAGACTTTACACCTGATTTCAACAAAATAAAGGTGTTTTCTTCTAGGTGTATTTGTCAGATAATCATTTCTGCGTACGTTAGAGGAGTTTTGACGGTTTTGAAGTTATGGAATTCCCTGGAGTGATGTCACGATTTCCAACCAGGAAGTAAAATTTTAAATCCAAAAAATGACCAAATTGGGAAAACGGAAATCTTAAATATAATGATCTTAAAGGGACAGTGTGTAAGATTTTTACCTGTTAATTACTGAAATTGAAGATACCCATTCAAAAATACATTGTTTTCCAAGCCTTTTCACTTCCATCATGAAATCAAAGTATTCTTTTGGACTTAGATATAGTCACATAAAAGGGGGATCTTCCCCATATAGAGGCAGCCATTTTGAATACGAGAGCCGCAGAAGGACATTTGGGCTCATCCTTCGCCTCGGCTCCTGCTAACAGCTGCACAGCCGCGCTGCATATGGCTCCCCCCTTCCCCCCTCCCCTTCCCCTTCTCTCCTTCGCTCCTCTGCTCCCATATGCAGCCAGGAGCGAAGGAGAGAAGGGGAAGGGGAGGGGGGGAGGGGGGAGCATGCTGCCGGATCACACATCGTAATGGATATAACACGTATTTTGGACTAAATTGTTTTACTGGATTTTATTCGCTGGATCCTTATGGACAGATTGAGACCAAGTTTATGATGAAATACAGAGTTTGACCTGTGCAAAGCCTTCAAAGGTAAGCTAAGTAAGCTAAGTTTTGTGCTTTTCTGTATAAAAGCCCCATGTGCTCGGGGAGTGATTGTTTTGCAGGGAAATGAATTGCATAGTCATAAAGAGGAGACTGTAAGGTTTCATTTGATGTGTAGATTGTCATGAATCATGATCGGGATTGTGTGTTTTCATGCGAAAAGAAAAAAAAAAAGTGAACGGGGGACCGCGTTTTATGTATACAGCGGTGCGCGGTTCGTGCGCGGGCACGCGCGATGTCGGCGGTACGTCGCGTCCGGGTGACCCTCGAGGTCTGCCATAGCCAAAAGAGGAAGTGGAATAGCTAGTAACCACCTATGCGCCACGAATCCTACACACTGTCCCTTTAAAGGAAAATTAACGTTTTTTTACAATCTGAGCCTTCTTTCGGCAATAAAACAAGTAGTTTTACTCACCCATAGCAGTTTGGTGTCAACTGGAGCAGTATCGCAGAACTTATGTTGAGCCGTTCTGTTCTACCAATGATCCCGTATCCGTTAGCGTGAGTGCTCGGGGCATTACTTTGCGGTGTCCAAATAACACAAACTTTAGCACTTTTCAAATCACAGAAGATCGCTGTGTCAGGGTAGACTTTCAGTGGATTCCAAAACGGCCTGAAACCCGATATGCAGCTATAGTTTCATTTGATGATGTCATCAGAGAGGACAGTGCGCATGCGTGAACTCAGCTGTTTTGTAAACACAGCTAGTCCAAAAGAAGCGCACACCGCTCTGAACTTTACTTTTCTGTTGCGATATCGGGTTTCAGGCCGTTTTGGAATCTACTAAAAGTTTACCCTGACACAGCGATCTTCTGTGATTTGAAAAGTGCTCAAGTTTGTGTTATTTGGACACCGCAAATCAGTGCCCCGAGCACTCACGGATACGGGATCATTGGTAGAACAGAACGGCTCAACATAAGTTCTGCGATACTGCTCCAATTGACACCAAACTGCTATGGGTGAGTAAAACTACTTGTTTTATTGCCGAAAGAAGGCTCAGATTGTAAAAAAAAACGTAAATTTTCCTTTAAGAGCCTAGAAACTTTTAGCTGTGAAGAGGAGTAGATGTGACGGCTGATCTTTGTGCTGCTGGTGGCTGGTGGAAAGAGTGGAGAGAGAGTGTATTTATAGCTATGTCTCGAGAGGTTTGAGAGGAAAAGTTAGCAGAATATAACTGACACAGGCTGATGATATAACATTTTTCTGGTCTTTTTAAATACTTCAACTGAGTTACTACTACTAACTGCCATTGTTTGTAGTACTTCTTTCTACTACTACTACTTCTACTGCAGTGTACCCCCGCTCGGAGCCCACACACACACACGGGGCACAGATCTCGTCAGTCGGCAGCGTGCGTTCAGGTAAACAGTCATTTAGTGTGACTCAGTGTTTTTCTGTGGGCTTTTGTAGTAGTACAGCAAAGGAGACCATGTGATGTTTGGGAATTGCAGAATAACCCCGCCTCAGTAATATGCAGTATATGCAGCAGTGGAAGAAGTACTCACTTTTGTAGTACAGATACTGGAGCAAAAAAAAAAATCGACTCTACTTATTACACACTGTGGAATGTTTCTATCCCCTGCTTGTTTCTCTACGGATATGCCATTGCTCTCCACAGATCTGACCTGTAACTTGGTATGTTCTGGTCTCCATGAGCATAGAATGGTTTAATGCCATATTATGAAACATTCCAGACAAAGGAATAACATCACGGAGAAAAGCATTTGACGAACCCTCCATCAGAAAAGTTACACAATGCACCTTTAAGTAAAAATACAAGTTTAAAAATGTACTGTACTTTAAAACTGGTATGGTATGACTTATATAAATAAATAGTATTATTTATTTTTCTTGCTACCTTGCTTTCATTTGTTTTCAATAAACTTAAAAATTGTTTTTTGTTCAAATTTTCAACATCTTGAAGAAATATGTTTTTGTAGATTGCTTATTTTCATTTTTTTTTTAATTGATTTTGATTAGATTTCTGAATTTGTCTGTATTTTTTATCAGTTTTAACCCATTTAATCCACATTCTTACATCTTTTCCCCTATGCAGACTGGATATTAATAAGAATTAGGAATAGGAATTAATAAAACTGAATCGATGAATATGAAAAAAACATAAAAAAAAAAAAAAGTCACACCAGCCTTTCTTGAAGATTTGTGTTTATTTTTATTGGATTTTTCTAAGCCCAACTTGTCATTCTAACCTCTCTCACTGTTACGCCTGAACATACATTCTCTAACACACAGACAAAACACGGTGTCTTGCTCAAGGACACTGACATGGACTTATATAACACATTGTACCTACCCAACATGGCCGCCGCACAGCCCTGCTCCGTGCGAGTGTTTAGTCTGCTCTGGGTGTGTTTGAGTTTGGCTGTGAGGACGTGGTCAGGATGTTTTCACATTCTGTAGCTCAAGGCACTCTTTCCCAAAACAACGAGAGAAACAAGATTCAGGAATATTTTGAGACCGTTCGGATGTTGACGGACAAAAGCAAGATGTTGGGCTGGAGTTGTTGTTGTTGTTTTGTCCTTTGATAATGGATGTGGCTTTAAAATGATGTGGAAGGTATATAAAATGGAGTTAATGGCCTGTTTACAATCTTATATTCAAAGCATTAAAGGGGCAGTACCTGATTTTGGTCTTTTTGCTAAACTGAACTTTTAGCCATGTCAAAATGTTGTATACCTCCTCAAAAACAAACCTGGAGTTGTTTTGTTTCATTCACACATGTTTGATTAATCCTTCAGTATTAATCTGTGTACATCTCCAAAGCTCAAAATGCTCTGTTCCACCTTGTGATGTCATGAAGTGGTAGTTTACAAGTTAACAGCTACTGCTTATTTTCAGTTCACAAGAGATGGGCAATTCCATGGTCTGAAATCATCCAAATGATTCTAGTGAAGGTGCGTGGAGTTTAAATGCACAGTGGAGCACTTCCTGTATCACAACATGACATCAAAAGGTGGAGTTTTTCCATTTGAGAGAAGAACTAAATATGCAGGTTTGGGTGTTAAAGGGATATGCCACCCCCAGGTCAAATTTGGGCATTTTCCCACAGTCCAGAGACTAAAATAAGTGGTGGAAAGCGTTTTCCTGCTCACCCAGCCATTGTCCGAGTCTGTCGCCACTGACCGCCGCGGTATCTGCAGCTCCTCCGCCTTAGACTGGAGTCTAACGTCGCCAGAGAAAGATTTCGGCCAAAAGGAATTAATTTGCTCGATGCGTTTCCCAATTACTTTCTGTGTAGTGCGCATTCATATCGAGTGCAAATAAATGTGCAAATCAACACGGAGAGCTTGACTTGGTCATTTTGGGTGGGAACTATTTTCCAGTGCGGAAGAATACAGCCGAATCACGCAGCACGTTGTGCAACAGGGGAACTCCCTTCCTGGTGCGTAACTGGGATTCCCCTGGCCTCGTGCTGCGTGATTCGGCTGTATTCTTACGCACTGGAAAATAGTTCCCACCCAAAATGACCAAGTCAAGCTCTCCGTGTTGATTTGCACATTTATTTGCACTCGATATGAATGCGCACTACACAGAAAGTAATTGGGAAACGCATCGAGCAAATTAATTCCTTTTGGCCGAAATCTTTCTCTGACGACGTTAGACTCCAGTCTAAGGCGGAGGAGCTGCAGATACCGCGGCGGTCAGTGGCGACAGACTCGGACAATGGCTGGGTGAGCAGGAAAACGCTTTCCACCACTTATTTTAGTCTCTGGACTGTGGGGAGATGCCCAAATTTGACCTGGGGGTGGCATATCCCTTTAACCTTGTGTGAATGAAACAAAACACAACTCCACGTATGTTTGTGATGAGGGAAAAACATTAAAACAACGATCAGAAAATGGGGTAATATGGGCCCTTTAAAAACAAAAGTAATGGAGGTGTTGTTTTTTTCCCAGGAATGTTCCACAGTATGACTTTAAATCTATCTGTTTTGCATGTTTTCATTACAGGAAAACATGCATTCTTACCGTGAACTGAGTCACCTCTCCACAGATATGAACTTGACTGTAACTTGACCTGGTGCGTTGGGGTCAGTGTTTTGTTTCATTCACACCTGTTTAACACACAAACCCTGTGTAATTAGACTTTAGGAGTTCTTCTCTCAATCAGAAAACACTCCGTTCCACCTTGTGATGTCATGTGGTAATACAGGAAGAGCTCCACTGTGTTTTTAAACTCCATGCACCTTCACTAGAATCATTTGGATGATTTCAGCCCTGGAATTACCGATGTCTACTGAACTAAAGGTGAAGGTAGCTGACATGCAAACTACCTCTACATGACATCACAAGGTGGAACAGAGCATTTTGAGCTTTGGAGATGTATACAGATTAATAACACTGGTCTACAAATTTTTGGACTCGATCTGCTTCCGAAATAAAAGTGGCTAAATCTCATTTATATTGATAAGATGAACTGAAAATCAATTGATAACTGTGCTGTTTAGCTAATGTATTCAAGATATTTAATGATATTGTTTAACATCAAAATCGCATCTGTTTATACAATAGATTTAGGCCTTTTTGTTTTAAAATAATATTTATATTTAGAAAATGTTTAACTTGCACTTCTTTATCTTTCAAGAAATAAATAAGAAATATCTTAAGACATCAGGTCTACACAATTTCGAGGCATCTCTCTTATATGAAATCCAAAAATATTTTATGTTAAAACTCTAGACATATTAAAATGAATGTATGGGAATGTGCAGACAGGACTGTTTGCTTGTAGACACACTGTACCTTCTGATAAACTACAGTTTTTGCCTTATTTTGCATAAATTTCCTATTTTGACCCAATACTATATCTTGGAAACTATAGCCAATCAGCACTTCTGACTTACTTTTTCTTTATTAGTGACCTACACCAAGGAAAATGTCACTACTTTTGTTCCGGAAGCATTTTGCTTGTAGACCAGTGTAATAAAGGGTTACTCAAACATGTGTGAACGAAACAAAACACAACTCCAGTTTAAAAGTATTCTAAGTATTCAGATTGCAGTACTCTAGTTGGACCATGTGTGTTACAAAATACATTCTAATTTGGGTATTCAGTTTTGTGTACCACTGTGTATAGATGGATTACAATAGTTTGGTAGTACTTTGTCCAGCTGCTGCTCTGGTTTACCACTGGTGCACAATGCAGCGGTGAGAGCGGAACTGCCAACTTTTGCACACCTCGCACAGGAAGTGCCGAGCGGTGCACACGTCACACAGGAAGCAGCAGACTGGCTTCCCCCGTTTTCAATTCCGCTATTTTTTCCCCTTTCTTTCTCTCCAACCTGCTCTCAGCTGACAAACTACTCACAAACAACATACACTCAAGCCATACGCAGTCTTCAAAGCTGTAAGCTGTGTTCATGAAGAAAGAAAAACTGATGTTAAGTTAAGATGTTAAAACCACAAACTGACTTTATTTTATTCATTATGGTTTAAAGCAGTGCTGGTGCCAGGCTTGTGACCCTGGGAAACATGCTTTTTTGCCGTACTGTACTAGAATTAAGTGTAATTGCACAACAACAGTAGTTGGCAGTTGGCATTGTTGGTCTACACGTATATTCCACTGAGTCATGTCCTTTAGTCCAACAGAAGCTGACGCATCAGCGGTACAAGGAGAGGGTTTTTTTTAGTCCTTGTAGTTTATGCAAATGAGCCATGTAGTTTTAAGTTTCATTTCTGTAAAAAATAAACAAATGTGCGCAAAGCTGCATTAAAAACACATTAATATTTGAGTCCTCAGTGCAAAAAGACAGTGCAGTCTTTGTTGGAAGTTTCTTTCTGTTTTTGTTTTTAATGTTAAAGGTCCCATGACATGGTACTTCTTGATGCTTTTATATGGCTCCTTAATGGTTCCCTAATACTGTAAATGAATCCTTCTTCAAAATCAACACTCAGTGCATGAGAAAGAGAGATAAGATGCGAAAGAGTCATAAATGTCACTCTGGAACAGTCCATTATGGGCGTTGTTGCTTGAATGCAAATGAGGAGGACAGAGATGGCCTATAGTAGTGGGTGGGGGCGTGGCCAAACTCTCCACTCTTTCCTTTTCAGCTGTGCCCTGTGCGCTCTGACCCACTTCCGTGTTTTTGCGCGGAGGGAGAGATGAGAAGCCTTCCATTGAAAAAAACACATTTCCACAGAAAATAAAATTAAACCACTGCTGTTTCAGATATCCACAGGCTCAGATAAAGGACTTCCGAGCCTAGAAACACTCGCAAGTTCCTCCAGGCAAATAAAAAAACACATTTCGCATTGCGTAGCTCCTCCGCAGTCCAAACTCTCTGGGCGTGATTTACAGAGACGCTGAGTACAGACAGACGGGGGTGGAACTGCATTTGCATTTCTTTTTTCGAGCTGACGTCAATAAGTTTCCTTGTTCAAAATCGCCCGTTTGAGCTCTGATTTTTTCTAACGCAGAAAAGGATCGCAAATGCTCAGTTTAGACATTTCTATTTCTATCACTATATCTAAGTCCAACAGAATACTTTGATTTCATGATGGAAGTGAAAAGGCTTGGACAACAATGTATTTTTGAATGGGCATATTCAATTTCAGTAATTAACGGGTAAAAATCTTACACACTGTCCCTTTAAATAATTATATAATATTCTAATCTCTTTAAAAAACTGACTGACTGACTGTGATTTCGGTTCTCAAGATTATAATCAGAAAGCAGAATGAAATTGAGTTGGTTTAAACCTTAAAATACTCGCTCTGATCTGAGTGCACCTGCAGCATGGCCTGACCTGAAAATTAGAAAAACTTGTATGTGTCCTCTATCTGCAGGTTAAAGGGTCTGTATTACACTTTTTCTATGTTATAATGTTGATTCCTCATCAAAAACACACCTGGAGTTTAGTTTTGTTACAGTTATAGATGTTAATCGAAACTACTGTACGTCTTCCTGACATCACAAGGTGGAACGGAGCATTTTGAGCTTTGGATATGCAGACAGCCTAATAATCCAGGTTTACTCAAACGTGTGAATGAAACAAAACACAACTCCTGGTCTGTTTTTGAGGAGGTAACAGCATTATAACATGGCTAAAAGCTCACATGAGTCAGTTTTGTTTAATATACAGGTCTGGAAAAAAATAAGAACTGCAAAATGATCAGTTTTTCTGATTTTACTACTTATAGGTATGTGTTTGGGCAAAAGGAACATTTTTGTTTGAGTCTATAAACTACTGACAACATTTCCCCCAAATTCCAAATAAAAATATTATCGTTTAGAGCATTTATTTGCAGAAAATGACAAATGGTCAAAATAACAAAAAAGATACATGTTTTCAGACCTCAAACAATGCAAAGAAACAAGATCAAATTAATTTTAAAACAACATAATACTAATGTTTACACTTAAAGATCCCATGACATGGTACTTCTTGATGCTTTTATATGGCTCCTTAATGGTTCCCTAATACTGTAAATGAATCCTTCAAAATCAACACTCAGTGCATGAGAAACAGAGATAAGATGAGAAAGAGTCATAAATATCTCTCTCAAACTCTTTATTCTGGGCGTTGTTGCTTGAATGCAAATGAGGAGAAAAAAGCTGGCCAATAGTAGAGGGTGGGGGCGTGGCCAAATGCTCCGGTCTCCGCTGTCAGCCCACAGCTGATCCATTTCCTTGTTTTTGCACGGGGAAGAGATTTGAAGCGTTCCATTGAAAAATAAACACATTTCCACATAAAATAAAATTAAACCACTGCTGTTCAAAGGTCCAGAGGCTCAGATAAAGGACTTCCGAGCCTAGAAACACTCGGACGTGCCTCCAGGCAAATAAAAAAACGCATTTCGCATTGCCTAGCGCATTCGCTGTCCAAACTCTCTGGGCGTGATTTACAGAGACGCTGAGTACAGACAGACGGGGGTGGAACTGCATTTGCATTTCTTTTTTCGATCTGACGTCAATAAGGTGCCTTGTTCAAAATCGCCCGTTTGAGCTCCGATTTTTTGGAACGCAGAAAAGGATCGCAAATGCTCAGTTTAGACATTTCACAACTTTTAACCATGGGGGGGGGGGGGCTAAACAGGGTAGGGGAGCTCACATTAACGTTCAAAAACCTCAGAAAGTGAAAATTTCATGCCATGGGACCTTTAAGAAGAGTTCAGAAATCAATATTTGGTGCAATAACCCTTATTTTTAATCACAGCTTTCATGCATCTTGGCATGCTCTCCACAAGTCTTTCACATTGTTCTTGGGTGACTTTATTCCACTCCTGGTGCAAGAACTGAAGTAGCTCAGCTTTGTGTTTGTGTTGGAATTCAACAGACACTGGAATGGAATGGCTGTAATACATGTAGAGATGCTGATTTCAGAAAAAAAATACAGAGCTGTAGGATCTTGAAGGCACCGGCAGCCCAGGTTCACTGACTGTAGCAAACTGCACTTTTATACACCTATGAAATATGAAAATACCAGGAATACTAACTCCTCTCCCATATGATGATGATGTCTCGGATATGACATCAGAACTTTCTACTCACTGAAACAACCCAAACTCTGTCAAACCTTTGGCATAGTAAAGCTTTGCTAACAGGCCACAGTGACCTTAAGTCCAAAGTGATAGTGAGTCTCAGTCATGGTGCTCTGGTCAGGGATATCGGTCACAGACAGTGGTCTATTTCTATTGATCTCTAACACTGGTGAGGTAAAGAAGAAAAGGCAAAGAAGGGTCACAGCCAAAACTTGAGACGTGATTGGCTGAGAGGCAAAGATAGAAGGCTGTGATTGGATGATAGCTCAGTTTTATTTGGTGGTAAAAAAAATGCAGCTTTTTAAAAAGTTAGATGAGGTTTGGTGACGATGTGGTAAGACTAATTGGCTAAAATAAATAAAATACAGATTGTCTCCATGGAGGTGTTATTGTTTTGCCTGGAATGTTCCTCTGTATGGCTTTAATGCCATATCTTCCACTTATTTATATTGTTTTTAGGTATACATGTTTGAAAATCATGCAGTCTTATTGAAAGCGGACTCGCCTCTCCAAAAAATTTGACCTGTAACTTGGCCTGGCAACACCTTTTGGTTTCCATGGAGATATATAATGCCATACTGTGAAACATCCCAGGCAACCCAATAACATCCCCATATAAATAAGAAACTAAGAAAATTTCTGATCTATGTTGTTGTTTTCTCATCAAAAACATACCTGGAGTCGTGTTTTGTTTCATTCACACGTTTAACACACAAATTCTACATATTTAGATTTTAGGAGTTCTTCTCTCAATCAGAAAACACTGTGTTCCACCTTGTGATGTCATGTGGTAATACAGGAAGTGCTCCACTGTGTTTTAAAACTCCATACATTTTCATTAGGATCATTTCAGCCCTGGAATTGCTTATCTTTACTGAACTTAAGGTGAAAGGTAGCCATTAACATGAAAACTACAACTACATGACATCACAAGGTGGTGAGAGCAGAGCATTTTGACCTTTGGAGATGTTGACCGACTAATGATGAAAGGTTACTCAAACATGTGTGAACGAAACAAAACACAACATGGCTTAAAGCTCATAAGAGTCAATTTTGCATAATATGGGACCTTTAAATCTCCTCAGTGAAGTTTTTTTTAGCATGTAGTATATTTGAAAGTATTTCAAAGAAAAACATGTCCATTTCATTAAAGTAGGAATGATATGTGATACTCTGAGTTTGTAAGAGGGTCACTGATCTCCTTTCTCACTATGTTTTTCACCGTTTGGAGAGGAAAAAAACTAGGCTTATGCAAGGCCCGGTAAACAGCTACGTACATATAAAAGTAAAAACCAGCAACAAATGATGAGGCATGTTTAATAGAAAGGCTTTGAATTATGTTTCTAAAAGGATCCATATATCATAGCTTTTGGAATACTGCTAGGAATGAGAGCACTTGAGAAAGAAGGAAACAAAAAAGGGAAGAAAAAATACAACATAAGAGTAGTAGGAATGTAACAATAACCGAAATATCGTGATCCGCATTGTCAAAGTTCTCACAATAATCTGGACCGTCACAATATATCGAATTACAAGTTCCTTTGCTTAAATGCATAGCAGCAAGAGCTAATAAACATAGAGAACTACATATCCCATGATTCATTTCAGTGCACACAAGTAGGTGGTTTAATAATTCATCCTCAAATCTTAAATAAGTTTTAAATAATTTCCCTTGTGGATCAATAAAGTTTGTCTAAGTCTATATCTTAGCATAGTACAGAAAAATAGCAAAAACTTCCCCACTAGTACAAAGAAAAAAGTACTCACGATAAAATACTGAGGTCCAAAATATATAGTTCCATCTATATCATATATTTACTTAAATTCTTGGGATTATGACAGTGATGATTCGCAGTAATGAGTCTTGTCAAGGTATTTTAAAAGCAAAAACTACGATAATTTCCTCTACTAATACTTAAACTCTCGTATCACTTGTATATTTGACCAAAGTGTACCTCTCTTGCAAGTTATTTGAGAATTCTAAATGATTCTCTCATTACCACGCTTGGATTGTTACTAAATATTGTCTTATGTTGACAGTTCATTTAAAAGTGCAATATGTAAACTTTCTGGAGGGTTCTCTACCGTCTTGTGTTCATGGAGATGTCATTGCTTTGCCTTGAGTGTTCCACAGTATGGCATTAAACATATCTGTCACTAATCTATCTCCACGGAGACCACAGAAGACATCTACAGGTCAGATCTGTGCAGAGGTGACCCTGTTTACAGTTATAATGTAAGGTATTTTTGAGCTATATAAACATGTGTGATTGGGTACACTGGTCTACAAGCAAAATGCTTCCGGAACAAAAGTAGTTTTCAAATTTTTCTTAGGTCACTAATAAAGTAAAAGTAGTAATAAAGTAGTAATAAAGTAAAATCAGCATCAGAAGTGCTGATTGGCTATAGTTTCCAAGATATAGTATTGGGTCAAAATAGGAAATTTATACAAAATAAGGCAAAAACGGTAGTTTATCAGAAGGTACAGTGTGTCTACAAGCAACAGTTCTATCTGAAAGCCTGTCTGCATATTCACATACATTCATTTTAATACGTCTAAAGTTTTAACATCAAATTTTTTTTTATTTCACATAAGAGATGCCTCGAAATTGTGTGAACCTGATGTCTTAAGATATTTCTTGTTTATTTCTTGACGGATAAAGAAGTGCAAGTTAAATCTTTTCAAAATATAAAAATTATTTTTAAGCAAAAATGCCTAAATCTATTCTATAAACATCCGATTTTAATGTAAAACAATATCATTAAATATCTTGAATACATTAGCTAACCAGCACAGTTATCAATATAAATGTGATTTAGCCACTTTTATCTCGGAAGCAGATCGACTCCAAAAATGTGTAGACCATATTGTGGAACATTCAAGCAAAGTTACATCATGCACCTTTAAGCCAGGTGAACGTTTGAACGCTTGTTGTGTAATAGCAGTACACAGTGATAGAATGTAACAAAGTAAAAGTAGTAAAGTACTGTACTTAAGTACACATTTTATGCATACTTTATTAAAGTAGATTTTAAAGTGGATAATTTTTACTTTTACTTTACTTTATTTGAGAGCAGGTATCTATACTTTCTACTTTCTACTACTGAAAAGTAAAAGTATATTTTTTATTATAGTTTGAGAGCTGCTGAAATGGCTCAGTGGGTTTATTTTTAAGAATTTGAGCAAACAAGCATATATGAATAAAAAGAGCTAGAAAAAAATAACTGATCTCACAATCTGCACACAATACTTTTAAACTTGAGTACTTTTTTTCACGCAGTACTTTTACTTTCACATGAGTAATTCTTTCACTCCGACCTCTGTACTTTTACAAAACCGAGTACTTCTCCCACCACTGGCAGTACGAACATAAGGATTCCTCTTTCCTTCCAGTCCAAGTGCTGATTGATAGTTGGAAGCGGTGGAAAAACTTTGGGGATATCCCATGTTTTTTAGGTCGTACCGGGGCATCTGGCTTTCTCCGCCTCCTCTCGCTCACACACACGGAAGCCCTATGCCCTCTGTCACCCCGGCAGCAGTCAGGGTTGAAAATACTCAACAGTCACTGCTCTGTGTATGGGACAAACGCACATTGTGAGGTACATAGCTACATGCACATATTTTAGCATGGCGTAGCGGGCTAGCACAAGTCAGGTCTGTGTGGATAGCAGGCTCCATCATCCAGGCACTAGCAAGTCAGCATTGTACACAAGCAAGGAGGGTAGGGGAGGGTAAAGGAGCTAAAAATGTGACTGAGAATACAAACGTTTTAAAGCTCCTATATTACGCAGAATGCTGTTTTCTCATCGAAAACATACCCGCAGTTTTAAATGTTGTGTTTTGTATCATTCACACGTTTGAGTAAACTTTTTTAAATAGGGCCTAAAAAAAATAAATCTAAGTTTCCGGTTGCCGACCGACCCTGTTGATTTGCATGCGACCCAAATTATTTTATTGGACTTAATAAAATAAAATAAATAGCCTACTGTATTTTTCGATTTCCGCGAGGCTACAATCGACGTCATTCACCACGCCTGCGCTGCAATGTATACGGGGGTCCTCGGGTTACGACGGTAAAAAAAAAAAGAAAATTACGCGTCATTCCGTCTTACGCGGTTTAGCGTGGTAAGCGACGTAAACAAACGCGAACGGCGGAAGAATACGCTTTGTTGTGGTTGTAGGGCGAAGTCTTAAGAACGGATCAACTTAGGGTGACCATACGTCCTCTTTTCAGAGGCTGTCCGGCCGGAGTTTATAAAATCCTTCAAATGTCCGGGTTTTTGATTCCGTTGGAAACGCGCTCTGGGAGGTGGAGTTCGAGTCGAACCCCGGAACGTGTATTCATTCATTCACAAACAAGACACACACACACACACACACACACACACACAATAAATTTTCAAAATGTCCATATTCCCACAGGAAAAAAAATAAAATAAAATAAATTCCCTACCTACCCATGTCTAGAACTGTCAACAAATCGGAAACCAACATTTATTTTTTTTAGGCCTAGTCTATCTACATCTCCAAAGCCCAAAATGCTGTGTTCCGCCTTGTGATAAGATAAGATAAGACTTTATTAGAAATGTACTTGCCACAGTAGCTCCAGGCAGGGACAGTTTGAACAAGAAAGAAAGTGCATGCAGGCAAGAATAAAATAAAATAAGTAATAATAAGAATTAGTAATAATAATAATAATAACAGTAACTAGGAGAGTATGGAAAAAAAAAGATATTGCACGTTTGGACTATATAGTGGAGTTATACAGTCTGATAAAATAAGTAATAATAAAAATAAGTAATAATAATAAAAACAGTAACTAGGAGAGTATGGAGGAAAAAAAAGATATTGCACGTTTGAGTATGGAAAAAAAAAAAAGATGTCATGAAGTGGTAGTTTTCAAGTTAACAGCTACATTTTATCTTGTTTAGTAGAGATTCCAGGCAATTCCAGGGCTGAAATTATTCAAATGCTTCTAGTGAAGGTGTATGGAGTCCAAAAACACAGTGGAGCACTTCCTGAATTACCACATGACATCACAAGGTGGAAGAGAGTGTTTTCTGTTTAAGAAGAAATCAGCATAAATACGCAGGATTTGTGTGTTAAACATGTGTGAATGAAACAAAACACAACTCCAGGTGTGTTTGTGATGAGGAAACATTATAACTTAGATCAGAAAATAGTGTAATATAAGGAAATAATATTAGATATGTCAATTTGAAACTTCTGTAGTGTTAAAAAAATGACAAAAATGCATTTTTTGGGACATATAAATCAGAAAAAAGGCGCTGTACCTGATCTTTACTGTCTTTACTTTACCGCGATGAGTTTATAAACACTTTCCACAACTTTCCTAGACCAGAGCGGTAAAGCTAATAGCCACTAGCGTGCTAACAGTGCACTTCTTGACGCTCCGAGGATAAAACTTTTCATTATTAGACGTGAACAGCACACAGTGTCTTCGTAAATCAGATGTTCTAGTCCCAAACAGTTCGTCTTGCACTTTCCCCCACTTGAGTAATTTCTTGGAACTCTATTTATACATGTAATATTATTATTTTGAAGTATCAGTACTATAAGTTCAAGGTGGATGTCTGTTTTTAATACACTATCTGCGTGATTGCCGTCTCTGTGGTGTCACTGTGTTCTCCATGTAGTCCTTTTTTATCATAACACATATTTGAAAATTATCAAAATATTTTTTTCAAACACTAAACTGAAGGTTACTCATTGTTCTATAAATAGTGTCCAATAGTAGCAGCACAGTTTTGTTTTCTTTTTTTACTTACTGCAATTGCGTTTTCAATTTTTGTTTTACAATCACAATTCAGTCTGATCAGTCCTGCAACTTGGTCTGGTGGCGTCGCCTGCTTGTCTCCGTGGAGATAGAGTAAAATGTCATACTGTGGAGCATTCTAAAGAAATAACATCTCCATGGAAACAAGCAGGTGATACTCTCCACAGTGTACACAGTGTATCTTTAAAGGGCTCATATTACGCTGTGTTCTGATCTGTTCTAATGTTGTTTCCTCATCACAAACATACTGTGCCTGGAGTTGTGTTGTGTTTTGTTTCGCATATTTGAGTTCTTCTCCCAAACTGAAAACACTCTGTTCCACCTTGTGATGTCATGTGGTAATACAGGAAGTGCTCCACTACATTTTTAAACTCCATACACCTTCACTAGAATCATCTGGATAATTTCAGTCCTGGACTTTCCAATATCTACTGACATAAAGGTAAAAGGTAGCCGTTAACTACCACTACATGACATCACAAGTTGAAACATTTTGAGCACTGGACATGTAGACAGACTAATAATAAAGGTGCAATAATAAAACTTGTGAATGAAACAAAACACAACTCCAGGTCTGTTTTTGATGAGGTAACATAACTAGTGCTGTCAGGCGATTAAAAAAATAATCTAATTAATTACAGGATTCATAATGAATTAATCTAATTAATCGCATTTTAATCTCATGAGAGAGAGAGAGCAGAGTTTGTCAGTTTTCATGTTTTGCTCATTCATTTCCCAAATTCTGTGAGCATGGTTTGGTGGTTTGTTGGTTTGATGGTTTGTTGGTTTGATGGTTTGTTGGTTTGTTGGTTTGATGGTTTGTTGGTTTGATGGTTTGTTGGTTTGTTGGTTTGTTGGTTTAGTGGTTTGGTGGTTTGTTGGTTTGATGGTTTGTTGGTTTGGTGATTTGTTGGTTTGATGGTTTGATGGTTTGTTGGTTTGGTGATTTGTTGGTTTGATGGTTTGTTGGTTTGGTGATTTGTTGGTTTGTTGGTTTGATGGTTTGTTGGTTTGTTGGTTTGATGGTTTGTTGGTTTGATGGTTTGTTGGTTTGATGGTTTGTTGGTTTGGTGATTTGTTGGTTTAGTGGTTTGGTGGTTTGTTGGTTTGATGGTTTGTTGGTTTGTTGGTTTGGTGATTTGTTGGTTTAGTGGTTTGGTGGTTTGTTGGTTTGATGGTTTGTTGGTTTGATGGTTTGTTGGTTTGGTGATTTGTTGGTTTAGTGGTTTGGTGGTTTGGTGAAGTTCGCTCACACTCGCTCTATCACCGGTAACAATGGAACTTGTCCGGACGTGTTTATCGTTCAAATGATATGTCAGGCGGGAGCAGCTTCGGTGATCAGAAAATTCTTTTTGACAAAAGCTCCAAATCACCGCGTTCTTGTTGATCTTGTTGGTCTTCGTTCTTTTTTATAAATAAACTTGCCGTTCAAAGGCCCTGGCAGCGATTTGCTTGCCGCACGCCAAATTTCAAAATGGGCGTGCATTGAAATGCCACTCATAATTAATTGCGTTTAATAATTTAATAATTGCATTTAATAATTTTTTTAATGCGTTAAATTGCAGTGTAATTAATTAATCTAATTAACACGTTAAACTGACAGCCCTAATTATAACATGTCTTAAAGCTCACAAGAGTCCATTTTGTGTGGTATAGGCTCTTTAATAGACACATATTTGGACATTATATAATTGTTCTAGATGCAACCGATCTCTAAACTGGAATTTTCTAAAGTAGCTCTTTTCCATTGTTGGGTCTACTTAGTTTTTTTTGTCTTCCTGCTGTTTTTGCCCTGTCGAGCCACCTTCTTGAACTTTCTCCTTTTTTTGCCTGGAGGGTCCTATATGAGTGGTCCCAGTATCAGGACGGACCAGAGCTTTTCCTGTGCTCTCACAATGGAGGGGAAGTGGCTTTAATAGGTTTGGTGCTGGTGGTCTAATACAGCAGGTGTAGTGGAGGGCCAGTCTGGAAAATATGGAATAAATATGCAATCTGTGGGAATGAGACAAAACAAAACCCCAGGTATTTTTTGTAATGAGGAAACATTATAACATGGATCAGAAAATAGCGTAATATGGAAACTTTAAAACATAAGTCTCAAATTTGATCACGACATTTGTCAGAAAATGATTGATATTCCCCCAAAATGTTCTTTCGTTATATAACCATGCTAACTATGACTCCACATATGGTGACTTTGAGCCCTGTGACTTTCCATGATTGCCACAGTCTGGACAATGAGCATGTGAGGGGAGGTTTTTTCTTGGAAACTCATCGGTGGCTCCTTTGGCTCACGCAGGGCCAGAGTGAATTGAGTTATCCGCACAGTGACCGCTCTGTGCTGGCCTGCCCTCGCCCAGCCCCTCGCCCCAAATCCACTTACTGCCTGTGGGTTGACGTCAGCCCGCCTGGTCCAGTCAAGAGCTCCTTCTTTCTCCTGCAGTAGAAGTGGGCCCATAAGATGTGGCTACTGGGTTTAAGTGAAGGGCAGAGTGTATTGAGTATTGAGTATTGTTGCCTCAAAATAACATTAAGTAAAGTTGCACTGTGTAACATTTTTGCTGGAGAGTCGACCTCTTTGCTTGTCTTCATGGAGATGGTACTGCTTTGAGTGCAGTGTTCCACAATATGGCAATAATTAAGTTACTAACTTAACCTTTTCTGGTGGAGGGTCTGCCATCTGCTGCATTTTTTTCTGAAATCAGCATCTCTACATGTATTACAGCCATTCCATTCCAGCATCTGTTGAATTCCAACACAAACACAAAGCTGAGCTACTTCAGTTCTTGCACCAGGAGTGGAATAAAGTCGCCCAAGAACAATGTGAAAGACTTGTGGAGAGCATGCCAAGATGCATGAAAGCTGTAATTAAAAATAAGGGTTATTGCACCAAATATTGATTTCTGAACTCTTCTTAAGTGTAAACATTAGTATAATGTTGTTTTAAAATGAATTTGATCTTGTTTCTTTGCATTGTTTGAGGTCTGAAAACATGTATCTTTTTTGACATTTTGACCATTTTCTGCAAATAAATGCTCTAAATGATAATATTTTTATTTGGAATTTGGGGGAAATGTTTTCAGTAGTTTATAGACTCAAACAAAAATGTTCCTTTTGCCCAAACACATATCTATAAGTAGTAAAATCAGAAAAAATTATAATTTTGCAGTGGTCTCTTATTTTTTAATTCATTTACAGGTGTTTTTATTTATCAAAACTACCACAAAGACGTGGATTCCTACTGTAACTTGGCCTGCTTGTCTCTATCGCAGAGGTCTTCAACAGGGAGGTACTGCAGGGGGGTCGCGAAATTTTTTGATTTCACCTTAAAATAATATACAGTGGTACCTCACCTTACGAAAGACCCAACAAACGAAAATTTCAAGTTACGAAACGCCTTCGCGTTAAATTTTGGTCTCTAGATACGAAGTTACGAAACGCGAAATCTCAAAAATTCAAATAATGCGCGCTCAGCCACACACATTATACGCTTTTCTCAGACTGGATTTAAACTTTTCTCACATTTCTCTCTCATTTAAACACTCAAACTTTCATAGATTTTCAACAAAATGTATTAATAGTGAAGTGTGGGGGGAAGGAGGAGGGCGGTGTGTGTGCACGCGGACACATGTGTGATAGCGCAGCATGACCCGGCGCGGGCCTGCGAGTACGAGACCCGTGCTCAAACCGTGCCAGGTCTAAACCAGGTCTAAACCAGACCACCGCGGCTCTTGCATGCATTCGTTCATGCGCTCAGACTGCGTGCGGTTCCGAGGCACATCTCCTCCCCTCCTCGCTGCTCGCCTCAGCCGTGACTCGAAACGAAACCAGGAAATAGACCCGCACGCGGCGCTTTAATCCACCTGGTTTAGTCCAGGTTTAGTCCTGGTCCAGTCCTGGTTTAGTCCAGGTCTAGACCTGGTCCAGTCCAGGTTTAGACCTTGGTCTAGACTGGTATAGTCCACGTTTAGTCCTGGGTCTACAGTCTCTACGCAGGACACACTATAAAAAAATGTTACACTATAAAAAAAAAAAAAACTTGGAATGAATCAGGCCTTTTCCATTGAAATAGCTACTCAACTTATGAAAAATTCACATTACGAAACCACTTCTGGAACGAATTAATTTCGTAAGGTGAGGTACCACTGTAATTTTATATTTTAATATTTTTAAAAACAATATATTTTTTCATTTTTCCCCAATCAATTTCTCCCTTGTCCCTCCACCCTCTTTGATGAAAAACGTTGAAGACCCCTCCTCTATGGAGATAGTTGAATTAACTGCCATACTGTAGAACATTACAAGAAAAAGAAAAGTTACACAATGCACCTTTAAAGTTGCACTATGTAACAGTTTTTCACAGTAAGATTGTAGAATGCAGGTCCATCTTGCTGACTTAGACTTAGACAAACTTTATTGATCCACAAGGGGAATTATTTGGACACAGAAGCTCACACATCACAATACATTATAATAGCAATGATGATGATAATGCCGTACTGTGGAACATTCCAGGCAAAGCGACATTTTTTCATTTTTTTTTATCTCACATAAACCTTTTGGCACTGATAGTCCAAAAAAAGTGATAATAAATATATTTTTATTAAAGCTGCACTATGTAACACCCCCATCTGCTTATATCCATGGCAGTGTTATTGCTAAGAATGTTCCAAAGTATAGCATTAAACTTCTCCATGGAAACAAGCAGTTGAAACGCCAAGCCAAGTTACAGATCTGTGGAGAGCCAACCCAATGTTTTATGTATTCTGAGCTATAAAAGCCCCATAATGAAATAAACGCAGGATGAATATTTTAAGCCGATTATATAAATAAGACAAGTGTGTGCGTGTGTAAAATAAATAACCCATGTGTACTTACTGCTTCTACCCCGGGTCACGTCCAATTTTACTCCAAGTTTGATCTAAAAACAGAAATGGCTTCAAAACATCTCCTTTTTTTAAACCCAGACTAACAGTGACACATTGATACACTCTGGGTCGTTCACACCTTAGGTCACGGAGTGTTTGGTGGCTGCCATGGCAACGGTAATGACAACAATCTTTGTCTTTTTCTAGTGCAAATAATCCAGCCAATATTGTAGCAGTTTTTAGCTCAATGTGACGTTCTCTTCATGGATATTAGCATTACGAGCAGGATAAGCTATCAAAGAGTAAATATGAAGTCTGGTGTATGCTAATAATGGCACACTTGTCAAATATGGGCAACGCATTATATTGTTACAGTCTATATTTGTCTAATGATTCTTAAAAAGCACAAACATACACACGCAAAACATTGGTACTGCATTATAATAACGACAATTTAATGAAAAAGGTACATTGTGTAACTTTTCTGGTGGAGGGTCTGCCAAATGCTTTTCTCCATGGAGATGTTATTACTTTGTCTGAAATATTTCACAGTATGGTAGTAAATCTTTCTATCATCATGGAGACCAAACCAGACCAAGTTACAGGTCAGATCTGTGGAGAGGCGACCTCGCTCACAGTGAGAATGCATGTTTTTCTAGATATTTTTGAGCTATAAATGGTAAATGGTCACATCTTTATATAGCGCTTTTCCACCTTCAAGGCACCCAAAGCGCTTTACAACAAGGAACCACTATTTTTGGATTTCACATAAGAGAGATGCCTCGAAATTGTGTGCACCTGATGTCTTAAGATATTTCTTGTTTATTTCTTGACGGATAAAGAAGTGCAAGTTAAATATTTTCAAAATATAAATATTATTTTTAAGCAAAAATGCATAAATCTATTGTATAAACAGATGTGATTTTGATGGAAAACAATATCATTAAATATCTTGAATACACAGTTATCAATTGATTTTCAGTTCATCTTATCAGTATAAATGAGATTTAGCCACTTTTATCTCGGAAGCAGTCCAAAAATTTGTAGACCAGTGTAGTCATATTGTAGAAGTTTTGAGGCAGAGCAATGACATATCCATAGAAACAAAAAGCAGACAGACCCCCAAATGAAAAGTTACATAGTGCATCTTTAATAAACTACTTAAAGAGGGAGTATTTTACTTCTATGGAGTTTTAACTGCTAAGATTTAGTCTTTATTTGGTCTCACACACAATGACACACAGGAGAAATTTGACTTCAGCATTGACCCATCCTTTTCAGGAGCAGTGAGCAGCCATCTTTCGGCGCTCGGGGGGCCCACACTGGCTTGCTCATTGCCGGGGGGGATTTGAACCCACATCCCGCCAGGGAAAGTCAGTGACTTACCAGTTGAGCTAACCAACATACAGGAGGTCCTCGGGTTACAACGGTCTCAACTTACGCTGTTTTGTGGTTACGAATGCGCCCCCATAAAAAATATAATAATAATATTACGCGTCATTCTGTCTTACGCGGTTTAGCGTAGTAAGCGACATAAACAAACGCGAACGGCGCATGGCGGAAGAATACGCTCTGTTGTGGTTGTAGGGCGAAGAAGACCGCCTCGTGTGTGTGCCCAATGTGGGCGGAAGTACCTGATGTGGGCTCTGATCTGCTCCTATGAAAGCGACAGTGATAACAAAGCAGCGTAGTGGTCTAATTATTGAGATTATTGAGGTTATTGGTGCTTTGGTTGGAAGATCAAAATCAAATTCCGACTTACGACGTAATTCGGGTTACGACGCGTCTTAAGAACGGATCAACATCGTAACCCGAGGACCTCCTGTATTTAGATGCATTGTTTTGAAAATGCTACATTCACCGTAAACAACACATGTTTTAAGTGTCTCCCCTCCCTTTGCTCTCTGTCCTAAGTCACTCCCCCTTCAGATCACTATCAGAACACAATCAGCGTGCATCCCGCTACTTAAACTACTGCACATCGTATAAGGTTTGTTAAGTTATGTACAGTTTTGTATTGTGCTTTTTTTATATTTACGGAGAACTGCTGCATGGGAGCGTTGGTGACCGTAAAGAGGGTTTGAATAGGGCCAGGGAGAGATCGCTACATTATTCAAAGATGCATGGATGACAACTTAAACCTCTTCAGGCAGGTTTTTGATGAGGGAACAATGCTAGAACACTATAATATGGGCCTTTTAACATTATACTGCATTATGTAACAAGAACGGTTTTAAAGACCTTTTCGAGTTTTCACGGTGCACTGTGTAACTTTTATGGTAGGGTTCACCACCTACTTGTTGCCATGGAGATATAATTGCTTAAAGAATGTTCCAGAATATGCATTAAACATATCTGTCTAGTCATTTATTATTTTTATTGCTCAAAAATGCCTAGAAAACTTGGATTCTTCATGTGAGCGGGCTTGCCTCTCCACAGATCCAAACTCCAACTCTTACCTGATTGTTTTCATGGAGATAGATCAAATTAATGCCATACTGTGGAAGTTACTTGGCAAAGCAATGACATCGGCTAGGAGACAATCAGCTGGCGGACCCTCTGTCAGTTAAGTTACACAGTGCACCTTTAAGTAAAGTTGATGACAACAGAAAATGACATTAAAATCACCAATTCAAAGGGTTTCAAATGACATTCTTGAGAGGCGATAACATTTATATCCACATGCCACAAGCCTCTGAGTATAGCAGCAGCCTTCTGTCCATGTGAACCAATGTGCTGAGTCATGATACGAGTTACGCAATCTATTACGTAATTATTTTCAGCCATTACTTACCAGCAGTAGTCTTTGAACACAGTTTGCAATGGACACACACCGATATGGTGGAGAGTAGGGGGTTGAATTAATGCAGTGCTTCTCAAATAGTAGGGCGGGGCCCCCTGGGGGGGCGCGGCATGATGCCAGGGGAGGCGCGTGTGACCCTGGGAAACATGTTTTTTTGCCGTACTGTACTAGAACTAAGTGTAATTGCACATCAACAACAGTAGTTGGCAGTGGTGCTCTCATTGTTGCTCTGGGGCAGGGGTCGGCAACCTTAAATACGAGATATACAGACCAGACTCACCATCAGCAGGACATCCTCTGTCACAGAAAAAACACGTATATTCCACTGAGTCGTGTCTTTTAGTCTGACAGAAGCTGACGCATCAGCGGCACAAGGAGAGAGCTTTTTTTTTTTCCCAGCACTATGAAAATGAGGTGGTTTTAAGTTTCGTTTCTGTAAAACATAAACAAATGTGCGCAAAGCTGCATTAAAAACACATTAATATTTGAGTCCTCAGTGCAAAAAGACAGTGCAGTCTTTGTTGTAAGTTTCTTTCTTTCTTTTTTTTGTTTTTAATGTTAATAAAAGGATACAATGTTATGCAGAGGTGTACTAATAACAATTTTCTAGACAAATAATACTATTTATAGTCATGCGCAGGGAGGGGGGCACGAAATTTTTTGTTCTTCCTAGGGTGGGCGTCACAGAAAATAATTGAGAAGCACTGAATTAATGGCAGAAAAAAATCAGAATTGTAAATGGTATTTTTCTTGTCTCCATGGTGATGTCATTGTTTTGCCTTGAATGCTGCGCAGGGTGGCATTAAAGTAATTTTTCGCATTGTTACCACTCGCATTGTTGAGACAGGATCTTGCCTAGCCTTGTTTTTCATTTACAGTTTCGAGGCCTTGTCATCTGGACCTATTGTTTAGAAAATGTTTAATAATTTGAGTCAGTAGTAATTGAAAGTTTACTGAAAGTGAGTCATAGATGCAGCAGTGCTCTTACGATGGATTACAATGAAACCTCTTTGTGCTGATGAGAAATTATTAGTCACTGTAAAATTGTAGCTTTTTAATCACACAACTATGCTGGAACAGTTTAGTACAACCGGTGACTAATGAGACGTTAAAACCACTTGCATTGTCTTGTCCTGCGAAGTCTTAAATTATGGATACATTAAGCAAGATGTCAAATACTTCATTAAGCAAGATATCAAATAGAGCTGTAGCTATTTTGAAACCACCAGGTTATAGGTTTTTTATGCTGGATGCCCTTCCTGCAACCAACAAGTTATTGTTCTCTGCATTTGACCCATCCTTCAATGCTGCTGGGGCATCTTCTCAGGAGCCCACGGATCCATCTCCATGATCTTAAGCTAGTCTTGGTCAGGACTATCTTAGCTGGAGGATTGTACCTATGGTGAATGTTTTGGGATGATGGGGGAAACCGGAGTGCCCAGAAGAAACCCACTCAAGACACAGGAAGAACAAGCAAAGCAAATGGTAAATGGTCACATCTTTATATAGCACTTTTCCACTTTCAAGGCACCCAAAGCGCTTGACAACAAGGAACCACTCACCCATTCACACACACATTCACAACCCAGTGTACGCAGACACTGGGGGCGAGGTGGGTTAAGTGTCTTGCCCAAGGACACAACGGCAGCATTGATCTGTGGGAGCTGGAATCGTACCGCCAACCTGAGGGTCAGTGGATCTGACCGCTCAACCAATGATGTTTCTTATGTCAAGAACAAGATTTGAACCGCCAACCTTTTTGATCACTCATCTGAGCTACCTGCCGCCCCAGTCTGCCCGGACAACAGGGGAATCAAACCCAGAACCTTCTTGCTGTGAAGTGAGAGTGCTCTCCACTTAGCCACCGCACATTTTCTAGACTGGAATATTCTGTTGAACAAAATTCAGCACAAATCTTTATTACGGTGGTCCCTCGCTATATCACGGTTCACTTTTCACGGCCTCGCTGTTTCGCAGATTTGTTTTTTTTTTTTTTTATAGCGTATCAATGCTGCTCTATCACAGATTTCACCACGATGGGCGGGGGCATGTGTCCGCGTGCACCCCCCCCCCCCCCCCCACGCTTCACTATTAATACATTTTGTTGAAAATCTACGAAAGTTTGAGTGTTTAAACGAGAGAAATGTGAGAAAATGTTAATTCCAGTCTGAGAAAAGTGTATAATGTGTGTGGTGAGGCATTTACAGCCTTAAAACATGTATAGTAATTGTAAAATATAAAGTTAGCTTATTGTGGGTTATTTTTAGAACGTAACCCCGCAATAAATGAGGGACCACTGTACACCCTAAAATCTGCACAAAATACTTTTACTTTTTAAGTACATTTTCAAGCAGGTACTTCAATACTTTAACTTTTAGATTTTTTTCATGTGATATTCTTAGTTTTGCCTCAGTATTTTTTGCTCTAGTATTGTATCTGTATTTTACTCAAGAAACAAAATTGAGTACTTCTTCCACTACTGCTGGTTGGCAGGCTAACACTCACTAACACTTACTATGCCACTGTCACTTCCGTGATCCAAATTCCAAATAGCGTTAGGCCTATTGATTAAATAACATTCAATAGAGATGACAAATTTGTGTTCGCATTTAGATCAAACCACATAATAAAACTACCCAGTGTTGGAGGGGAAAACCTGCTTTAAAATGGCATGTGTAGTTCCCCTTTCTTTGAAGTCCCTGCTAGCATACCTGACCCGATTGTAGCTCCAACGCAGACTGCTGAGCTAGTGCTAAGCTAATTGCATGTTGGGGCCCTAACCACAGTTCCAAACTCAGCACAAAGCAATCCCCTCTCCAGACATGAGCTAGCTGAAGCTTTAGGCCCACTTACTTCACTGTGGCGGGCGACAAATAGCATAGTATAATGTCTATAGGTCAGACATTACGCAGAAAATAGCTGGCTGCACAATGGCGGAGAAGCTAATTTTAAAGTGAGTAGTATTATTGATACTAGCCTACTTGGCATTAGCAATTAGCTTTTTGGTGGATTTAAATTTAGCTAGTGACACAGGTCATTAAAGGTGCTATATTACACAAAATGGATTCTTGTCAGCTTTAAGTTGTGTTATGTTTCCTCATTAAAAACATACCTGGAGTTGTGTTTTGTTTCATTCACACATGTTTAGGTAATCCTGATGTATTAATCTGTCTACATCTCCAAAGGCCAAAATGCTCGGTTCCACCTTGTGATGTTATGTAGTAGTAGTTTTCAAGTTAACAGCTTTAGTTCTGTAGAGATCAGCAATTCTAGGCCTAAAATCATCCAAATGATTATAGCGAAGGTGCGTGGAGTTTAAAAACACAGTGGAGCACTTCCTGTATTACCACATGACATCACCAAGTGGAGTGTTTTCAGTTTGAGAGAAGAACTCAGCCTAAATATGCAGGATTTGTGTATTAAACAGGTATGAATGAAACAAAACGCAACTCGTAGTCTGTTTGTGATGAGGAAACATTAGAACAGAGATCAGAAAATAGCGTAATATGGGTTCTTTAAGTGACTGATCTTTATATCTTTATAAGTGACTGATCTTTATATCTTTATATATATAGCCCACGCATTGTACAGGGTCGTCTTGTGGCCTTGTCTTTGACTGGGGAGAACATCAGATGCCAACACGCAAAACTCCCCATTGATATCGTGGTATTTTACCTCCTGTACACGGCAAACTGGTAGGCATCCATGGATTTGTATGCGCGAACTTGGGCTTCTCGACTAAGTAACAGTGGATATCTGGCCACTGTAAATCTGGCCACTTTCTGCGGTCGTACTGCTACTCCGTGATTGCATAAGGATCTGGTGGTCGAACCCCGTTGCTCAACGTGAGCTCTTGAATGTAGCTTACCCTATACTCCGCTATGGTCCGCGATGGTTTTTCTGAGTCGGGCATGCGCGCTCATGCCAGTGACGTCACGTTTGTTTACTAACAGTAAAGGGGTCTATACGATCCTTTGCCTGTGCACATGAATTCGATACGGCCCCAATCCGTTTGCAATCGGATTACACTCGTCCATGTGCACGCATTGAGTGGGACAGTGGTTCCTTGATGTAAAGAGCTTTGAGTTCCATGAAGGTAGAAAAGCGCTATCTAAAAATGTGACCATTTACCAAAATTAAAATTTATAGAGGTGGGATTTGGTTGTAGAATTCTTGATTAAAACAAATCTAAATTTATACAGGCTATTTTATAAAATTGATGCCAAATTCAGTTACTATTGTGATTTTGCATTGTGATGACCTTTTATCATAACTGAACACCCTGTAACACAAAGACAGACTACTCAAATCTGTAGGCCTACACTATACGTAACATTTTGTCAGTGGAAACAGTGGAGAGAAACCACTTTCACTTTCAGGGCCCTGGTGCCTCTCCACATGTGAACCTTGCAGGCGCTCAGTTCGTGTGAAGTGGGCGAGGGCAGAGCAAAGCAAACTAAGCCTTAGAACGGCAGTTTCGTTTGTGGCTTCTACATAATTCGTAGCGCTTATCATGCACGTAGGTGGTGTGCAAAGGCTAATAGGATTTTTCTCACTATTTGAGCGGTGATAACTTTTGAAACGGTTGATGAACTTCTCAGGGTCAGTGTGCCATGCAGTTTCAAGTGCTGAAGCTAGTGGAATAAAGCTATTGTAACTACAGAGATTTTAGGTCAAAGCAATGAAAAATGGCTTTGTTAGCTTAATATTATGTTGGTCATTTCTGTATTTTTTGTAGTATTGACCACTTGTTATAGAACAGCAAAGAAAGATATTTTATTTTTCATCAAAATAACAAAAAGTAAGATTTCTGATCAAATAATATATGAAATTTGAATTGTCAGTTTAAAGGCCCTATATCATGCTAAATGGATTCTTGTGAGCTTTTAGCCATGTTATAATGTTGTTATCTCCTCAAAAACATACCTGGAGTTGTGTTTTGTTTTATTCACACGTAATAATAATAATAATACATTTTATTTATAATGCACTTTACATTTGACCTCAAATCTCAAAGTGCTACACTTGCAACAATAAAAGAACATTAAAAAACATCATAAAACGTTGTAAGAGAACATAAAAGAACAATTAAAAACATCATAAAAACAATTAAAAATATCATAAAATATCATAAAATCACACATATCAATATCAATAAATCACACGTTTGAGTAATCCTGGTTTATTAATCTGTCTACATCTGCAAAGTTCAAAATGCTCTGTTCCACCTTGTGATGTCATGAAGTGGTGTTTTTCAAGTTAACAGCTACCTTTTACCTTTAGTTCAGTAGAGATGGGCAATTCTAGAGCTGAAATGATCCAAATTATTATAGTGAAGTTTAAAATGACATCACAAGGTGGAACAGAGTGTTTTCTGTTTGAGAGCAGAATTCAGCTTAACTATGCAGGGTTTATGTGTTAAACATGTGTGAATGAAACAAAAACAAAACAAAAAAAATAGATACAGTTCTGAAAGTGTAGCATTATTGATGAACTTTTGTACTTTTATCTAAGGCTACGTTTACGCATAGCCTTAGATAAAACGGAGAGAATATTTGTTTCTCTCCGTTTTCCAAAATGAGGCCCTGTTTACACGTACACTGGTATTTTTAAAAACAGAGACATTTCCCTTCATTTGTACCCATCTTTTACATCCAAACGGCGAATTCGCTTCTGAAAACGAAGGAGAGCGCTCTGCAAACCAATCAGAATCGCACTTTTGGTGTATCAGCTGCCTAAAACTCCTCAGTTTACATGCAAATGTGAAACCGGAGTTTTCCAAAATCTCCACTTTTGCCGGAGTTTTTAGAAAGAATTGTTTTCAGAGGAAAAATCTCTGTTTGTTTGTAAACGAAAGGCACAAAGGAAGGGAAAAGTCTGTTTTTAAAGATACCCGGGTATGTGTAAACAGGCCTTAAATGAATGAAGAGAACCTTTACTGTCAAATGTCAAATTGTAGCCTCCCATTTCTATTTCCTGACGATGCAATTCTGCTATTTTTATGTGCAAACTCAAATAACCAACAAATCACCTTATTTGTTTTTTTCATTATTAAGAAGTCTTTTGTTTGACAGGAAACCAGCGTGAGAGAGGAAATGACACAAACCAAATTAGAGTTGGGGATCAAGGTTGAGTAGGTAAATCCTCCACTAAATAAGCCACCAGAGGGTTAGGATAAAAGCGGCACCGTCAATGTGGGGGAAGTGTCTTGCCCAAAGGCGCACTGGCAATGTACAGTGCTGTTAAAGCAGACCTGAAATGCAAAATCAACGTTTCAGGGCTTGTTTCCCTTCTCATTTCCCCTTTCGAAGTTGTATTTGGTGTGATTCGTGCATCTTTAATCACTTTTCATTTTCATTCTTCTTTTTTTTCCTTCTGATTTAAAATGTTCAGTTTCTTGGAGTATTTTAATATTTGTTGTTGTTGTTATTATTATTATTATTATTACTTATGACTATTTTTATTATTACTTACCTTATTCCATTCTTGCCTGCATGCACTTTTCTTTCTTGTTCAAACTGTCCTGGAGCTACTGTGGCAAGTAAATATCTCCTGTGTGAGATCAATAAAGTCTTATCTTATCTATAAAGAAAATTATAGTGCACTATGTATTTTTTTTAGTTGGGAGTCCGTCACCTGCTTGTTTCTTTGCTCTGCCTGGAATGTTCCACAGTATGACATTAAACAGTTCTATCTTACATTTTTTAAATTATGGGTTGCTCTTTTCCACAGATCTGACCTCTAACTTGGTCTGGTTTGGTCTCCATGACGATAGAGAGGTTTCATACCATACTGTGAAACATTCCTGACAAAGCTGTAACATCTCTATGGAGACATTTGATGGACCCTCAATGCAAAGTCATCCTTCTAAAAATAAAAATAAAAAGATTAACGCTAATCTATTTTGCACATTTCGTTCCCCGGTAATACCCACTAGCCTAACCTGGGCACGCTAAAGCTACGTAGTCCAAGGCAACATTTCCAAATCCGTGTCGAAATGGAGAGATTAAGAGTAGGACTGACGGAGGTGAAGGAGGGAGGTGAGACGAGGTAACGCTGCCAGGAAAGATGCACCAGGAGAGGGAACACTGGGCCCATTCAGACGCCCAGCCGGGGAAAGCATTTGACCGGGTACACGCCGTTCCTCTCCTGCGCCTCTACCCCCCCGCCTGTCACACACAAGCCGTATTCACTCAACACGTTTCAAGTACATTCACTAATGCCCAGTATGGTGATGTCAGTAATGATGTGTGGTAGGGAAGGGGCAACATCTGGTCACACAAGATCTCGCGAGACAAATCTGCCACGAGATTGTTGCGCTGGGAATCACAGGGTCCCTTCACGATACGATATGCGATATATTATACATTTACAACAATATTTCTTTGTTAAACCACTACTTGTGCAAAGTTAATATGAAATTAAAAGTGTGTAATCATCAAAATAGTGAATATGTCAAGTGCACTGCAAAAACAACCTTCAGATAAGATAAGATAATATAAGATGAGACTTTATTGATCTCACACAGGAAAAATTCACTTGCCAGATTAGCACCAGGCAGCTTAGTGCAAAAGAAAATTAGAACAAATAAATGCATACAGACAAGATAAGTAATAATAATAAAATAAGTAAATGAGAAAATGTAGAGAAAAAAAATGGCACGTTTGGACTATATAGTAGAGTTGTACAGTCTGATGGCGGTGCGGATGAAGGATCTGCGGTAGCGCTCCTTCTTGCACTGGGGGTGCCTCAGTCGGCTGCTGAAGGAGCTGCTCAGCTCCTCTACAGTCCGGTGCAGAGGGTGAGAGGTGTCAACCATGATGGACGTGAATTTGGCCAGCACCCTCCTCTCAGCCACCTCCTCTACAGAGTCCAGAGGACAGCCCAGGACAGAGCTGGCCCTCCTGACCAGCTTATTGAGTGTCTTCCTGTCCCGCTCTGTGCTGCTCGGGGCCCAGCAGACGACAGCGTAGAGGAGAGCAGAGGCCACCACAGAATCATAAAAACTCTTGAGCAGAGGCCTGCACACTGCACGGAACAGTACGGAACAGTTTGTCCAATGTTAAAGGTCCAATATTATACAAAATGGAACTTTTAGTGAAAACGTTGCGAAAATGTTGTTACCTCATCAAAAACAGACCTGGAGTTGTGTTTTGTTTCATTCACACATGTTTGCCTAATCCTTTATTATTAGTCTGTCTACATGTCAAAAAGCTCAAAATGCTCTGTTCCACCTTGTGATGTCATGTATTGCTGTTTTCAAGTTCCTTTTACCTTGAGTTCAGTAGAGATCGGCAACTCCAGGGCTGAAATTATCCAAATGATTCTAGCGGAGGTAGACAGAGTTTAAAAACACAGTGGAGCCCTTGTATTATCACGACATCACAAGGTGGAATGGAGTGTTTTTAGTCTGAAAAAAGAACTGAGCCTAAATCTGCAGGGTCTGTGTGTTAAACGTGTGAATGAAACACAACTCCAGATCTGTTTGTGATGAGGAAACAATATTATAACATAGATCAGAAAATAGCGTATTATGAGCCCTTTAATATTAGTTGGAGACGCTGTACTTTCTTCATCACCCCACCTTCCTACCACAGTGCACCGCCGCTGAGGTCGCAACGCCTGCAAGCAAGTCACATGACCAAACTATGCGTTAGCCCCATCTCGTAAACGCAGCGTAGGGATTAGCGCCTGGTGCTAAAGCTGAAGCGCTGTGGAGGGGCTGCTAGCTTCTTAGGCTGTCGGCTCACTTGGCAGACGGCGACGCATTCCAAGACTGTTTCCCTCTCCAGCTCCACTACCGCCGGGCTTCCTGTGCGGCAGGAAGTGAGCTCTGCTTCCTGTCACTGGCCCCTTTCATGTGGTCACTTCCTCGTGTTTTGCCAGCCCTGCCGTGTTGTGTTGACTCAGAGAACCGGGGGTCTCCAGTATCCAAATACCTACGGAATGAGACGTGGATCTGGACTGTTGGAATGGATAGTTGGATAGTTGGATAGTTGGAAGTCGTGTATCTTAAAGGTGCACTGTGTAACTTTTCCGGAGAGGGTCTGCAAACTCCATGGAGATGTTAATGCTTTGGTTTTAAACAAATCTGTCTTTCAGGTGCTCAAAAATATCTTTAAAAACATCCATTCTTATTGTGAGCGGAGTCCCCTCTCCACAGATCTAACCTGTAATTTGGCTTGTAAAGTTTCCATGAAGATTCTTAAGTTTCTGACCATACTGTGGAACATTTTAGGCAGGTATTACATATTACACTATTTTCTGATCTGTTATAAGGTTGTTTCTTCATCAAAAACATGCGTGAAGTTTTGTTTTGTTTCATTTACTCATGTTTAGCCCTGCAGATTTAGGCTGAGTTCTTCTCTCAAACTCTCTCTGATCCACCTTGTGATGTCATGTGGTACTGTGTTTTTAAACTCCATACACCTTCATTAACTTAATAATTTGTCCTTCCAACTACATATTATTTAGTAATAATTATAAATCAAGCTTCACATTTTACCCTTACATTTTGATCATTTCAGCCCTGGAATTGCCAAAAAAAAAAAAGGTAGCTGTGAACTTGAAGCTACCACTACATGACATCACAAGGTGGAAGAGGGCATTTTCAGCTTTGGAGATGTAGACAGACTAATAATAAAGTGTTACATGTGTGAAGAAAACAAAACACGTATGTTTGGTATGGTATGTTTTTGATTAGGTGAAAGCTTTATAATATGGCTAAAAGTCGAGTCAATTTTGAGTAATGTAAAACTTTTAAAACCTTTAAATAAAACTGTGCAATTCTATGCAACAAATTCAGAATACACATCTTTGCGAACAATCAATAGGATCAAAAACACATGCTTATTGTTGAATTGAAGTATAGCAGAGACTCATCAAATGTTTCACAGTATGATTTTTAAACCTATGGATCTCCAAACAAATGACAAGCAGTTCTTTGGGTCTGCCCCAGGGCATCTGTGGCTACTAAACCTATTAACTTGGCAGGGCTGAGTGGGTAGAAGTGTAGTCATTGCAGTATCACTGTTTCATATCAGTACTGTAACTTTATGTAGGAGTTACTGCAGAAAACTATAAATCTGCACAATACATCAGAAGTAATTTGTATGGAAAATAACTTCAGAAATACACAGGTTTCTTGTGTCATTGGTTACGTTGGTGACACAATGCAAACATCCGCAATCTCAGCCAAAAAAGATTTTAGATTTTCCGAAAACTCAAGAAATAAAAATATAAAACTGATTTAAACAGCACATTTTTAGGAGTCTGTGATGAACACGAGTGTGCATGGTTCTGTTTAGGAGTTTGATTCAACAAAAAGGTGAGAGTGACTAACTGAAAAAGAGCTGGCTAATACTAGCTAGCTTGTGACTATAATATTAATTGAGAGGAACTTGTTTAACAGTTAAAATCAGCTCTTTATTTAATCAGTTCTTTATGGTCAGATTGCGTTAAAGGGATAGTGCGTTTTTTTTTATGTTAATCTGTATGCGTGAAATGATTCCAGGGTAGTGAGCTCCTCCCTGCAGCTAGATATAAACAGGGACTAACCAGCACTAGAACCAGAACTGAAGAAGTCTCTCGGATGAGCGGCGAAACGTCTTCAACCAAACAAACTTTGTCCAGTTGACAAATTGAACTTCTCCTTTTATCATTAATCTATATGGGTTTCCTTCTAAAAGTTACATGCGGTAACACTGACTTACCTCTAACAGTTTGCGCTCAGCCCGATTCTGCTCGCGTTCTGGAGCTCAAGTAATTAGGTCCGGTATCTTCGTGCGAACTCATAATAAAGCTTGTTTTTCTTCTCAAAACAAACATTTGTCTGAAAGGTGATATATTTACGTCCCAAACAGTTGTCCACGAAAAATCCAGCAGTGTATTTTCACATTCGTGTATCTCGTCTCGATTCGTATCACTGCGCTCCCGTTAGCTGCCTGTTGCCTGTTCACTTGTAAACTTCCCCTTACGGCGGACCGCATCCGTCGTTCACTTCCGCTAAAGGTTAACAGGCTAATAATAAGTAATAGGTACGCAGTGATACGAATCAAGACGAGATATGCGAATGCAAAAATACACTGCTGGATTTTTCGTGGATAACTGTTTGGGACGTAAATATATCACCTTTCAGACAAATGTTTGTTTTGAGAAGAAAAACAAGCTTTATTACGAGTTCCCGCGAAGTTACCAGACCTAATTACCTGAGCTCCAGAACGCGAGCAGAACCGGGCTGAGTGCAAACTGTCCGAGGTAAGCCAGTGTTACCGCACGTAACTTTTAGAAGGAAACCCATACAGATTAACATAAAAAAACGCACTATCCCTTTAAAACAAAGTCTAACCTGAGTACCAGAGCTTCAGACAGAGCAGAGCCTCCAGTTAGCATCACACCCCAGGGTATATTGACAACGTCAGCAACTCTATTTCATTTTCAGTCTTCTCTCAAACTCAGAAAAGTAAAAAAAAAAAAAAAAAAAAAGACTGCTGTGCTCCAGAATCATTTGTTTCTTTGTTAATAATCTGTGACATTTCTCCACTTTAAAGGTGCATTGTGTAACTTTTCTGGCGGAGGGTCTGTCACCTGCTTGTTTCTGTGGAGATGTCATTGCTATGCCTGGAATGTTCCACAGTACGACATTAAACGACTCTACCTTACATTTATGCAATTACAGGTGGTTTTATAGCTAAAAAAAATACCTAATAAAAACAGGCATTCTGACTGTGAGCAGGGCTACCTCTCCACTGATCTGACCTGTAACTTGGCCTGAAGATAAAAAGGTTCAATGCCACACTGTGAAACATTCCAAAACAATAACATCTCAGTGGAGAAACGCATTTGATGGACCCTCCACCAGAAAAGTGCTCCTTTAGAATGAGCTCTTATGTGCGTTTGCGACAGAGGAAGGCTTGTTGTTATGCTTTTATCCGAGCGGAGATAGCGATTGGAGCTGCAGGTAATCAGGGGCTAGATTTGCGAGAGGCGCTATGCTAACCTTGCAGTGGAATGCTGATTGTGATGGCTGCTTGGCTGGGAATCCTACCTTTACTGTTTCCTAAGAGATATGGAGCAGTTGGCTGCGATTACGACTGAACTTTGCACACCGTGATTAGCTGGAATGTGAAGATTTTGGTGCTCGAATGCTACAGATAAAAATGTGTCACAGAAACGGTCCAATGGAAAAAACTCTTCATTCTAGAAGCAAAAATGTCTCCAGGAATGTAACAAAGTACAAACGTAAAAGGAACTTTGAGCAAACTGAATATACAAAAACAGCTATAAAATATAGGAAATCAATTGAACCCCTTAAAATCAGCTAAAATCTTTATCAAAATCACTACATTTGATGCTTTAATTGTTCAAAAACCTTTGTAAAATACTTAAAGTACAATTGCAATAATAATAATCACAATAAACAGGTACTTTAATAGTTTTACTTAAGTAGATTTCTTTTATTTTTACTTGAGTAATCTGAGTGGTAATCCTTTACCCCTCTTTTACCAAAGTAACAAAAGTGTGTACTTCATCCACCCTTGCAGTATTCCCAGAGGACCACACAAGCTTGTATTCACGAGTGTTTTGGCTATGTGACCATATAGAGTATCTATCATCTTTTGTCCTACTGAAAAAAACATGTGTAATTTTCTCCATCCTGGTCATTCCCAAAGCAAACGTCTCCCCAACTTTTCATTCTTGGACACTTTCAAACAGAAAAACTTACACCTACATTCCCATCACTGCCAAGCCAAAGCTCTGCTTTATTCATGTTTTTTTAACAGATTTTTTTAATTTAATTTTTATTACATTTTTATTCCTTTATACTTCCATTTACTTGAGTAAAGAAACTGTACTTCTCAGAGTAGTTTTATGACTGCATACTTTTACCTTTTTATGTAACAGTACTTACATAAACATTTTAGATACTTACAGTGTACCAACTCTTCTCACTCTGAGGATACAAGAGAGAAAAGCTTTACGTTTATAATGTCAATATAAAATGTCTTTCCAACTACACAAACTTTAAATTACAAATCAAACTTCACATTTTACCCTTACAATCACTCTCAAAGAGTAGTAGTAGTAGTAGTAGTAGTAGTAGTAGTAGTAGTAGTAGTAGTAGTAGTGGTAGTAGTAGTAGTAGTAGTAGTTTCTCCAAATACTTTTTTAATGTTGCTTGAGTAATTTCTGTAACTTTGTACATCTACTTAAGTTTTTTTTACTTATCAAAAACACACCTGGAGTTGTGTTTTGTTTCATTCACACATGTTTAACACACAAACCCTGCATATTTCAGCTGTATTCTTCTCTCAAACTAAAAAAATCTCTGTTCCACCTTGTGATGTCATGCGGTAATACAGGAAGTGCTCCACTGTGTTTCCAAACGCCACACACCTTCACTAGAATCATTTGGATCATTTCAGCCTTGGAATTCCCAATCTCTACTGAATTCAAGGTAAAAGGTAACTGTTGAAAACATGAAAACTTCCACTTCATGACATCACAAGGTGGAACAGAGCATTTGGAGCTCTGGAGATGAAACCAGGATTTACTCAGACATGTGAATGAAACAAAACACAGTAACAACATTACTGTATAACATGACTTCAAACTCATAAAAAGAATGAATTTTGTGTAATTATGACCTTTAAAACCCTGTAAATAATCAAATAAAATCATGAACTGCTATTTTAAACCAGCTGCGTCACCATTTTTCATTTCAGAGCAAATTGATGTTTTAACCTTCTGAACACACTGAAATCTATACTTTCCTGACTCTTTGATAAATACAGCTCTTGGGTGTGCTCCTGCAGCCCCACTATTACTGGCTGTAGTGAAACATTATAATCAAAACCATATTCATTTCTGCTGGTCATAATATGGAGGTCATAGACTATGGCATTATGGGTATTTTCCATTGGACCGAGCAGGCTGATGAAGTACTCAGATTTGTCGCTTAAAGGTGCACTATGTAATTTTTTTGTTTGTTTCGGGGTCCGTCATCTGCTTGTTTTTATGGATGTGTCATTGCTCTGCCTGAAATGTTCCACAGTATGACATTAAACAGATCAACCTTACATTTATTCGATTACACGTGGTTTTATAGCTCAAAAATGCCTAGAAAAACAGGCGTAACTGTGAGTGGGGTTGCTTCTCCACAGATCTGACCTGTAACTTGGTCTGGTTTGGTTTCCATGAAAGTAGAAAGGTTTAATGCCATACTGTGAAACATTCCAGACGAAGCAATAACATCTCCATGGAGGAAAGCATTTGACAGACCCTCCACCAGAAAAGTTACAGAATGCACCTTTAAGTAAAAGTACAGATACAAAAGTAAAACGTTACTCAAGTAAAAGTAAAAGTATCACATAAAAACATGTACTTAGCTGAAAGTATTTAAAGATCCCATGACATGGTACTTCTTGATGCTTTTATAAGGCTCTTTAATGGTTCCCTAATACTGTAAATGAATCCTTCTTCAAAATCAACACTCAGTGCATGAGAAACAGAGATAAGATGAGAAAGAGTATTTTTTCTCCCTCAGAACAGGTCATAATGGGCGTTGTTGCTTGAATGCAATAGAGGAGAAAAGAGCTGGCCAATAGTAGAGGGTGGGGGCGTGGCCAAACTCTCCGCTCAGAGCTGTCAGCTGTGCCCTCTGATCCATTTCCTTGTTTTTGCACGGGAGAGAGATTTGAAGCGTTCCATTGAAAAATAAACACATTTCCACAGAAAATAAAATTAAACCACTGCTGTTCAAAGGTCCAGAGACTCAGATAAAGGACTTCCGAGCCTAGAAACACTCGGACGTGCCTCCAGGCAAATAAAAAAACGCATTTCTCATTGCCTAGCGCATTCGCAGTCCAAACTCTCTGGGCGTGATTTACAGAGACGCTGAGTACAGCCAGACGGGGGTGGAACTGCATTTGCATTTCTTTTTTCGATCTGACGTCAATAAGGTGCCTTGTTCAAACTCGCCCGTTTGAGCTCCGATTTTTTGTAACGCAGAAAAGGATCGCAAATGCTCAGTTTAGACATTTCACAACTTTTAACCATGGGGGGCTAAACAGGGTAGGGGAGCTCACATTAACGTTCAAAAACCTCAGAAAGTGACAATTTCATGCCATGGGACCTTTAAGTAAAAGTACAGATACAAAAGTAAAACGTTACTCAAGTAAAAGTAAAAGTATCACATAAAAACATGTACTTAGGTGAAAGTATTTAATTACCTGATTAAAAATGTACTTTAAAAGAAAAAAGTCAAGGTATTTCAAGTTTTTAATTTGTTAAAATGTAGTGATAGTGATTAAAATTAAGCATATATTTATAGCATCTAATTAGGGCTGTAAATGTAATGTGTTAATTAAATTAATTAATTACACTGCAAATTAACACGCTATAAAAATGAACGCAATTAATTATGAGTGGCAATTCAATGCACATGCTTTTTAAATTTGGCGTGCGGCAAATCGCTGCCAGGGCCTTTGAACGAAAAGTTTATAAAAAGAACAAAGACGGGACAATCAACTGTGATTTGGAGCTTTTGTCAAAAAGAATTTTCCGATCACCGAAGCTGCTCCAGGCTCACGGATCATTTGAACGATAAACACGTCCGGACAAGTTCCGTTGTTACCGGAGATAGTGCGCACTTCAACAAACCAACAAACCACCAAACCACTCAATTTGGGAAACAGAATTTGGGAAACGAATGAGCAAAGCGACCACAGAAAAACTGACAAACTCAATCGCAAAGTGGGTTAGTTCGCTCGCTCGATCACTGGCTGACTCACAATCTCTATCTCACTCTCACACTCTTAAAATGTGATTAATTAGATGAATTAATTACAAATCCTGTAATGAATTAGATTTTTTTTTTAAATCTCCTGACAACTAATCAATTTTTCCTTATGACTTTTGTATATTTATTTTTGTTTGCTCAAAGCTGAAGCTTGAATTAAAGTTGAATTAAAGGATGTTACCACAAACATGGTAAAATAACCCCTAAAATCATTTGAAAAGTACTACAAAAATGTAATGGAGTAGGAAGTACAGACACCTGCTTGAAGTAAAACCAAAAGTATCCACTGTAGAAATGTACTTTAAAATGACAGATACCTAAAAATTCTACTTATGTGCAGTGCTTTACTACTTGTACTTCCATACCTTCCACCACTGGGACCTCGCTTGCTCGATATTCAGTCCCAGTCAGTCCTGCTCGTCTAGATGAGCTTCACAACTTCACTTTGTCATCATCACATGTCTCACACATGGACAGTCACGCAAGCAGTAAGGGCCATAGTATCTGGATCCATTTTGTATCCCTGTGGTAGTTTCTTTCAAGCAGTATTCCTCACCAATTCTACGTACTAGTAGTTGTAATAGCATTAGCAGGTCATTTATTATTATTATTATTATCAGTGGTGAAGTGTTAAAGGGCCCATATCGCGCTGTTTTCTGATCTGTGTTATAATGTTTCCTCATCAAAAACACACCTGGAATTGTGTTTTGTTTCATTCACACATGTTTAACACACAAACATATGCATATTTTAGGCTGAGTTCTTCTCTCAAACACGCTGCTCCTCCTTGTGATGTCATGTGGTAAAACAGGAAGTGCTCCACTGTGTTTTTAAACTCCATGCACCTTCACTGGAATCATTTGGATCATTTCAACCCTGGAACTGGCAATCTCGACAAAAACAAAATGTAAAAGGAGTTGACTTTACTTGAAAACTACCGCTTCATGACATCACAAGGTGGAACAGAGCATTTTGAGCTTTGGAGATGTAGCCAAACTAATAATGCAGGGCTACTCAAACATGAATGAAACAAAACGCAATTCTGGGTATGTTTGATGAGTCTATTTGCATAATATATTAGGACTTAATACTAGAAAATGAAAAGTAGTAATATAAATAGCAATATAATTTGAGTACACTCGTAATATAGTAGTGGTTGGAGTTGTTGAAAGTAGCCTGGTAGTACTAGTAATGGTTAAACTGCTAACTATTACTACTAACAGCCAAAAGTAGTAGCAGTAGTAGCAGTAGTTGTAGTAAGAGTAATAGAAGTAGTACCAGTAGTTGCAATAGTAGTAGAAGCATAGTATTAGTAGTAGTAGTGGAAATATCGGTAATAAGTTCAAGGTTAAATGTGCATTGTGTAACTTTTCTGGTGGAGGGTCCATCACCTGCTTGTTTCTATGGAGATATCACTGCTCTGCCTGGAAAGTTCCACAGTATGACATTAAGCTCTATCTTACATTTATTCAATTACTAATGGTTTTATTGCTCAAAAATGCCTAGAAATACAGGCATTCTGACTGTGAGAGTGTTGCCTCTCCACAGATCTGACCTGTAACTTGACCTGGTTTGGTCTCTGTGAAAATGGGAAGTTTTAATACCATACTGTGAAACAATGAAGCACCTTTAAGGTACATTATATTGTCCCTGTAGAGAAATGTGTCCTCTGCATTTAACTTTAGTTGTTGGTTGTTGTCTTCTTCACTGGAGTAGTATTTAGTATTATTTTGCAACATTGTGCTCCATACTTACTTATAATCTGCGTATAAATAGTACATGAACGTTTGAGGCGTGTGCGCAGACACTTGAGTGCGTATGTCCTGGTCGTACTGTCATTAGACTGATAGAGGCCTGGAGCTCATACCTCTCATTCCTCGCTCTGCACAGGCTGAAGTGACCCGCTCCTCCTGGTCATGAGAAGTACACACTCATGACCAGACAGTTGTCATCACAGCCCCATGATGCTAGGTTAACCGTGTCCTAGGCTAAACGCACATGGAGCGAGTGGGCCGTCCCGTCGCTCGGATCATGCGAACCGAGCCCGACGCCATTGGCCGGCGGGGTGGGCTCATTTGGCTGGACGGTAATTGCATTCATTTGTTAAAGGGTTCAGAGCAGCTTCATGTGAGCCTCAGGTCCTCCACGTGTATGGACTGCAGAATGGGAGCAGGCCAGTGGTGGATGAAGTACTCATTTTTACAGTTACGTAAGTAAAAGTGCAGAGACAGAGGTAAAAACTGAAAAATATTGCTTCAAAAATTGGTTAACAGTTGCAATAAAAATCAATTTCTTAATTTTTCTTATGAATTTTTTTGTATTTATATTTGTTTGCTCAAAATTTAGTCAGGATGTTGCTACAAACATGGTACAAAAAAAAAAAGTACTAAAAAAATTTAGTAGAGTAAGTACAAATATCTGCTTTCAAATGGAGAAAAGTAAAATCTAAAGTACAGATACCTCTACTTAAAGCCTCACTGTGTAACATGAGCGTAGTGTAGGGTTGTCTCCATGGAAATGTTATTACTTTGCCTAGAATGTTCCGCAGTATAGATTAAACCTATTTATCACAAGTGAGACAACCAGGTCACAGCACTACGCTTCATTACAATTCAGATCTGTGGAGAGTCGCTCCTATTCTCAGAAGGAATTATTCTATTTCTGAGCTATAGAAACACCCGTAATTAATAAATGCAAGATGGATATGTGAAATATCATACCATTTTAAAGTTTTAAAAGACGGAGAACATTTTGTTATAGTACTGTATTGTATTTACAAACTTATTTACATATAACAGAACTCAACAAAGCAGGAATGTACCACCCTCTACTGGTCTCCCTGGTTATTTTGCAAACAAAACCTCTAACTCAGTAGCATAATCTTTTAGTTTTGAGACTAAGACTTGTTGTTGCCATCGTTACTGTACACTTAAATGTCCTATATTATGCAAAATTGACTCTTGTGTAGCTTTTAGCCATGTTATAATGTTGTTACCTCATAAAAAACATACCTGGAGTTGTGTTTTTGTTTCATTCACACATGTTTGCACCGTGGTTTATTAGTCTGTCCACATCTGAAACGCTCAAAATGCTCTGTTCCACCTTGTGATGCCATGCCGTGGTAGTTTTAAGGTTAACAACTAGGCTACCTTTTACTTTTAGTTCAACAGAGATAGGCTGAAATTATCCAGACGATTCTAGTGAAGGTGTAGGGAGTTTAAAAACATAGTGGCGCACTTACTGTGTTACCACATGACATCACAAGGTGGAAAGTGGAGTATTTTCAGTCAGAGAGAAAGAAGAACTCAGCCTAGATATACAGGATTTGTGTGTTAAACATGTGAATGATACAAAACACAACTCCAGGCGTGTTTGTGACGGAAACAGCATTATAACAGATCAGAAAATAGTGTAACATGGGCCCTTTAATCTTTAAAGATCCCATGACATGGTACTTCTTGATGCTTTTATATGGCTCCTTAATGGTTCCCTAATACTGTAAATGAATCCTTCTTCAAAATCAACACTCAGTGCATGAGAAACAGAGATAAGATGAGAAAGAGTCATAAATATCTCTCTCAAACACTTTATTCTGGGCGTTGTTGCTTGAATGCAAATGAGGAGAAAAGAGCTGGCCTATAGTAGAGGGTGGGGGCGTGGCCAAACTCTCCGCTCTCGCTCTGAGCCCTCAGCTGATCCATTTCCTTGTTTTTGCACGGGGGGAGAACTTTGAAGCATTCCATTGAAAAATAAACAAATTTCCACATAAAATAAAATTAAACCAGGACTTCCGAGCCTAGAAACACTCGGGCGTGCCTCCAGGCAAATAAAAAAACGCATTTCGCTTTGCCTAGCGCATTCGCGGTCCAAACTCTCTGGGCGTGATTTACAGAGACGCTGAGTACAGACAGACGGGGGTGGAACTGCATTTGCATTTCTTTTTTCGATCTGACATCAATAAGGTGCCTTGTTCAAAATCGCCCATTTGAGCTCCGATTTTTTGTAAGGCAGAAAAGGATCGCAAATGCTCAGTTTAGACATTTCGCAACTTTTAACCATGGGGGGGGGGCCTAAACAGGGTAGGGGAGCTCACATTAACGTTCAAAAACCTCAGAAAGTGAAAATTTCATGCCATGGGACCTTTAACAACCCTTGCTTTGCTGGTGGTATATAGAATGTTCATTTTTGCACATGCTATCGAAAAATACATATGTCAGACACATGTCGCTAGCTCCTTTCCTCTTTTTACAGACTAAACAAGCCATTGATTACAGCTAAAAACGTGTGGAGAAGCATCCGTAATGATCCCGTGTGAGGGGCAGACAGTGGACCGGACCAGATGTGGCGAAGCAGTGACTCACAGGAGGGGCGCGCGTGATGACGTTAGCATGCCGCACACGCGAACACAGGCTAATGCACGCTCGCGGTGGGTGTATGAGGGGACTCTGAGAGCTTCCTTCAAAACAAGCAGCTTCAGCCGGCCTCAGTAATGTCTGGGCAAGGATCATTAGCTCGTGTTAGCAAACAGCCCAGTGTAAATTATTATCTGGAGCGAAGATGGAGGTGGAAGAAGTGAGTCAAATACAAGGAGGTTGTGGTTAAAACAGCTCTGGACTTGTATGTTTATTGGAATTATTGACAGTAACTTTTCAAATAATACATTACTTCTTCAATCTACTTATAGCCTACCTCTTGTTTACAGTGTGAGAAGTATAAGTATAAATTATAAGATACTTTTTACTTTTACTTCACTACATTTGAGAGCAGTTTTCTGTACTTTCTACTCCACTACATTTTTGAACAGGACTGAAAAGAAAAAGTACTTTTTTATCATAGTTTGAGACCTGCTGAAAAGGCCGAGGCTTTATTTTTTAATACATTTGCAATCTGAGCAAATGAAAATAAAAAATAAAAACAGCTACAAAAAATGATTCCATTGTTTCTATTGAATAAAATTCCACACAAATCTTTATCAAAATCACTACATTTGAAGCTGTCTAAGACCTGAAAAATTTGCGCGAAATACTTTTACTCTTTAAATATATTTTTAAATGGGTTCTAGTCGGTTTTTCATGTGATACTTTTACTTGAGTATTTTTTGCTCCAATATTTGTACTTTTAATTAAGTAGCAAAATGAATACTTTTTCCACCACTGCTTGCGCTGCTAAAAGGCTTGGCCCAAATTTAAGACATAAACACTTAAATCTATCAGAAAATGACTTAAAAGTAGTGAAATTATCTGTCCATGCAGCAAGATAATTTTGCTTGACAAGCTATCTTAAAATAAACTCCCTCTAGACTAGAATGAAGCAGTCTCAGAACTAGTAAGTAGATAATAAATCTGAAAACAAGATGAATAACCTGAGTTTTAAAATCTTGGCCAGATCAGAGAAATTTGCAGTGTGTTTACCTGTAGCCTACAGCTAATAGCTCATATATAGTAAAACTATATATAGTAAACTATTGCAAAAAACACATTTAGAACCATTTACTACTATGCCTACTATGTTCGCTAAAAGGTCCGCGGTACGGTTCGCCTAACCTGCGCAGTGTGTACACATAACGCTCCGGATTTACTTCGCCTTTTATGCAGTTTTATTACCTTCTAAGCTTCCCGTAGACAGCGACACGGGGAGGTAGTGACGAAAAATAACAATACAGGACTCTTTCGAGGCCCTGTAATTGGAATGAGTACACTTTACATCCTTTAACGAGGATCCATTGGAGGGCAAGTCTGGTGCCAGCAGCCGCGGTAATTCCAGCTCCAATAGCGTATATTAAAGTTGCTGCAGTTAAAAAGTTCGTAGTTGGAGCTCGGGTCCGAGGTGACGGTCCGCCGCGAGGCGGGCCCCCGTCTGTCCCAGCCCCTGGCTCTTGGCGCCCCCTCGATGCTTTTGGCTGAGTGTCCCGCGGGGTCCGAAGCGTGTACTTTGAAAAAAAGTTAGAGTGTTCAAGGCAGGCACGGTCACCTGAATACTGCAGCTAAGAATAATGGAATAGGACCCCGGTTCTATTTTGTGGGTTTTCTCTGAACTGGGGCTATGATTAAGAGGGATGGCCGTCACAGAGAATGCCAAGGAGTGAAGGTCTCAGAGCTCTAGAGAAGCTACAGTGTGAACAGAAAGAGGACTGAGGCTCCATCAGAGCTTAAGTGGACCAGAAAGAGAACTTGGTCCTCTTTTACAATGTGAACACAAACAGAACTGAGTTTGTGTTCTCTTGGTCCCCTTGTTGGTCCACTTTTAGGGGACTGAGTTCGGTTCGCTTAAAGGGGACTATATGTGACATATTTAGACTTTCCTTTCAGAGTAGGCTGCAATTTTCTATGTATCCTGCATCAAAAACATTGTTCCTTCAAGTATCACTGTCACATAGACCATCTGATACCAACTCCTCTACTCTACTATAAAAGTTCTGACATTGGTGCCATTATCTTTGCTCCACCCAAGTTTGACCTGATCTACAACTGCACAGTGAGATATATTGGATTAATCTGCCCATCACTAATGTAAACTACTAAGTATACTATAATCTAGAGGTACACGCAGTAGTTATTGGTTTGATCTCCACTACATAGACCTACTGTCATTTTGTCCTTGGGCAAGACACTTTACCCCCTTGTCTCTTTCTGTATGAATGTGTGAATGCATGCACAGTGATTTGAGTGCCCAATAGGGTTAGAACTTTTTTACAACCTCTATACCCGTATCATATTTTGATGAACTTTTGCTAGTAATGAAAGGGATTGACCTTCATTTGGTCATATTTTTGAAAAAAGTCCCCCCGGACTCAAAATGAAGTTTTCGTAAAGCCTACCAAGAACCTCTACAGTCTACATGGCTTATACAGTGAAAGTGAAACTGAAACTCCAGGATTCTGGGAAAGCTGTAGGCTACAATATCTACTAAACGAGACAGATTTCCCCAAATTTACATGGCTTATAAAGTGAACTTAGCACGGTTTCGCATTTCATATCATTGGCTGTAATGTGTATTTAATACTTTTTTGTTTCGGGGGGACTTTTTTAAAAGAGTGTTGAAAATGGAGTTTGGTTTCTTCAATTATACCAAAAAGTTCATCCAATCATGATGCAGGACTTTGATTTTGGGGAAAAAAGTGGAGGAGTTCAAGTATCTCGGGGTCTTGTTCACGAGTGAGGGGAGGATGGAGCGTGAGATTGACAGGCGGATCGGTGCAGCGTCGGCAGTGATGCGGTCGTTGTACCGGACCGTTGTGGTGAAGAGGGAGCTGAGCCAAAAGGCGAAGCTCTCAATTTACCGGTCAGTCTACGTTCCTACCCTCACCTATGGTCATGAGCTTTGGGTAATGACCGAAAGGACGAGATCGCGGATACAAGCGGCTGAAATGAGTTTCCTCTGCAGAGTGGCTGGGCGCACCCTTAGAGATAGGGTGAGGAGCTCAGTCACACGGAAGGCGCTCGGAGTAGAGCCGCTGCTTCTCCACGTGGAGAGGAGCCAGCTGAGGTGGCTCGGGCATCTGTTTCGGATGCCTCCTGGACGCCTCCCTCGGGAGGTGTTCCGGGCATGTCCCACCGGGAGGAGGCCCCGGGGAAGACCCAGGACCCGCTGGAGGGACTATGTCTCCCGGCTGGCCTGGGAACGCCTTGGGGTCCCCCCGGAGGAGCTGGAGGAAGTGTCCGGGGTGAAGGAAGTCTGGGAGTCCCTGCTTAGACTGTTGCCCCCGCGACTCGGCCCCGGATAAGCGGAAGAAAATGGATGGATGGATGGATGGATGGAAAAAAAGTTCAAAAAGATATAACCCTAGTGCCCAATGGCTTCTGTTTCCTTCAAGAACTTGACTACTTCCATAAAGTCCTGGGCTGAAACATGACATTATGTTCCTTTATGTTATCAACGCTACCAATATCCTTTCTTATTTATAGACTTTACTACACCCACAGTAAAGCCCTGCTCCCTCCTCAGCTAAGTGGACAGTTTTGAAGCAAAGAAAAGCACTGGAAGCCTCACTGTCCCCATGCAGCTTGCCCGTGCGCCACATGTTTACCTTATATTCTTTCTCTCTTGTTTGCACTCTTTTAATAATGCTCCACTAGCTTCCGGCACAGAAATTAGTTTTTCCACTGAGGGTGTCACCAGGCAACACTTGAGTACAGTACTAATAGCTCAGATTAGCACGTGTTTCAGTGCTGGTGGGCCCCTGTGTTTGTGTGCAGGAAATCAAAGGCCCTGTGTGCACATAACACTCCTGATTGGGAGATTGGTCACTACCTAAACCCCAGAATCTGCAGCCAATCATGAATCAGTGCTAGTGCAGCCTCTGCAGCTCAGTGAGGGCATTCTGGGAGTTCTGAGCTTTCACATGAGCCATGGCCTGTCCATATATTGAGACTGAGAAAAACTTATATACGTATGTGTCCTCTTTCTGCAGGTTAGGACACCTGTAACCCAGGTTCACTTGTTGATTGTAATATCTTTTTTTTTTTTAAAGGGACAGTGTGTAAGATTTTTACCTGTTAATTACTGAAATTGAAGATACCCATTCAAAAATACATTGTTTTCCTAGCCTTTTCACTTCCATCATGAAATCAAAGTATTCTTTTGGACTTAGATATAGTCACATAAAAGGGGGATCTTCCCCATATAGAGGCAGCCATTTTGAATACGAGAGCCACAGAAGGACATTTGGGCTCATCCTTCGCCTCGGCTCCTGCTAACAGCTGCTTAGCCGCGCTGCGTTTGGGAGTGAAGGACAGAAGGAGAGAAGGGGAAGGGGAGGGGGGAAGGGGGGAGCCTGTGTAAAGAAGCATGCTGCCGGATCACACATCGTAATGGATACAACACGTATTTTGGACTAAATTGTTTTACTGGATTTTATTCGCTGGATCCTTATGGACAGATTGAGACCAAGTTTATGATGAAATACAGAGTTTGACCTGTGCAGAGCCTTCAAAGGTAAGCTAAGTTTTGTGCTTTTCCGTATAAAAGCCCCATGTGCTCGGGGAGTGATTGTTTTGCAGGGAAATGAATTGCATAGTCAAAAAGAGGAGACTGTAAGGTTTCATTTGATGTGTAGATTGTCATGAATCATGATCGGGATTGTGTGTTTTCATGCGAAAAGAAAAAAAAAAAGTGAACGGGGGACCGCGCTTTATGTATACAGCGGTGCGCGGTTCGTGCGCGGGCACGCGCGATCTCGGCGGTACGTCGCGTCCGGGTGACCCTCGAGGTCTGCCATAGCCAAAAGAGGAAGTGGAATAGCTAGTAACCACCTATGCGCCACGAATCCTACACACTGTCCCTTTAAACAGTAAGAGTACGGACTACATACAGTTTCCTTAATGCCCCAGCATCTAACATTTCACTCCAAAATGAAATTCTTTTAGTTTTTACTACACTGAAAAACTGAAAATGTGTCTTACATCATCACAAAACTTCCCGTATTTGGCCTAAAGGGCCCCCTCTTGCTTGTTTCTATAGAAATGTTGTTCCTTTCACTATAAAATTTCTGTGGAATTTTTCTTTTTCCTTGGAATCATGCAGATGCCACCTCTAGAAAGTTAGGGTTGCCTTCATTAAACCTGGACTAGACCAGGACTGAACCAGGACCTAAACAAATCTAACCTTAAATTTACTAAGCAAAATCAACTTTTAACCACGTTACATTTGTTTCCTCTTCTCATTTGCCTTTCCAAAGTTGTATTTGTAGTGATTTGTGCATGTTTGAGTAATCTTTAATCACTTATTTTCAAGACACCATATTCAACCCCCATTTTCACCACCACCAGTACGCGCCCACAGCTCTCTCAAATGACAACATAATGATCTACGTGTCTCGTAGATTATAACTATAAAGCAGCCTCAAGAACAATGTGTTCTTTAAAATAAACTAGCTCTGTTTTTCACTTTTTGGCACAGTTAAAATCAGGTAGAGTGCCTTTAGGTGAGCTATAGTTGTTTCTATTGAAAGTCCAGCAGCTGTGGCTGGATGAATAAAACCATGGTTTCTCTGTGTTAAACAGGAAGGCTAAATTTAGTCTTGCAATAGGTACAATGGGTTCAGGCTCCTCACTCTGAACTCTGATGGCTCTGATGTGGAGGAGATGGGGAGGGCTGTGAAGGGGCAGAAAGGGTATTTATATGAATGGGCACTTGGCTGTGATCGGACAGCAGGAGATACTGTAGGAAGGAGATGCAGCCTACCTGGTTTAAAGTCAAAGTACAGTGGTACCTCACCTTACGAAAGACCCTACATATGAAAAATCCAAGTTACGAAACGCCTTCACGTTAAATTTTGGTCTCTAGATACGAAAGAAAATTCAAGTTACGAAACGCGAAATCTCAAAAATTCAATTAATGCGCACTCAGATGCACGCCCCAAAACGTAAATACACTTTATCAACACACACGGGGTTAGGTTCCAGAGGTGGCCCGCGGTGGGAGAGGTCCGCGAGGTAGGACAACTTTGTATTTTGCAATTGTTCTACATGTTTTAGGGCTGTAAATGCCTCACCACACACATTCTACGCTTTTCTCAGACTGGAGTTGGGCTTTTCTCGCATTTCTCTCTCATTTGAACACTCGAACTTTCATAGATTTTCAATGGAATGTGTTGATAGTGAAGCGTGGGGGGGGGCACGGCTCAATATAGCGAGGGGAGCGGGGAGCGGAGACACAGGATTACTATCGCAACAACACATCATCAGTAGGGTAAAACTCATCTGTCTCACGATGGTCTAAACCCAGCTCACGTTCCCTTAGTGAGTGAACAATCCAACGCTTGGTGAATTCTGCTTCACAATGATAGGAAGAGCCGACATCGAAGGATCAAAAAGCGACGTCGACACGGCACGGGATGGAGCCGCGGTGCCTGGGCCATGCCTGCCCCTCGGGGCCGCGGGCCGAGCACGGGGTCTGGTTTGGTCCTGGTCTGGACCTGATCCGGTCCTGGTTTAGACCTGGTCTAGACCTGGTTTAGTTCTGGTCTAGACCTGGAAGTCACATAGAACCAGAGCCCGCCCCGAGCGAGAACCCGCGGTCTTGCCCGCCGATAGAGCACCTTTCTCGGCCTGTTAGCTCACAGTGTCAGCCCCCCGGCTCTGGAGGTCACATAGAACCAGAGCCCGCCCCGCCCCGCTCTTATTCCCGCTGAAAGAGCGTCTTTCTCGGCCTCTTAGCTCTAGCGCGGAACGTGCAAGGAGCGCGGAGACACGAGCAACGCGCTCCTCCAACGGCACTGCCATGTCCCGGGATAATCCTGGTTTAGTCCAGGTCCAGTCCAGGTTTAGACCTGGTTTAGTTCTGGTCTAGACCTGGTTTATTCCAATCAGGACGCAGAACACAAATGTTACACTATAAAAAAAAACAACCTTGGAACGGATCAGGCCTTTTCCATTGAAATAGCTACTCAACTTACGAAAAATTCACGTTACGAAACCACTTCTGGAATGAATTAATTTCGTAAGGTGAGGTACCACTGTAGTGTCCTTGGGGTGTAACAATAACTGAAATATGTCGAAAGTCTACAATAATGTAATGGATTATCACAATATATTTGCCTGGAAGAATCCATGACTCATCGCTGTACCAGCGAGTGAGTCTGGTAACGTTTGATCCACAGAATGCGCTGCGGTTGCGCGTAGACAGACAGCTAAGTGAACCAATCAGAGATTGCGCCATCTTGATTCAAAACTGAGGCGGAACTTCCGCTGCCTAAGAGTGACTTTGCGGGCAAAGGCGGGTGCACTGACGTCACCATCTTTGAACGAATCAGAATCGCGGAGTCGGTTTGGAACCGGAGGAGCGAGAGTGGATGGAGAGTGTCCAAATGGTATCGCGGTGTATAGGAAATACAGAGAGATATCATTTGGCTGGCCAGGTAAACAATATATCCAATTATAAGCCTTTTTGCAAAATTGATTGTTTTATATTAAAAAGCAGAGGTAACTACATAGACCATGATCCTTTGCTTCATTTAATTGCCGACAACATGAATAAACACTTTTCCCACCAAAGTATTGTTAAGTAACTTTTCAAAGGAAACCAATGTACCATGAGATCTGGATATGATCTCTAGTCCTTTAAGGCCCTTTATTGTCCAAAATTGTCTGTTGTGAGCTTTAAGCCATGTTATAATGTTGTTTCATCACCAAAAACATACCTGGATTTGTTTTGTTACATTCACACATGTTTATTATCTACATCTCCAAGCCCAAAATGCTCAGTTCCACCTTGTGATGTCAAGAAGCGGTAGTTTTCAAGTAGTTCAGTAGTTCAGTAGAGATTGCCATTTCCAGGACTGAAATCACCCAAATGATTCTAGTGAATGTGTATGGAGTTTAAAAACACAGTGGAGCACTTCCTGTATTACCACATGACATCACAAGGTGGAACAGAACTTATCTTAAATATGTGCATAAGTGTGTGAATGAAACAAGACACAACTCCAGGTAAGTTTCTGATGAGGAAATGAAACATAATGTAGATTAGAAAATGTCATAATATGGAAACTTTATTTTATAATCTTCCTCTGAATGGCACAAAACATACATTCCCAATGGAGGTGATACTGTTGGTATGGTTTTAACTTTATATTTCCATGGAATCAGGCAATCTGCCTGATTACATGTCACCTCCAGAAAGTGCACCTTTAAAATAATAGAGTTTGTCATTTTGGCTGTTCTTTTGATACGTTAGGCCAGTAGATTTCCATTTCGACTTGACTTTGGAAATACACACACAGCACATATTGAAACTTTGATAATGGCACTAATCATACAGTGTTTTATGTGTTCTTCTTTGTTTGTGGCAGAACTCCATCCGTCACAATCTGTCCCTGCACAGTCGGTTTGTGCGTGTGCAGAATGAGGGCACGGGGAAGAGCTCGTGGTGGATGTTAAACCCAGAGGGAGGCAAGAGTGGCAAGTCCCCCCGACGCCGAGCAGCCTCCATGGACAACAACAGCAAGTTCAGCAAGAGCAGGGGGCGTGCAGCCAAGAAGAAGGTAACAGCAAATTTTCCTGGGTATACAGTTTCCAACCCGGTCCCTTGATGTTTCTGTCATCCCGCCAATCATTTGTCACAAACTGTGGGCTCAAGAGGCTGATCACATAATCACAGATATGAAACTTAATATTTTTATTACTATGTAGACTTTTGATTAACTTTTCTGTTTGTCTTTTTGAAATGTTATTGTGTTGCCTAGTATGTTCCACAGTATGGCATTACATGGTGAGTAAGTTGCACTTCAGGTCTCTGGAGAGGTGACCCTACACACTGTTTAAGGTATTTTTGAACTGTTTTGAATGAATGTAATGCCATACTATGGAACATTCAGGCAAAGTAATGACATCTCCATGGGGACAAGTAAGTAGCAGATTTCCCACCAAAAAAACAATAATGTGCCACCTTTAAAATTGCTTAGTCATTAGTGGTGGATAATTTTGTTTGAAAAAAATATATACGTAAGTCAAAACTACTCAGTCAAATCAGAATTAATATTAAGTATTGAACCAACTTGTTAAGAAAAAAAGCACATTTTGCTGATTATGCCATACAAAACAAAGACATTTCAGGTCCATCAAGCAGGGTTTTTGTGTCTGTAAATTCTAAAACTTGATGATGGCCTTTTTTTTAGACTGATATAGCTTTACTTTCTGGTGTTACGTGAATATATGATAAGCCAAACTTTGTCAAACTGTGTCAAAGGACTTGTAAAGATAAAAAACAGTATGGATCGTTTTAGTTCAGCCTTTGTTTGGTGGTATAAAAACATAAGGAAACAATGGTTCTAAACTGGTCCGATGGATGGACTTGTTGTTTTGTGACCTACTTTTTACAGAATTGCCTATTTTTAGAAATTATGTTACTACACTTAAGCCATTATAATCACCATGTAATTAAAACAGTATTTAGACATGGGCAGCATTAAACTACTTTTAACCTTGTGATGTACTCTGGAACCCATTATTTAGAATCCAGTGTCAACAATTACAATATAATTAAACTACACTAGAGAGAAATATCCATTGTGTTTTGATTTGCATATAATATTCAAATAGTACTCCAGAAAATGCGCACAATCAATAAAATAAATAGTTTTACTTAAAGCCCAACTACATAACCTAGCATTTTGGATATTTTAAATTATGGATATTTTGATTGCGCTCCATCCTCCCCTCAATTGCTGTGCCGTACCATTGTGGTGAAGAGGGAGCTGAGCCAAAAGGCGATGACCGAAAGGACAAGATCGCGGGTACAAGCGGCCGAAATGTGTTTCCTCTGCAGAGTGGCTGGGCACACCCTTAGAGATAGGGTGAGGAGCTCAGTCACATGGGAGGGGCTCTTAGTAGAGCCGCTACTCCTCCACGTCGAGAGGAGCCAGCTGAGGTGGCTCGGGCATCTGTTCCGAATGCCTCCTGGACGCCTCCCTCGGGAGGTGTTCTGTGCATGTCCCACCAGGAGGAGGCCCCTGGTAAGACCCAGGACACGCTGGAAGGACTATGTCTCCCGGCTGGCCTGGGAACGCCTTGGGGTCCCCCCAGAGGAGCTGGAGGAAGTGTCCGGGGTGCGGGAGGTCTGGGAGTCCCTGCTCAGACTGTTGCCCCCGTGACCCGGCCCCGGATAAGCGAAAGAAAATGGATGGATGAATGGATATTTTGATTGCATTATTACTTTGAGCAAGCTTGCATCTTCACAAACCTGACTCTTACTTGGCCTGGAGGAGGGTTCCACTACAATACAACTATAATATTCCAAAATATGGCATATTACCATGGACAATGTATGGTTTTAGCTTTCGTCTATCATGGAATCATGCAGGCGAAGTTATATAGTGTTGCTTAAACTTTCTCTCAAAAATCATATTGCTACCGTTGTGAATGTCAGTTGTAGGCATTATCAAGATGTAATTCAAGTTTAATTAGTAATTCCGAATTATGATCAAAGGAGAAGTTCAATTTGTCAACTGGACAAAGTTTGTTTGGTTGAAAACATTTCGCCGCTCATCCGAGAGGCTTCGGATGAGCGGCGAAACGTTTTCAACCAAACAAACTTTGTCCAGTTGACAAATTGAACTTCTCCTTTGATCATGGATTCTACCTGGACGACTGAGGGACTTTTCACGCATAATTCCGAATTAGTAAATCCTAAGACCTAACTAGTCAAAAATACTAGCTCAAAATCATTTCACACAAAAAATGATACTGAACTATTATTAGCTTATGTAATAGATGAGCATGTATAAATGTGGTTGTATTTTTGTTTCCACAGCTGTCCATGCAGGGAGGTCCGGAAGGGGGAGCGGACAGTCCAGGCTCGTACTCCAAGTGGCCCGGAAGCCCCAACTCCCACAGCAACGATGACTTTGACACCTGGAACAGCTTCAGACCACGCGCCAGCTCCAACGCCAGCACCCTGAGTGGCCGCCTGTCCCCCTTTGTCCCCGAGGACGACCTGGGTGAAGCAGACGCTCACATGGGCTACCCGGGACCCCCCGCCGCCAAGATGACTGCCACCCTTCCCAGCCTGTCTGAGATGACCGGGTCTTTGGGACACAGCACAGAGAACGTCATGGAGAACCTTCTGGACAACCTCAACCTGCTCTCGCCTAATAACTCCCAGGTCGGTGGTGGAGCTACGACTCCATGCTCCTCGCAGTCGTCGCCTTCTCCCATGATGCAACAGAGCCCCGGTTACCCTGCGTACAGTTCTCCGAGCATGGTGTCCCAATCTCAGCAGGACTACCGGAAGTGCGGGTATGGCCAGGCAGGGATGGGGAGCTTACCATCCATGCCGTTGCAGTCCGTTCCGGAGACAAAGTCTGGGTTCGGGGGTGGAATGGGACAGTACAGTTGCACGGCAGGATTACTGAAGGAGCTCCTCACCACGGACACGGATCAACATGGAGATCTCATGCCTTCAGTGGAAAGCGTGGTGCCCCAGTCCATGTTACCACCTTACAACAGCACACAGCACAAAATCATGGGGATTAACGGACACCCTTGCCTACCACACCCTCACCCACACAATATGCACAGCCAGGCCCCCACTCATACTCCCCCCTCAATGAACGGACGCATGCTCATGTCTCTCAACCAAAATCGCTTGCCTTCAGTCAAGACCCACATGCACATGCCATACGGGCTCCATCATGGCGGAGGGGGCATCCCTGGAAGCTTTTGCCCCTTGAATACCAACGGATACGGTAGGCCAGGACCGCCGCCACCCTCGCACTCGGAGAAACTGCCCAGCGATTTGGACGACATGTCGATTGAGCGGTTTGAGTTTGACATGGAGACCGTCCTCCATGATACTTTGATGGACGGAGACTCTCTGGACTTTAACTTTGAGCCAGTGGTCGGTCAGCAAGGGTTCCCTCATGGAGTGAAGACCACCACTCACAGCTGGGTGTCAGGCTGAAAACTGACCTGGACTTGTTTGGGAATTCTCTGGATCTCATCGACATTTCACAAATCACCTCAGCAAAGACTTATAATGGCCCCAGAACTGTTAAATTTGAATTCTATTTTGGGTAATCTCTAAACTAAGTGCCAAACGTTTTTGCCTTAAAAGAAAGCCAAACTGAACTTATTTCACAGGTTGAATAACTTTTATTTTTTAAAACACAGAATTTGTAATTGTAAAGTGTTGTTTCCACCAATTTCTCTATGGTCAATTATGGAATCAGATTATGTATGGATCTGTATGTCAAAAACTATTAAAACCAATATATCAACAACAGCAAAATTATAATTTTGTAATATTTTTGGCATGTTGCTAAAGTTTTAAAAGATGTTAATCTAGACATTAGTTTTGTCCTTTCCAACCTCAAATTTTTGGTATCTAGACCAGTCTTCTATCCCTGCCTGGAATTCCCTTCAGTGTATAGCCATTTCCACACAGTAGGAACACAATCCTACCAATAATTATAATTTATTTGCTGAGCAGAGCTTTCCAATCCAAAATTACAACATGGTACTGTGTTACTAATTATAATTCTGCTAGTTCAACATAATCTTTCGAAAAGCTCACTCTCTAGCCATTCATTGACAATCCAAGCAGAGCCATATTGAAATTCGTGGTGGAAACATTGCTTGAACCTAGTACCAGCTACATCTCATCAGCATCAAGCACAATCCACAAGTGCACAAAGTCTGTGCTGTTTACTTCTCCTCTGTACAGTAGAGCCAACTGCCACTACAGACACGTCACAAGGTAATCATATGGCGCAGGAGCTAGCTGTTGTTGCCGTCGGCAGGTCTGGCGTTGTCATGTTAAGTGGCAGTTCTCTTGGGATGACGAGATGATGTTACATAACTTTTCTCATCCTCTAAATGTATATATATATTGTTGTCAGATGAATAATTTCTTGGTGTATTTTCCATAATTGTAAATAGTGTTTACAAAGCAGAAGCAAAAATCAAGGCAGCAGAATTGACAACTGGACGCATTTATTTCAAAGCCTTTTTTAACAGATCTTTGAGAATCTTCTGTAAGGCTCAGACATTTTGTACATATTTCAGAATGTATATTAAAATAATGTGGACGTTTATAGATTGATTATATATTTGAGACCTAAATTATTTGTGTAGATTTATGCTGGTGCATAACCTGCTCACAGAAAGTTTTTTTTTTATTACTATTATTTGTCTCAACCTGTAAACCTTAAAACCACAGGGGCCTATTTATTGTGCCTAACAGAGCAGATATCAGGCTTGAAGGCTTTTTATTGTAAATATCTGTGGTCCAGAAGATCCTCAATGTTTTGAAGTAACAGTGAATTGATTCTCTCTCTGCTTCACCTTTTCTTCAGAGCTCAAGCCAAGTGCATGTAAAGTAGACAGTAGGGCTTTCCCACACTTGGAGGCACTGTGAATGTTGAGGTGAGGGCGGGGCAGCGGAGCCCTCATACAGACACTGTGAGCCTGTCCCTTTACATGTCTCATCTGTCTGGAAAACCCAGCGTAACTGACTGTGTCTTAGTGCGGTTTATTCTACAAGGCCAAAAGCACCAGTGCTTGGCTCTGCTTTAAGCTTTTTACAGGACTCCTCTCTGATGCCCCTCCTACCTCTCTGTTTTTCTCTGAGTCCACCCCTCCAACCTCTCTCTCTATGTTTCTCCCCGACTCTGCCCCTCCAACCTCTCTCTATAGACGTGTCTCAATTCTCAGTGTGCACAGTTCGGAGTGTGGTTTTAAGGGCATGTACGTCACTTCCGGCGCGACAACTGTTGTCCCATTTAGTTTTTGTCCCATGTACAGTTAAAATGCGGTCTGAAGACCGCAACCATTTCCATGGAAATCGGGGCGTGGACCAACTGCATGAAAAAGCACACTTCGCGCACTCATATATCCCAGCATGCACCGCGAGCTACTTCTTCTATGGGAGAAAATGGAGTCAGCAGCTGCATCTGGTAGTTGCGAGACCTGTCGCATTTCGCCGACACCCATGCGGTCCGCGGAGTGCAAGTATGCACAGTCCGGAGTACCCTTAAAACCACACTCCGAACTGTGCACACTGCGAACTGAGACACGGCTTATGTTTTTCTGACACCGCCCCTCCTACCTCTGTCTATGGTTTTTCTGACACCGCCCTTCCTACCTCTCGCCATAGCCGTGTCTCAATTCTTAGAGTGCACAGTTCGGAGCGTGGTTTTAAGGGCATGTACGTCACATCCGGTGCGATGACTGCTGTCCCATTTCTTTTTTGTCCCATGCACAGTTAACACGCGGTCTGAAGACCGCAGTTGTTTCCATGGAAATCGGGGCATGGACCAACTGCGTGAAAATGCACACTTCCCACAGTCATATATCCCAGCATGCACCGTGCACTACTTCTTCTATTTGGAGAAAATGGAGTTGGCAGCTGCATCTGGTAGCTGCGAGACCTGTCGCATTTCGCCAAGACCCATGCGGTCCGCGGACTGTACTCAGGGCTGAGCAAGTATACACAGTCTTGACTGCAGTCTGAGCCCCCTTAAAACCATGCTCCGAACTATGCACTCTGAGAATTGAGACACGGCTCATGTTTTTCTGACACCGCCCCTCCTACCTCTCTGTTTTTCTGACACCGCCCCTCCTACCTCTGTCTATGTTTTTCTGACACCGCCCCTCCTACCTGTCTATGTTTTTCTGACACCGCCCCTCCTACCTCTGTCTATGTTTTTCTGACACCGCCCCTCCTACCTCTCTCTATGTTTTTCTGACACCGCCCCTCCTACCTCTCTCTTTATGTTATGGACACTTTGGATGAACATGTGACTTCATAGCACCAATGTTTTTATAATGCCTCGTCGTAAATGTTTTGTATGTTGTTCTTTAAAAGCGCCACTAAGTGTTATGTATTGCATCATGCTTGTAAATAGGCATTCCTGACTTGCCTTTTCTTACTGCTGTACTAACTGCCAGCCTGTTTGTGATTTACTATGCAGAGTCACAACTTGTAAAATAAAGATGGCTTCTCATGAAGATAACTGGTAAGTTTGAAAAACTACCTATTGAAACTAAATTAATGTCAGTCGTTATGCAAATTATTTTACCTATGGAAACATGTTAATTTGTTCAAACATTTTATGCAGTATGAGTATAATGGTACATTAAAGAACATATATTATGCATTTTTGTGGATCTAACTCCCTTTTAAACATGCTTTTGGTCACCTTTGGATAAGTATTTCACATTTTCTATCATAAAATAATGGAAAATGATGGAAAATGTACTTTCATTAACTACACCTTAGTTTCCAATGAGCTATGTAGGTTCTAGAGCTGAACATTTACTGAGTAAATAATTAAAGTACTTATCCCCTGTGAATGCTATGCTAATATAGCCATGCTTGTGAACGCATTTTGACCACAAAATGAGTCCCGTGATGGTTTATGGACTAAAAAAAACTGCTCAAAAGTTTTACCTGTGACATCACAATCCAGGCAAAATTCAGGCATTTAACAAATACATGAAACCAGCATGAAAGAAGCAAAAATATAACTCCGGGTATGTTGATGAGGGGGCAGCAATGTGAAATGACTAAAAGCTCAAAAAGTCAATTTAGCATAAAAGACAGTACTAGTAGTTATTGCAAATGTAAACTTATTCAAATATCCCAAATACTTCAGGCCTTGAAAGAGTGAATAATGTTAACTATTGTACCACATTTACTTATGTCTGCTGTTATGATTTAGATTCCAACTGGAGACCTGGTTAGTATCCACTTTGAAATGCTAACTAGCTTCCTTTGCTCCATTCTACACAAGTTAAACATTTTAAGGTGTAAGAAATGAATCTTTAGTTTTTTTGTACCATTATACTCGTACTCTTTAGCATGACAAAGCTGTGAAAAATGTAGAATATATTAGACATTTCAAGCAGCTCTGCAGAGAAGCCATTTTGAAGCTGCTGTCTGCCACGTGTTGCCATTTCCTCACCACATGTTCTGGTGCAGCCAAATCAGCCTTTTTACAGTAAACTCTTATATATCTATAGTCTTTTATCATGTGATATGTTTCAGATTTGTATATATATTTGTGCCGGTCACTCGAGTTAGAATAAACTGTATTGAATCCATGTAGTAAGTGTCACAGGGTTCAGTCTAAATTATAGCTCCATATTTTCAATGATTAAATCTATGCATTGTATATCATAATTTTGTTTTGCAAATCTTTCTTTTTTCAGAGATATTTTATTGTAATATAGCGCTGTGAGATTATATGGTCTTGTTCTTGTTTTCGTCAAACTCTACGTTCCAGATAGTTCTATGGGGAAAAATGAAGTTTATCTAGAGACTAAATAGATGATGCAGTGATTAATATGCTAAGCTTTTTGTAAACTGACATTGTTGTATTTCTTGTATTTAGCTACAGTTTTTAGAAATAGCCTCAAAAAGCAATTTGTAAAGATATATAATGCATTTTTAACACAATAGAGACATATAATCTGTCAGAGAAATCTTGGACCAAGTTTTATAATTTTTTCAGAGTAGAAAGTTCTTGCACTTTTGCTTACATTTTATAACAAAGTGCTCCTCATGCTGAGAGGACCACTTCCCTTTGCCTATTTTAAAACAAAATTCTGTTACATTAACTTATATACAGAAATAATTGGAACTGTGTTCTGTGATTTGCAATCAAAAGAATATGTAACTTGTTCTATATTAATGTATTAAGACTTAAATAAATGTACTTCTGTGTATAAAATATATATTTGTTTGTTTTGGTCATTGAATCTGTGCAGGCAATGGGCTGTGTACACAAACACTCAAAAGGTCAGAGAATGTGTGACCTATATCACTGTTCTAATGGCAGTTTGAATCTTGCTCTTGACATAAACATCATTGGTTGAGCAACATCCAGTGGCCCACAGGCTGACGGTGCGTTTCCAGCTCCCACAGATGTGTCCTTGGGCAGGACACTTAACCAACCTGTGTCTGAGTACACTGGTGTATGTGTGTGTGTGAATGGGTGAGTGGTTCCTTGATGTAAAGCACTTTGAGAGTCTTGATGGTGGAAGAGCGCTATAATAATATAACCATAAGATAAGAATGATCTCACATAGGAGAAATTTACTTGCCACAGTAGCTCCAGGCAAGTGCATGCAGGCAAGAATAAAATGAAATAAGTAATAATAATAAAACAGTAGCTAGGAGAGTATGGAAAAAATATTGCACGTTTGGCCTATATAGTAGAGTTATACAGTCTGATGGCGGTGGGGATGAAGGATCTGCGGTAGCGCTCCTTCTTGTACTGGGGGTGCCTCAGTCGGCTGCTGAAGGAGCTGCTCAGCTCCTCTACAGTCCGGTGCAGAGGGTGAGAGGTGTCGTCCATGATGGATGTTTGGCCAGCACCCTCCTCTCAGCCACCTCCTCTACACGGTCCAGAGGACAGCCCAGGACAGAGCTGGCCCTCCTGACCAGCTTGTTGAGTCTCTTCAGCAGACGACAGCGTAGAGGAGAGCAGAGGCCACCACAGAGTCATAAAAAGTCTTGAGCAGAGGCCTTCACACTCCAAAGGACCTCAGTCTCCTCAGGAGGTGGAGGCGACTCTGGCCCTTCTTGTACAGGGCGTCAGTGTTGTGGGACCAGTCCAGAGGTGAACACCCAGGTACTTGAAACTGTCCACAGTCTCTATGTTCTGCCCCTGGATGTTCACCGGTGAGTGAGGTAGTGGTCTCCTCCTGAAGTCGATCACCAGCTCCTTTGTCTTACTGGTGTTCAGGCTCAGGTGATTGAATAATATTATTTTGTTTTGGATTGGGCCTACCAACTTGTTATATTAATTTTGTGCATCCAGTAGCTTATAGCAGACAACAATTTTGACTAGAGGGGAAAAAAAGATGTAAGTTCACTTGTGGTGTCAGAGCAGACTTTGTGACAGGTTTTTGTTTCATAACCTAACCCTAACCCAGTTATTTTTAAGCATGAACCAGGAGAAAACAGGCTGGCAGGGACTGGGCTTAGACAGTCCCCTCTCAAGCACTTAATGCTGAACACTAAACTGTAAATGTAGTATTTATCATTGTATTTATTACAGTATTTTGTATACTGCGTTTAAACTTTTCAAATCTTCAGATGTCACATGAACGCTACCTTCTCTATCCATGCTTTAGAGTGATGTAAGATTACTCGATGCAGATGAGGGTGGGCCATAATGCTGGATAAAGGATGGTGACTGGAGGAACTGACAGAGCCACTTTTGCCTGGAAGGAGTTTATAAGGCTTAGGTGAACTCCTTTTCACTAAAGGCCCTTTTGCAAATAAATCATGTTAAATCCGACGCATTTCGTTTGAACCAAATGTATTGCTTTTTCCATGATCTATTATCTACAAATGGAAAGAGTGCAGAGAGGGAGTCAGCGAGGAAAGCCACTCACAGCAGCTTTGCCTTAAAACTCACTCCTGTGTGCTGTTAGTTCAGATCTCCGTGGCACGACATTTAACAGGAACTAAAAACAAGAACATAATATATAATAACACCAACTGTTGCATTTTGCACTGGCTTCCTTTTTGTTTTAGGATTTTTAATTATATTGTTTGTTTTTAAAGCTTTGAATGAACTGGCCCCACAATACATCTCGGATCTCCTCCAAATATACTCCCCTGGGTCTGCTCTGAGGTCCGAGGGCCAGCTCCAGCTCATGGTGCCTACCAGACTTAAAGTGCATTGTGTAACTTTTACGGTGGAGGGTCCGTCAAATGCTTTTCCCCGTGGAGATGGTATTGCTTTGTCTGGAATGTTTCACAGTATGGTATTTAACCTTTCGTCAGGGAGACCAAACCAGACCAAGTTACAGGTCAGTGTAGAGTCAGAAAGCCTTCTTGGTATTTCTGAGCTATAAAACCACCTGTGATTTATGATAAAAGGAGAAGTTCAATTTGTCAACTGGACAAAGTTTACTTTGTCCAGTTGACAAATTGAACTTCTCCTTTTATCATGGATTCTACCTGGACGACTGAGGGACTTTTCACGCACCTGTGATTTAATAAATGTAATAGGGATGCAAATTATCGATTAATTAATTAATTGATAGTTGATTGACCTTATCGATCGATTAACGATTAACTGATAAGCGGCGTTTTTCACCTGAATTTTAGTGTTTCAATAGGGTCTTTAAGAATATAAGCCATAGTATACATAACACTGAGTCAAAAATATATCATAGTATTATTATATTGTATATTCCTCAATTAATTATTCCTTAGTAAAAAGCAGACAAATGTATTGATGCTAAATAACAAAATACAGTAATCCCTCGCTCTATCGCGGTTCGCAGATTTTTTTTTTTCCATTTTCTTTTTATAGTGTAACATTTTTTTATAGTGTAACATTGTGTTCTGCGTCCTGATTGGTTAAGAGACTAGACCAGGACTAAACGTGGACTAAACCAGGTCTAGACCAGAACTAAACCAGGTCTAGACCAGGTCTAAACCAGGACTAAACCAGGACTGGACCAGGTCTCGACCTGGACTAAACCAGGATTAAACCACCACGTGCCGTTGCTGGTTTCGTGCGGCTGGTTTGTGGCTCGGGCTGAGACTATGCAGTCCGGGAGCCGCGGTTCGATCTCGTGCTCAGCAGCCCCGGTCCGCGCGTACACCGGGGCTGCTGAGCAGTGCCGTTGGTGCCTGCGGCCGGCTGTGAGTCGAGCTTGGCGCAGCGCGGTGCACGGTTGCCTTGTTTCGTGACCACGTGGGTGCGCGTGTCCGCGATTAGCGATTAATTATAATTAATGCATTTTGTCTTGATCGACAATTAATCATAAGTCGATTAATTGTTGACATCCCAAAAATGTAAGGTAGAACTCTTTAATGTCATACTGTGGAACATTTCAGGCAGAGCAATGACATCTCCATAGAAACAACCCCTAAGCAAAAAGTTTATTTATTGTTATTTATGATTTACTCTCTTTTATTATCTCTTGTTTAGCTGTGCATATGACTGAAAGGTTTTTTATTCTGCACTCTTCTCTCTCACTTACTGTTTCTCTTTCTATTTTAATTTTATGACAATTATTTATGTTTTGATTTGTTTGTGATTTTAATGTCATTTTGAATTACTTCGTGTACTTACCTTGCCTTCTAAAATGTGCTATATGAATAAAGTGGAGGTTGGATTGGCCTTAACTGTCCCTGAAAGCTCCCCACTCGGCTGATCCTGGCGTCTCACTGGTTCTCTAATGATTCTTCCTGGCTTTTCCTCACAGCCACATTCCACACCACACACCCCCACCCCCACCACTGAACCCACTCACCCCGAACAGCAAACTGCAGCTCCCCGTGTCTTTGACTTTGACTTGGAAGTTAACAGATAACCTTTCGCTGCACAACCCAAAGGGGGATGGTCTCGGAAAATGGTTAAAGAACTGGAACGAGCTGTTGCTACCGCTCGGGATGTTTAAACCAAAAGAATTTGTTTTGCTCCACGTATAGGGATGTATAGAGCTATAATTAATATGGTATAGTGAAGCAAATCGTCTTCCAGGAAAATCTTCCCCGCAAAAAGCTGTGCCAGGGGTTGTAATGTTATTTGGAGAAACGGCTCAAAGTTTGTACCCAATGTTCAGTCAATTTAGAGTAGCGTTTATTGCTAACAAATGTACGCCAGAGTAGACTAAAAGTAGCCTATTTTGAAGTCAAAGCAGCCCGTATATAAGACAGAATGTTCTATTCCATATGTTACAGCACACTGTTTTATCGCTGCCAAAATGCAGTCGTAAAGATGGCGAGTCAGCCTTGGCTAACTTTCTTTTGACATTAGCCCAACTTAATTAGCAAGAAAGTTACACGAGCGAACTGATACAGCTTGCCTTAATTAACTGTTATCTTACAGGTGACATTTCTTGCCTATACAATCTTTAATATAAGTTTAAAATAACTGTCTTGTAGGGGTGAGCTAGCCATCATACACACTGAAAAAAGAAGACATATTGTGCTTGTGTCTGCCATATTAGTTGTAATCTACAACACCCATGGATCATTATGTTTTAATACACACATTTTAAATTGCAATATTGATCTAAAATAACTTAAAGGGATTGTGCGGGTTTTTTTTTATGTGAATCTGTATGGCGTCCCCTTCAGCAGTGTCGTGCATTAACACTGACTTACCACTGACAGTGTCCTCTGAGCCGAGTTCTGCTCCAGTTCTGTAGCTCACGAAAGTAGGTCCGGCAAGTTATCGGGGACAGTTAATAAAGCTTGTTTTTCTTCTCAAAACAATATTTGTCCAAAAAGTGATATATTTGCATCACAAAACAGTTGTCCGCCAAAAATTCAGCAGTCAGAATCGCTTGGTGCTATTTTCTCTCAAGTCGTATCACTGCACGCCTGTTAGTATTCCAGTAGTCCCTCGCTCTATCGTGGTTCACTGTTCGTGGCCTCGCTTTTTTATAGTGTAACATTGTGTTCTGCGTCCTAATTGGCTAAGAGACTGTAGACCTTTGCCGATTGATAGATGGGGGACGCGGGGGGTACCAGGACCAGACTGGAACTAGACCAGGACCAGACCGGGACTAGACTGGGACTAGACCAGGATTAGACCAGGAATAAACGTGGACTAAACCAGGTCTAGACCAGTCACGGATTTGACCACGATGAGGGGTGCACGTGTCGCGCACTTCTCGGGGGCTTTGGTTCCCGTCGCGTCCCGGGACGTGGCAGTGCCATTGGATGAGCGCGATACTTCCTGCGGATCCAGTGACTCATGTCTCCGCGCTCCTCGCGCATCCGGCGGGGCTTCCGGAGCCGTGTCTCCCCCCATGCTTCACTAATAATACATTTTGTTGAAAATCTATGAAAGTTTGTGTGTTTAAACGAGAGAGAAATGTGAGAAAAGGTTAATTCCAGTCTGGGAAAAGCGTATAATGTCAGATAAGTCAGTGTTAATGGACGACACTGCTGAAGGGGACGCCATACAGATTCACATAAAAAAAAACGCACTATCCCTTTAATAAAATAATCTTCCATGTTAGAAAACAAAACGGCGGTGCCCAATGGGAGCTGACGTTGGCGTAAACATTGTCACAACAAAGAATCCGCAACGCCGACTGATTCCTGCAGATCACACTAGCAATTAACAGTTGTTGTTTTTTTTTTCATTTGTACCAAATTACTACACAACGCATGCCGAATTTTACGCGGTATGCCAATTAAGAAAATAAAATTGGAGAATGTAGTAAGAACAGGGCAATAGGCATATGTCTGTGGCAGCAATATGGCGTCAATTAAAGATTGCTCAAACATGTCAAACTCCAAATACAACTTGGAGAGGGTATATGAGAAGGGAAACCACTATGACATGGTTAAAATCTCTGGAAAGTCAAATTTGCATGATAGGTCTGCTTTAAATCAAAACTGACTTCATGCTATAATCGGACCCAGGTTGACAACGTGATGCCTCAAGCTAGCAAATACACATGCTACAGTGAATTAGCATCGTTTAAATGGACAGAAATAGAAATAAAGAAAGCAAGGACCAGTAATTTGCAATGTAGTAACAATTTTACGACTGCTTTTATGTATTAAAACAAATAACCACAATCACTAGGCCTATGTGGATTTGAATTCTTCATTGTGGTTAAAACAACACTGTAACTTTCAGCAGGTGCAATTCATTGTTGGATTCCACGCAAATTGAAAGCTAAAACCATCCTTCAGAACATTCTCCATGAGGATAGTTTTGTTTGCTATAACAGTTCCATGGAGACAAGCAGGAGGAGGCCAAATACGAGCCAGGTTTGTGGAGATGCACTCAGAACCATTGATTGTATATAAATGAACATCGCTAACCCGCTAGCCGCCGTGTTCCAAGTAGGAAGTGAGCGTGGGGTGCTTCCGGCTCCATCGACTGAACAATTGTCACCTACACCTTGTAATTTTGGTTTTAAAATGAATGTATTATTATTATTTATTTATTTAGTATTAACTCGCTCAACGTAATGCTGCCGTTTTTATTTGGCTATTTGTCCGAACATAAATTCTTATTCCTAATATGGAACCTATAACTTCCCATAATTGCTAGCCTCAGTGAGCTTCATTTGGCTGGAGCTGAGCACTATGGGTGACGTCGCACTCACTCCACTTAAAATACACTTTTATGTGAAATATTTACTTGCGTACCGTAGTACTTTTACTTAGTTACAACCACTGCTGCTAAACGTCTTCATACGTCCAGTGCCCACATATGCAACAAGTACATTTAAAGGTCCCAAATTACACAAAATTGATTCTTGTGAGGTTTGTGTTATAATGTTGTTACTTCATCAAAAACATCTCTACATCTCCAAAGCTCACAAGAATCAATTTTGTGTAATTTGGGACCTTTAAATGTACTTGTTGCATATGTGGGCACTGGACGTATGAAACCTTTTAACTTTAGTTTGGGAGAAACGGACAATTCTAGGACTGAAATGATTCAGTTTTTACATTTTTTATCACCCTTGTTTGAGTAACCTTTTATTATTAGTCTGTCGGTATCTACAAATCTCAAAATGCTCTGTTCCACCTTCAGATTCTTCAGCTTAACAGCTATCTTTTACCTTTAGTTCAGTAGAGTTTGAAATAGAGTAAAGTGAAGGTGTATGGACTTTAAAACACAATGAAGTATTAGGGGCCATTCAAGACATTATTCATTCTGGTCCTCTCACATACATATATTCTCACTTTCACATACATATATTCTCACTCTCACATACATATATTCTCACTCTCACATACATATATTCTCACTCACATACATACATTCTCACTCTTACATACATTCTCACTCTCACATACATATATTCTCACTCTCACACACACACACACACACACACACACACACACACATACATATATATATATATATATATATATATATATATATATATATATATATATATATATATATATATATATATATATATTCTCACTCTCATATACATATATTCTCATTCACATACATACATTCTCCTCTCACATACATAAATTCTCACATATATATATTCTCACTCTCACATATATATACTGTATTCTCACTCTCACATACATTCTCACTCTTACATACATATATTCTCTCACATACATACATTCTCCTCTCACATACATACATTCTCCTCTCACATACATACATTCTCCTCTCACATACATATATTCTCCTCTCACATATATATATATTCTCACTCTCACATATATATATTTTCACTCTTACACACATATATTCTCACTCTCACATACATATATTCTCTCACATACATATATTCTCCTCTCACATACATATATTCTCACTCTCACATACATATATTCTCAGCGTGAGAATATATGTATGTGAGAGTGAGAATATATGTATGTGAGAGGACCAAAATTAATAATGTCTTGAACGGCCCCTCATAATGAAGCACTTCTTGTTTTACCACGTGACATCACAAGGTGGAACTCAACCTAAATACAGAGATTTTGTGTGTTAAACATGTGTGGAATTAATGAAACAAAACACAACTCCAGGTATGTTTGTAATGAGGAAACAACATTATAACACAGATGGGAAAATAGTGTAATATAGGCCCTTACTTCTCCATGTTTACAGCTGCAGCGAGGACTAAGTGTTTCTTTACAGTGCGGAGAGGGGGAGGAAGGAGAAAAAAAAAGTAGTGTGCCACGCTTCTGGTGCCGCAGAGGGGTAAGGCAAGGAGAGGGGAAGAGCGGGAAGAGCGGGAGGGAGGGGGCAGCCAGCTCGTCCAAGACGCTGGTGAGCACATAGCTGAAGAATGTGGGTGTGGACGGCTGCCAAGGGCCATATGCGATCCTTATGTTCCCCCCCGAGTGCGCGGTCCAAAAGCGGTTAGGAGGCTAGCTGGGGCCACGTCAGGACACTGGGTTAGCGTGTGGATGAAGCAGAAGTCACTGAGTTCATGTGTGCTCAGTCCGCAAGAGTTACATAGCATAGCGCGCATTTTCATGTCATATAACTCCTCTTTAAACACTCTTCTGACTTTGATGCAGACAAGGAATGTTTACAAGGAGAATGTAAACGATTTTTTCCACCTATTTAACCGAAATGTGCATTGCCCCAGTACAGTATAAAGACTTAGACAAACTTTATTAATCCACAAGGGAAAAGATAAAACAGAAGTGATCCAAATTATGTGGACACAGTAGCTCACACATCACAATATATCTTATCATTGCACCGTTTTCCTTACAACCTCTTGTATATGAGTGAGATATATTTTTATTACTATATTGCTATATTTTATTTTTGCTTACATATACATTTATATAATTTTGACTTCAGTATATTGCGATTTCTACTACTTTTTACAATTTATTATACAATTTCTCTTATGCTGTGAGGTACTGTGTCCACATAATTTGGATCACTTTTTTCACTGTTTTATCTTCTTTATTGATTGATATCAGGTATCGGCAGATGTTTAAAGCTATAGTATAGGAATCAGTATCAAAACTGAAAAAGCTTGATCGGTGCATCCCTACTTTGGGCAACTGCAAACCTTTTCATATGAGCTAGATGAGTTTTACAGCGCATTTATAAGACAATTTTTGTCATTAGCGTAGCATTTTGTGTTCTGAGAAAAGGCTGCACAGGTATGCAGTTAGTCTAGGATAAACTGTACAGACCCTCCAGGAATTCGCGATGTTGCGATTTGCAACTTCAACGCAACTTCAGCCAATCCCCGTGAATTCAGGGCGGTGTTAGTCTGGTTAACACCTGACCATATCACAAGTGAGATATGGGTCTGGAAACTCGCTTCGAAAAATCCCGTAGCGGAGGTGTGGTTAGCGATTGCCAACGGCCGTTTATTGGGTGTTATGAATGTCTATCATTGAGCGTATACGTAAGTCCATAGCCAATCATGTCAGTTGTCAGTTCAAACTACAAGCTTCCGTTTGTCATGTAGTACGCGTCACCGTCTTTCCACCCCTCCCCCGCTCTCTGATTGGGGCCCTAAATCTGGGACTCTCGCTTGGACGAGTTTCCAGGCCGCCTTCCAGTTCGAAACGAACGGAAGCGGCCTGGGAATTCCCAGGCTAGGGCGGTGTTGCAATTTTGACCAATCACCGCAACTTTTCTGCAATTTTTACTAATTTTGACCAATCATCGGCAACGTATTGAACGCGGACCAACTTCCTTCTGCCTTACTTCCATGTGACAAAACGAAACTGCGGCCGTGTCCCAGTTCCCAGAGCGCACAGCTCGGAGCGCGGCCCGAAGGCGGCTCAGACTGCAGTCAAGGCGGTGCACACTTGCTCAGCCCAGACTGCAGTCCGCTTAACGACTGCGGTCTTCGGACCGTGTGTTAACAGCGCGTGGGACAAAAAAGAAGTGGGGCAGCAGTCGTCGCGCCGGTGTACTGTCGAAATGTGTGACGCACATGCCCTTCGGGCCACGCTCCGAGCCGCGCGCTCTGGGAATTGGGACACGGCTTCTAATGGCAAAGAAACATGTCTGCGGCGCCATTTGCCCAGTAAAATAACAGCAAAAGATCGGGCGAAACAGTTCCCCTCCTAGTAGTAATTTATTTTCAATGTTGGTAAGGTTGTTTTAGGACCATATCTGTGATCTCTGTGTCCTTGTATTATTCTTTGTCAGTAATAACTCAGTATTCAAAATATTACTCAATTTTAATTACAAAAAGCGAAAATCGCAACTATGTATCGCAACTTTTACTTCCTCCCGCAACAAAATCGCAACAAAAACCTTAAAAGCACCGCAACTTTCATTGCAACTTTTTGGAAAAGCTCCCGCAAATTCAGGCATTTTAGCCCGCAACAATCACAAAAAATGCCCGCGAAATCCTGGGGGGGTCTGACTGTACTTTGTAAGGCCAACTATATACAGAACTCACTAACCTTTTCCAGAATTGTGTTTCAAAAGATTAGCTGAACTACATATGTAAATCAGGCATTTTCTGATGAGTGTTGACAGGTCATGTGAATTCTAAGCAGGGTGTGTCAACTTAAGAAGTTGGTCTATAAGCTATAAGGTCCATATTGCAGATTTTAATAATACTAGTATGTGCTTACACCCACATAAGGGTATAAAGTGATATAACTGTACTTTTATGGTTTTTTACAGTCATTTCAGTTGAGTCTTGTGAGCTTTAAGTCATGTTAGAATCTTATTACCTCCTCAAAAACATACCTGGAGTTGTTTTGTTCAAGTTTTCATCACACGTGTAACCTGAGTAACCCTTTATTATTAGTCTGTGTACATTTACAAAGCTCCAAATGCTCCACCTTGTGATGTGGTAGTTTTCAGGTTACGTGAACAATAATCCCACTGTATTCATTTCACACTTAACAGTTAACAGCTACTTTTTTTACCTTTAGTTCAGTAGAGATTGGCAATTCTAGGGCTGATAATATCCAAATGATTCTAGTGAAAGAGTTTAAAAATAGAGTGTTGTTTTCAGTTTGAGAGAAGAACTCAACCTAAATATGCAGGATTTGTGTGTCAAACATGTGTGAATGAAACAAAACACAACTTCAGATATGTTTGTGATGAATTAACAACATTATAACATAGATCAGAATAGCGTAAACAGAGTAAAATAGCGTGATATGGACCGTTTAAAGCTTCAACTAAGGTCGTTTTCACACCAGGAAAGTCCGATAGTTCACTTGCTTTGGTCCGGACAAAAACTTTTTTTTATTTTTTTTTATTTTGGTGCGGTTCACTTTCACACTGCACTTTTTTTGTAAGTGGACCAACTATAAACAAAACCACGTGTGCTGAAGTCGTTCAGCCATTGAACAGAAATGAGCCGTGTCAAAACGCCCTGTCCAAACAAGGACAGGGAAGGAGGAGAATAATGGTGTTATGTGCTGTTTTCTAGCCTTAGCGATATGGTTTGCTCAGTTTTTACAGTTCGCACAAATGTTTGAGCAGCATCGTGAGGTTTACACTATTTTACAATCAATTTCCAAATGACGAAGACACAGGGCAAGACGACTACGGAGAACAGCGCTCATGCGCGCATCAAGTTCTGACTCTTGCTCTTCATGCAAAACGTAAGTAAGCCTCGTAAGTTTCGTTTTGTTTCTTTTCGTCAGCCTTGGTTTCCCATAATGCTCGACATACGACGGGAGCTCGTTAAGTACAAAAAGCCAACTTGTGTCGGATCGAGTCCGGTCTGCATTCTCACCTCAAACGAACTGCACCAGGATTCGAATGGAACCGTGCCGAGACTGAGCTTTTTAGGTGGTCTCGGTTCGCTTGTTTGCTCCAGATCGAGATTTTTGGTTTTTATTCACACCAGCCCAAAAGGTCCGAATCAAAGCAGCAAACAAACTCTGGTTTGTTTTAAATGAACCAAACAAGGCAGGTGTGAAAACGACCTAAGATATTCACACAAGTTTCACACATTTTTGTTGAAGTAAAATTGTGTGAATTTCATTATCTGGAAACTACCAAAATAATAAACAAATAAAGATTTTCATTGACGTCCAGCTATAGCTTCTTGACCTGTACAGTATAAAAGGATGGGTCAATTCCAGAGAGAAATTTGCCTAAAGGAAAATCAGTCGTCTATATTTGAGTGAGTTGAGATGTGTGAATTTGCATGAATACAGAACCAGAGCCTCTTCAGAACTGCAGATCCTGTGACATCTCAATCTCAAATTGTTGGAAAAATAATTGGAGGAAAAGTAGTTGGAGATGGACAGACGTACTCCTCAATAACACCGTACGATTTTCAGTTTTTGATCAATTGTAGTAAACATAGTAAGCGACAATGACAAAAATGTTAGATATTTTTTGCATTATCTCAATCACGATATTCAAGCATAAAATGGCAGAAATATCAAATATATGTATACTCTTGTTGGGAGATTACAATTCCGTTTAAATTTTACTCAACGCTTTTTGTGGTAGTTTTTAAAAGGGCTCATATTACATTATTTTCTTATCTCTTTTATAATGTTTCCTCATCACAAACCTGGAGTTGTGTTTTGTTTCATTCACACACGTTAAACCCTGCATATTTAGGCTGAGTTCTCTCAAACTGAAAACACTTACCACATTACCAATCTCTATAGAACTAAAGGTTTGTTTCTGATGAGGTAATAGCATTTATATAATAATAATAATAATAATAATAATAATAATAATAATAATAATAATAATAATAATAATAATAATACAATTTGACATATCTTCAGAACAACAATTGTGATATTATCTGTCTTTTTATACTGATATTTTGCAATGACACCATGCTGGGTGTGTTCCACATGCATCTCTATGGTGGAATGTTCAGCAGTTGCCATGGTGACACAATGCACACATTTATAAACACTGTCAAATAAGTTATTCTCAGTCAGGACAACAAGAAGAAGACATTCTTAAGGTGCCTATTGTACGTAAAACTGAGGCTTGTGGGTCATTCCAGAATTGGAGGACATTTAAGCTTTAAAATTCTTGAACAATAAACCTTCACTTTTCAGATTTTCTGATACATATTCATCAATAATAGGTAATAAACTATCAAATGCTTGATTAGCTCAGCTGACGGTCAATGGTAAAATTTTTATTATATGATTTATATGGTTTATTTATTTATTTTCTCTAATCACAGTAACAGGGTTGCAGGTAACAGGGTTGCAAAATCGCACTAATGTTCGCTTTATCTCAGGAATAGAAGCTAGCTGTTATTACTAATCAAGAGGAAAAACTTAATTATGCAAATACATAAAGGAAAAAATTAATAATAATTGTCTTATTCTGATCATTTGCATAACAGGGTTGCATGAGGTAGAGTGAGACATTCAATCAAGGCTAACGATGTTATAAAAATATGAAAAATAGAAGAGAAGATAAACCTTTGCTCTGCCCATTCTTTTGGAAAACTGTTTGATGATGTCAAGTCCAGGGGATCATGTGGTTTACTGCTTTCTTCTTCTACCAGGCTAAAAATGTTCTGGTAACAGGGTTGCGTGCATGTTGTGGGACACATGTTCCATGAATAATAATTATTATTTGAAATATTATGTCTATTAAAACAAATGTTCCCACAGTTACAAGAGATGGCAATGAAACAAATTATAGAAAAAACAAGAAATTTCAATTCAATTTTAACTGTTTTATTTGAGATTCAATTTGGCCATTAGAGGGGTGGGACAAGAGGAAAATGGCATTTTGGGGGGTACCCCAGACTTATTTGGTATTTTAAAAACTATTTTCAAGCATTCTTTTCTCTTAGTTTTTTTAGATTTGGTCTCAGGACAAGTAAATTCACTCAGAAACTGTATGTTTTAGTATTTTGTATGTGGATTATTTAATATTTGATGGGTGGGACGTAAAATGTCCTCCAATTCTGGAATGACCCTTGTGAGCTTTAAGACTCTAAAATATACCTGGAGTTGTGTTTTGTTTCATTCACACATGTTTGAGTAATCCTTTATTATCCTCCTGGGACTCAAAGAAAAAAAGTGTATTATTATTATTATTATTATTATTATTATTATTATTATTATTATTATTTTATTATTATTATTATTATTATTATTATTATTATTATTATTTTATTTTATTTTATTTTATTTTATTTTATTTTTTTCTATTTGGAGGTAAATGAACACCTTAGAATTTATATTTTGTTAATTTTATTTTTATTCATAATGTTGTCCTCTGTAATGGAAATAGTAATAGTGTTAAATCCATGAAGTTAACAACTTAAAGGGATAGTGCGTTTTTAAAAAAAATGTTAATCTGTATGGGTTTCCTTCTAAAAGTTACGTGCGGTAACACTGGCTTACCTCGGACAGTTTGCGCTCAGCCCGGTTCTGCTCGCGTTCTGGAGCTCAGGCAAGTAGGTCCAGTGAGTTTGTGGGAACTCGTAATAAAGCTTGTTTTTCTTCTCAAATCAAAACATTTGTCCGAAAGGTGATATATTTGCGCCCCAAACATTTGTCCACGAAAAATCCAGCAGCGTATTTTCGCATTCACATATCTCGTCTCGATTCGTATCACTGCACTCCCGTTAGCTGCCTGTTGCCTGTTCACTTGTAAACTTCCCCTTACGGCGGACCACATCCATCGTTCACTTCTGCTAAAGGTTAACAGGCTAATAATAAGTAATAGGCGCGCAGTGATACGAATCGAGATGAGATATGCGAATGCGAAAATACGCTTCTGGATTTTTCGTGGATAACTGTTTGGGACGCAAATATATCACCTTTTGGACAAATGTTTTATTTTGAGAAGAAAAACAAGCTTTATTACGAGTCTCCGTGAACTTACCGGACCTAATTACCTGAGCTCCAGAACGCGAGCAGAACCGGGCTGAGCGCAAACTGTCAGAGGTAAGCCAGTGTTACCACACGTAACTTTTAGAAGGAAACCCATACAGATTAACATTAAAAAAACGGCACTATCCCTTTAACAAAAACTTTTTATTTTTGATGACCAACATCCCTAACAAGCTCCTACAGTCTCCTCAAAAAGTTTTTAGACTCCCTTTTAATTTCTTATTTATGTATTTATTTGTGTATTTATCTATTTGTTTATTTATTTATTGTATTATTTTTTTTTTTATCATAGTGCTGCCACAAACTCTATCTCAAAACACTTAAAAGACAGACTGGTTAACTCGATGTCCACTATAAAGGACACAAATGAATGGGCCGGGTCTCAGGAGGATATTAATCTGTCTTCATTTCCAAAGCTCAAAATGCTCAGTTCTGCCTTGAGTTTGTGTGCCAAACATGTGTGAACAAAACAAAACACAACTCCTGGTATGTTTGTGATGAGGAAACAGAAAATAGAGTAATACGGGCCCTTTAAACCTTTATATGCTGCTATAATCTGCTATATCCTACTTAAATGAGCACTTGACCACAAAGCTTACAAACATCCACAGGCCATGTGATGCTAACTGAGGACGTAGGTGCTAGGGCTACGTCAGGACACGGTCTATAAAATGGACTACATTTTTCATCTTTCTGTATATGTCCTTGTAAAGGCAATGAAAGCAACAAAAAAAAAAATGCTTCATGTGCTTCAAGTGTAGACAATGGCCTATTTTGAAGCTGAAATTAAAATGAATTGTCGAGGCGGACTCAAACTCGTTCCTGGATGAGTCAATATTTGCTAAGATAACTTTGTGCATACCACAGGCTGTAGTCAGTCTAATCTGAGCTACTGTCCCTGAAGCAGTCATGTAATTAGAGGTGTTTGGTAGAGAATCTGGAAGTGTATGATGCATTTAGGAATTTTTTTAGAAGTGTTCACCATGAAACCTTTAGAAACTTTTTTTTTTTTTTTTTTAACTAGGCTAGACAAAATGCCTGGGGTGCTAGCATGTGTTAATGCCAACAGCGTCATCCCCAGATCACGCCGAAATTCGAAAACCAAAAAACACCAATGTTATTTTAGGATAGGAGCAGAGATGTTGTCTAATCAGTGGTGGAAGAAATGTTCAGTTTTGTTACTTAAAGATCCCCTGACATGGTACTTCTTGATGCTTTTATATGGCTCCTTAATGGTTTCCTAATACTGTAAATGAATCCTTCTTCAAAATCAACACTCAGTGCATGAGAAACAGAGATAAGATGAGAAAGAGTAATTTTTCTCACTCTGAACACTCTATAATGGGCGTTGTTGCTTGAATGCAAATGAGGAGAAAAGAGCTGGCCAATAGTAGAGGGTGGGGGCGTGGCCAAACGCTCCGCTCTCCGCTGTAGCTCACAGCTGATCCATTTCCTTGTTTTTGCACGGGGGAGAGATTTGAAGCGTTCCATTGAAAAATAAACACATTTCCACATAAAATAAAATTAAACCACTGCTGTTCAAAGGTCCAGAGGCTCAGATAAAGGACTTCCGAGGCTAGAAACACTCGGACGTGCCTCCAGGCAAATAAAAAAACACATTTCGCATTGCCTAGCGCATTCGCAGTCCAAACTCTCTGGGCGTGATTTACAGAGACGCTGAGTACAGACAGACGGGGGTGGAACTGCATTTGCATTTCTTTTTTCGATCTGACGTCAATAAGGTGCCTTGTTCAAACTCGCCCGTTTGAGCTCCGATTTTTTGTAACGCAGAAAAGGATCGCAAATGCTCAGTTTAGACATTTCACAACTTTTAACCATGGGGGGCCCCTAAACAGGGTAGGGGAGCTCACATTAACGTTCAAAAACCTCAGAATGTGAAAATTTCATGCCATGGGACCTTTAAAGGTGCATTGTGTAACTTTTCTGCTGAAGGTTTGTCAAATGTTTTGTCTGGAATGTTTCACAGAAAGGTATTACTTTTCTATCTTCATGGAAACCAAACCAGACCAAGTTACAGGTCAGATCTGTGGAGAGGTAACCCCGCTCACAGTCAGAATGCCTGTTTTTCTAGGTATTTTTGAGCTATAAAATACACAGTCTGTTCAGCGGTTAAGCTTATTCCAAACCCGAAAGTTGCTCAACCACCACTTGTCATTATGCCTTGTGAATGAGTGAACCACCTACCTTCTGGTTATGGGGTGTCTGCTTTACCATCTGTGTGTGTGTTCACCCCAAGAACACACTGTTGTCTGCATTCTTGGTGTGTTTTAAAGGTGTTACTGCTTTGTCTGCAATGTTCCATGGTATAACTTTACACATTTCCATCAGCATTTATTCATTATGGGTGTTTCTGTTGCTCAAAAATATAAAAATTCCTTCTGTGAATAGGGGCAACTCTCCACAGATCTGGCTTATAATGTAGCATAGTGCTGTAACGTGTAACATTCTAGACAAGCAACAACATTTCCATGGAGACATCAGGCGGCGGAACCTCCACTAGAAATGTTGCTCAGTGCACCTTAAAAAAAAAAAAAACATTACAAATCAGTAGCGTGTCTTTTGTGGTGTGAAGTGGAAGGTATTCCCTGAATCTGAAGTGGAGCCAGGTCTGAGATGTGGACTTAAGATAAAAAACCTGTGTGAATTTGAAATGAAGAATGACTGGTAATTTTGACTGTGCTGACGTATGACATTATTGCTCAAACATGTGGCCACATTCTGAAAATAACAACGGGAATTCCCTTTAACTTTGCATTACAACACAACATTACGTTACAGCCATGTGATCCAAGCAAGTCCTCCAGAAGACCTTCTTACTCACAACACTGGTCTACAAATTTTTGGACTCAATCTGCTTCCGAGATAAAAGTGGCTAAATCTCATTTATATTGATAAGATGAACTGAAAATCAATTGATAACTGTGGTGGTTAGCTAATGTATTCAAGATATTTAATGATATTTTTTTACATCAAAATCGCATCTGTTTATACAATAGATTTAGGCATTTTAGCTTGAAAATAATATTTATATTTTGAAAATATTTAACTTGCACTTTTTTATCCGTTAAGAAATAAACAAGAAATATCTTAAGACATCAGGTGCACACAATTTCGGGGCATCTCACTTATGTGAAATCAAAAAAAAATTTGATCTGTGTATGTATGTATGTATCCATCTATCTATCCGGCCATACGAGCTTGTCAAATCCTGATCTCTGGGAAAGTCAGGCTGCAAAAACTGTCATTGTGTCATTAGGCAAGGCACTTCACTGTGTGTGTGTGTGTGTGTGTGTGTGTGTGTGTGTGTGTGTGTGTGTGTGTGTGTGTGTGTGTGTGTGTGTGTGTGTGTGTGTGTGTGTGGTGGTGGTTGGAGGGGCCAATGGTACAGATTGGCAGCCTTGCTTCTGTCTGCCCCGGGGCAGCTGTGGCTACAATGGTGTCTTACCACCAAGTGTGGAATGAATGAATAATGACCTTTAAAGTGTCTTTGAGTGTCCTATACAAAACTGATCTATTATTATTATTATTATTATTAATATTATTATTATTATTATTATTATTATTATTATTATTATTTACATTTCGTTACAGCAATGTGATCCAAGCAATTCCTCCAGAAGACCTTCTTACTCCTAACATCGGTCTACAAATTTTTGGATTCGATCTGCTTCAGAGATAAAAGTGGCTAAATCTCATTTATACTGATAAGATGAACTGAAAATCAATTGATAACTGTGCTGGTTAGCTAATGTATTCAAGATATTTAATGATATTGTTTTACATCAAAATCACATCTGTTTATACAATAGATTTAGGCATTTTTGCTTAAAAATAATATTTATATTTTGAAAATATTTAACATGTACGTCTTTATCCATCAAGAAATAAACAAGAAATATCTTAAGACATCAGGTGCACACAATTTCGAGGCATCTCTCTTATGTGAAATCAAAAAATATTTGATGTTAAAACTGTAGACATATTAAAATGAATGTATGTGAATGTGCAGACAGGCTTTCAGATCTAATTGTTGCTTGTAGACACACTGTACCTTCTGATAAACTACAGTTTTTGCCTTATTTTGTATAAATTTCCTATTTTGACCCAATACTATATCTTGGAAACTATAACCAATCAGCACTTACTTTTTCTTTATTAGTGACCTAAACCAAGAACAATTTCACCACTTTTGTTCCGGAAGCTTGAACTGCTTGTAGACCAGTGTAATAGAAAATAATGGTACTAATACAGCTAAGGATGAGTTTTTGTGTTGCTATTTTAACACTAGTATTTCAGTTTCATTCTAGTTAGCATTAGCATGAGAAACACCTACTTTTACAAAAGGCAAGTGCATTGTGTAACTTTTTTGATGGAGTCTGTCAAATGCTCTTCTCCATGGAGATGTTATTGCTTGGTCTGCAATGTTTCACAGTGTGGTATTAAACCTTTCTACCTTCATGGAGACCAAACCGGACCAAGATACAGGTCAGCTCTGTGGAGAAGCAACCCCACTCACAGTTAGGATGCCTGTTTTTCTAGGTCATTTTGAGTTATAAAATCAAAATTGTTAAGTCCTAAAGCCATGTTATGATGTTGATATCTCCTCAAAAACATACGTGGAATTGTGTTTGATTGAGTAATCCCTTATTATTAGTGTGTTCTCATCTCCAAAGCTTAAAATGCTCCACCTTGTGATGTCACCTAAATATGCAGGATTTGAGTGTCAAAGAAATGTAAATGAAACAACACACAACTCCAGGTGTTTTTGACGGGGAAACAACATTATAAAAGATCAGAAAAAAGCGTAGCATGGGCCTTTAAATAAAGAGAGACTACACTGAAACTTCATTCTATGTCTGGACCATATCATCTCAGCACAGTATATCTTAATGGCCCGTCCTTCAAATCTGAAACTGTTTGGACTGTCACAAAATGTAGAGCAACTTTCAAACACTCCAGGGAGCGTGCAGACGGATGTGGAATGTAGCTAACCTCGAACCTGGAGTCATACGGGGCTAATCGGTTCCAGCGTCGCATAAATTACTGTAGAGGCAGGCAGAGGGTGGGCAGAGACAGGGGAGAAGAGAAGAGTGGAGAATGGTGCATTTTGACTTTGTTATCAGAGAGGTCACGTCAGGAGCTTGAGCCTGCCTCTGCTGTGTTCTGAGGTTCAGGTCTGGCGTGGGGTTCTGAGTCACACGGGCTGGTTCTGTGAGATCTGATTTGTCCATTTAGCTGTGCTGCGATGACTAAATCATCTATGTTTTTATCTATCTATCTATCTATCTATCTATGTATGTATGTATGTATGTATCTATCTATCTGTGTATGTATCTACCAATCAATCTATGTATGTATGTATGTATGTATGTATGTATGTATGTATGTATCTATCAATCTATGTATGTATGTATGTATCTATCAATCTATGTATGTATGTATGTATGTATCTATCTATCTGTGTATGTATCTACCAATCAATCTATGTATGTATGTATGTATGTATGTATCTATCTATCTGTGTATGTATCTACCAATCAATCTATGTATGTATGTATGTATGTATGTATCTATCTATCTGTGTATGTATCTACCAATCAATCTATGTATGTATGTATGTATGTATGTATGTATGTATGTATGTATGTATCTATCAATCTATGTATGTATGTATGTATCTATCAATCTATGTATGTATGTATGTATGTATCTATCTGTGTATGTATGTATCTACCAATCAATCTATGTATGTATGTATGTATGTATGTATGTATGTATGTATGTATGTATGTATGTATCTATCTATCAATCTATGTATGTATGTATGTATGTATGTATGTATGTATGTATCTATCAATCTATGTATGTATGTATGTATGTATGTATGTATGTATGTATGTATGTATGTATCTATCTGTGTATGTATGTATCTACCAATCAATCTATGTATGTATGTATGTATGTATGTATGTATCTATCTGTGTATGTATCTACCAATCAATCTATGTATGTATGTATGTATGTATGTATGTATCTATCAATCTATGTATGTATGTATGTATGTATGCATGTATGTATGTATGTATGTATCTATCAATCTATGTATGTATGTATGTATGTATGTATGTATGTATCTATCTGTGTATGTATGTATCTACCAATCAATCTATGTATGTATGTATGTATGTATGTATGTATGTATGTATGTATCTATCAATCTATGTATGTATGTATGTATGTATGTATGGATGTATGTATCTATCAATCTATGTATGTATGTATGTATGTATGTATGTATGTATGTATGTATCTATCTGTGTATGTATGTATCTACCAATCAATCTATGTATGTATGTATGTATGGATGTATGTATCTATCAATCTATGTATGTATGTATGTATGTATGTATGTATGTATGTATGTATGTATGTATCTATCAATCTATGTATGTATGTATGTATGTATGTATGGATGTATGTATCTATCAATCTATGTATGTATGTATGTATGTATGTATGTATGTATGTATGTATGTATGTATGTATCTATCTGTGTATGTATGTATCTACCAATCAATCTATGTATGTATGTATGTATGGATGTATGTATCTATCAATCTATGTATGTATGTATGTATGTATGTATGTATGTATCTATCTGTGTATGTATGTATCTACCAATCAATCTATGTATGTATGTATGTATGTATGTATGTATGCATGTATGTATGTATGCATGTATGTATGTATGTATGTATGTATGTATGTATGTATGTATGTATGTATGTATGTATGTATCTATCTATCTATCTATCTATCTATCCGGCCATACAAGCTTGTCAAATCCTGATCTCAGAAGCTAAGCAGGGCTGGGCCTGGGAAAATCAGGTTGCAAAAACTGTCATTGTGTTATTAGGCAAGGCACATCATGTCCTTAGGCAAGGCACTTTACCCGCATTACCTCGTATGAAAGCTGTGTGTGTGTGTGTGTGTGTGTGTGTGTGTGTGTGTGTGTGTGTGTGTGTGTGTGTGTGTGTGTGTGTGTGTGTGTGTGTGGTGGTTGGAGTGGCCGATGGTACAGATTGGCAGCCTTGCTTCTGTCTGCCCCGGGGCAGCTGTGGCTACAATGGTGTCTTACCACCAAGTGTGGAATGAATGAATAATGACCTTTAAAGTGTCTTTGAGTGTCCTATACAAAACTGATCTATTATTATTATTATTATTATTATTATTATTATTATTATTATTATTATTATTATTATTATTATATTATATTTTTTACCAGGAAGTACAGTATGTATTACAGTTCTATCTACCTCTTATCCATCTGTTCATTTAGCCATACAGAGAAGACTAAACTATCTTTGTATCTCTATCTATCTCCATCTGTCTCTGTCTATCCATCTCTGCCTATCTATCAATCTTTTATCTTATCTATCTGTTCATTTAGCCATGCAGAGAAAACTAAACAATCTATTTCTAGCTCCATTTATCTATCTATCTATCTATCTATCTATCTTTTTCTTTCTTTCTTTCTTTCTTTCTTTCTTTCTGTCCGTCTAGCTCAGGCATGTCCAAACTATGGCCCGTGGTCCAGATGTGGCCCTCAGACAAATTTTTCTTAGCCCTCAGGCTTCCAGGTGAATTGGCTCAAATTACCTTAAGCAGAACTTTTGACTGCAAGTTTTTTTGAAAATCTACCTTGATAAGACAATATTTAATATTTATTGTGTCATTTTGAGGGTCTTAGCACAAATAAAGGACTGATAGCTCATTCTAATGTGTTAAACATGAACATATCAATTACTGACTGTACTGAGCACCAGTCTCTGGCCCTCGATCGGCCCTCTGCTTCGTCTGTGTTTAGATATGTGGCCCTTGATGAAAAAAGTTTGGGAACCCCTAGTCTAGCTATTTGGAGTGATTTGTGCATGTTTAATCAATCTTTCCATCACTTATTTTCAAAAGACCATTTTCAAGACGTACTTACTTCGTTCTCCAATTGTATTTTATAGATATCTACACCCGTGGATCATTATGTTATCATTTTCACATTTTAAATTACAATATTCATCAAAAACGACTTAACAAAAGAAACAAGTCCACTGTCTTCCATGTTAAAAAACTGCAATTTCAGTGTAGTTTTGGCTCAGTGTACTATATATACAGTAGGTAATAGTTATGGAATTCCCTAACATAATGTCATGATTTCCAGCCAGTAAGTAAAATTTGAAACCTGAAAAATGGCAGTAAAAGTAAAAAAAGTAAAATATTTTGTAAACTCTTATATATAATGAGGTTAACTCTGTTTTAGTCAAATGAGTAGTTAAACTTGTCATAGACGCTTTCAACCAGATTTCATAATTGTCTATTCCCACTTCCCAAACAGCTTCTAACCCCAGTTTAGTGTTGTTTGTACTCATTTAGGTCAGCTGTTTTCCAAATCATATGCCTCTTTCTATCAGTTTTGCTCATTTAGAATCACAATGGAGTAAATACACCATTATACAGACAGTGGAAGGAACTAGAGCACAGATATGTTTAGAAATAAATGAACGCTACAGTCAATACTAAAACATTTCAGCCAGTCAGCGGAGAGGACACGCTATTGGATACAGCTCTGACCTGCATACATGCGTCATACGGTGATACAGTTAAAAGAGGAGTGCAGCTAAAAATACATGTAAAGAACTATTATTTTACCTATCTTTAGGTCAACTATACAACTGTGTGTAACTAGAGTAGGTCAATGAAGTGAAGTTGGGTTTCAAAGTGCCCGTATCACATTATTTTCTCATCTAAAATTGTTAAAATTAAAATAGTTTCCTCATCAAACATACCTGGAGCTGTGTTTTGTTTCATTCACACATGTTTAACGCACAAACCCTGTGTGCTTTAGGCTGTTCTTCTCTCAAGCTGAAAACACGCCCTTCTACCTTGTGATGTCATGTGGTGATACAGGAAGCTCCACTGTGTTTTTAAAGTCACCTCAACTCAAAATTCACCTTCACTAAAAATATTTGGATACTTTCAACCCTGGAATTGCCAATCTCAACTGAACTAAAGGTAAAAGGTAACTGTTAAATCGAAAACTACCGCTTCATGACATCATAAGGTGAAACAGAGTATTTTGAGCTTTGGAAATGAAGACAGATTGATAACACTGGTCTATAAGCAAAATGCTTCCGGAACAAAAGTAGTGAAATTGTTCTTGGTTTAGGTCACTAATAAAGAAAAAGTAAGTCAGAAGTGCTGATTGGCTAGTGGCTTGCGAAACTATTTGGCTCCCTTGAACTTTGTGACCTTTTGCCACATTTCAGGCTTCAAACATAAAGATATAAAACTGTAATTTCTTATGAAGAATCAACAACAAGTGGGACACAATCATGAAGTGGAACACACTTTATTGGATATTTTAAACTTTTTTAACAAATAAAAAACTAAAAATTGGGCGTGCAAAATCATTCAGCCCCTTTACTTTCAGTGCAGCAAACTGTGTCCAGAAGTTCAGTGAGGATCTCTGAATGATTCAATGTTGACCTAAATGACTAACGATGATAAATGGAATCCACCTGTGTGTAATCAAGTCTCTGTATAAATGCACCTGCACTGTGATAGTCTCAGAGGTCTGTTTAAAGCGCAGAGAGCATCATGAAGAACAAGGAACACACCAGGCAGGTCCGAGATACTGTTGTGGAGAAGTTTAAAGCTGGATTTGGATACAAAAAGATTTCCCAAGCTTTAAACATCCCAAGGAGCACTGTGCAAGCAATAATATTGAAATGGAAGGAGTATCAGACCACTGCAAATCTACCAAGATCTGGCCGTCCCCCTAAACTTTCAGCTCATACAAGGAGAAGACTGATCAGAGATGCAGCCAAGAGGCCCATGATCACTCTGGATGAACTGCAGAGGTCTACAGCTGAGGTGGGAGAATCTGTCCATAGGACAACAATCAGTCGTATACTGCACAAATCTGGCCTTTATGGAAGAGTGGCAAGAAGGAAGCCATTTCTTAAAGATATCCATAAAAAGTGTTGTTTAAAGTTGCCACAAGCCACCTGGGAGACACACCAAACATGTGGAAGAAGGTGCTCTGGTCAGATGAGACCAAAATCGAACTTTTTGGCAACAATGCAAGACGTTATGTTTGGCGTAAAAGCAGCACAGCTCATCACCCTCAACACACCATCCCCACTGTCAAACATGGTGGTGGCAGCATCATGGTTTGGGCCTGCTTTTCTTCAGCAGGGACAGGGAAGATGGTTAAAATTGATGGGAAGATAGATGGAGCCAAATACAGGACCATTCTGGAAGAAAACCTGATGGAGTCCGCAAAAGACCTGAGACTGGGACGGAGGTTTGTCTTCCAACAAGACAATGATCCAAAACATAAAGCAAAAGCTACAATGGAATGGTTCACCAAAAAACATATCAAGGTGTTAGAATGGCCAAGTCAAAGTCCAGACCTCAATCCAATTGAGAATCTGTGGAAAGAACTGAAAACTGCTGTTCACAAACGCTCTCCATCCAACCTCACTGAGCTCGAGCTGTTTTGCAAGGAGGAATGGGCAAAAATATCAGTTTCTCGATGTGCAAAACTGATAGAGACATACCCCAAGCGACTTGCAGCTGTAATCGCAGCAAAAGGTGGCGCTACAAAGTATTAACTCAATGGGGCTGAATGATTTTGCACACCCAATTTTTCATTTTTTATTTGTTAAAAAAGTTAAAAATATCCAATAAAGTGTGTTCCACTTCATGATTGTGTCCCACTTGTTGTTGATTCTTCACAAGAAATTACAGTTTTATATCTTTATGTTTGAAGCCTGAAATGTGGCAAAAGGTCACAAAGTTCAAGGGAGCCAAATAGTTTCGCAAGCCACTGTAGTTTCCAAGATATAGTATTGGGTCAAAATAGGAAATTTATACAAAATAAGGCAAAAACAGTAGTTTATCAGAAGGTACAATGTGGTTACAAGCAACCAGTTCTATCTGAAAGCCTGCCTGCACATTCACATACATTCATTTTAATGTCTAGAGTTTTAACATCAAATATTTTTGGGATTTCACATAAGAGAGATGCCTCAAAATTGTGTACACCTGATGTCTTAAGATATTTCTTGTTTATTTCTTGACAGCGTGAAAAGTCCCTCAGTCGTCCAGGTAGAATCCATGATCAAAGGAGAAGTTCGTCGGAGAGGGTCGTTGTCTTGAATAGGGAATTGGACGCCAGAGAAATTTGAAATACAAAGAGACAGATTAGCTGATGGTTTCAGAGTTGTTTCAGTGTAGTGAGCGGGCTGATAGATATGCTAATACAAGACGCCAGAGGAATTCGTAAAACAAAAGAGAGTAGCGGGGATAGGTCAGAGCTTTGTTCAGGGTAGTGAGCTCCTCCCTTGCAGCTAGATATAAACAGGGTCGAACCAGCATGAGGGCCAGCGCTGACGAAGCCTCTCGGATGAGCGGCGAAACGTTTTCAACCAAACAAACTTTGTCCAGTTGACAAATTGAACTTCTCCTTTGATCATATTTCTTGACAGATAAAGAAGTGCAAGTTAAATATATTCAAAATATAAATATTATTTTTAAGCCAAAATGTCTAAATCTATTGGATAAACAGATGTGATTTTGATGTAAAACAATATCATTAAATATCTTGAATACATTAGCTAACCAGCACAGTTATCAATTGATTTTCAGTTCATCTTATCAATATAAATGAGATTTAGCCACTTTTATCTCTGAAGCAGATCGAGTCCAAAAATTTGTAGACCAGTGTAATAGAGGATTACTCAAACGTGTGAATGAAACAAAACTCCAGGTCTGTTTTTGATGAGGTAACAACATTATAACATGGCTTAAAGCTTACAAGAGTCAATTTTGTATAATATAAGATCTTTAAAGTTACATTGGTGGAATAATACCAGTTGTAAATGTAAATTATAGTTTTACACCAATCAAGAAGCAACTTGTGAAAAGAAACTGAAAATTATACTGAAAATTACAGGAAGATGAGAGCATACTGATTACCAAAAATACCAAACAAAATACCACATACCAAAATTTAGGCATAATTTACACATAAGAACCTTTTTTTTCTTATACAGTGGTACCTCACCTTACGAAATTAATTCGTTCCAGAAGTGGTTTCGTAACGTGAAAAATTTGTAAGTTGAGTAGCTATTTCAATGGAAAAGGCCTGATCCGTTCCAAGGTTTTTTTTTTATAGTGTAACTTTTTTTTATAGTGTAACATTTGTGTTCTGCGTCCTGATTGGAATAAACCAGGTCTAGACCAGAACTAAACCAGGTCTAAACCTAGACTGGACCTGGACTAAACCAGGATTATCCCGGGAGTTCTGCATTTAACCCATCCTGTTATTAGGAGCAGTGAGCAGCACATTACTGCGCCCGGGGACCATCTCCATGATCTTCTTGCTTCGGTTTGGTCAGGACCTCAGCTGGAAGATTTACCTAAAGACAGACGCTCTTTCAGCAGGAATAAGGGCGGGGCGGGCTCTGCTTCTATGTGACTTCCAGAGCGGGGAGGCTGACACTGTAAGCTGTGAGCCGCGCGGGGCCGAGCCACGCGGGCCCGTGGCTCCATCCCGCGCCGTATCGCTTTTTGATCCTTCGATGTCGGCTCTTCCTATCATTGTGAAGCAGAATTCACCAAGCGTTGGATTGTTCACTCACTAAGGGAACGTGAGCGGGGTTTAGACCGTCGTGAGACAGGTGAGTTTTACCATACTGATGATGTGTTGTGTCTCCGCTCCCCTATATTGAGCCGTGCCCCCCCCCCCCCCCCCCCCCCACGCATGAAAGTTCGAGTGTTTAAACGAGAGAGAAATACGAGAAAAGTGTAGAATGTGTGGTGAGGCATTTACAGCCCTAAAACATGTAGAACAATTGCAAAATACAGTACAAAGTTGTCCTACCTCGTGGACCTCTCCCACCGCGAGCCATCTCTGGAACCTAACCCCGTGTGTGTTGATAAAGTGTATTCACGTTTCGGGGCGTGCATATAGTGCATATAAAGTGCTTTATAAATAAAGTTGGATTGGATTGGATTAGAGATTTCGCGTTTCGTAACTTGAAATTTCATTCGTATCTAGAGACCAAAATTTGACGTGAAGGCGTTTCGTAACTTGAAATTTTCGTTTGTTGGGTCATTCGTAAGGTGAGGTACCACTGTATCTGACTTCTTACTTAAAGGTGCATTGTGTAACTTTTTGGTGAAGGGTCTGTCACCTGCTATGTTTCTATGGATGTATCATTGCTCTGCCTGAAATGTTCCACAGTATGACATTAAACAGCTCTCACTTACACTTATTCAATTACAGGTGGATTTACAGCTCCAAAATACCTAGAGGGGGGTCGCCTCTCCACGGTTCTGACCTGTAACTTGTTCTGGTTTGGTCTCCATGAACATGATAGAAAAGTTTAATGCCATACTGTGAAACATTCCAGATACAGCAATAACATCTCGATTAAAAAAAGCATTTGACGAACCCTCCAAAAGAAAATTTACACAATGCACCTCTAACTGTAACTTGTCTCCTGGCTCCCCACTTGTTTGATAACTCGTCTCTGCTTGATCCGTGGATTTTTTGAACTTCATTGAATTTTTTTCCTGTTTCCAGTTTACCCCGGACCTCTTCCTGCTTCTGTTTCTGCTCCTCATCTTGGAACCATTTCACCACTCCGCACCTCCTAGCCCCCAGCCTGATCCCAACCTGCTCCTCCTGGCCCCAGCCCGTGACCTACCTGCTCCTTCTGGCTCCCCAGTCCAATACTTCCAGCTCACTCTCTGTAAAATAAACTATTTAAACTTTTCTTGGTGTTTCTGCTTTTGGGTGCAACTAGCCCCCCTGTGACACTAACATGATTGCTCGGTATGTATTTCTGAGATGCAAGTATAATTTTCAACCTAAAAATGGCCAAACTAGGGGGAAAAAAGGAAAATCTTAAATTATTTTATAATTTTAACTTTTAGTAAAATGACTAGTCTAACCTGTCATTTCAAATACAATGCTTTTTATTGGCTCTTCGGCTATAATCCGATGTGTTTACATTGATTTTATATCATTAACAAGCACTGTCCCAATCAAACATATCATTCAAATCAAATACCGAAAGAACCATTGAAATTCAGAATCTGATCTCATTTTAAATGGGCAATAAAGCTTTGTAAACCATAATTTAAACTGAACATATTTTTTTGTTGTATAATTATTTAGTCTGTAATTCAAAATCATTGTAAATGTTCTTTAGAGTTTCCTAATGGCTATAACAATAAATAAATGCATAAATAAACAAATAAAAACACAATCTTTATATATATTTATGCATTATTTGATGTAATTTCTTTCTTGATATAAGAGAAAAACATGTTAATCACTGAAAAAAAAAGATCAATACAGTAACTCTGTATTCATCTAAACTACTTACATTTTAAAAGTACTTCTTCGTATACCCTTCTTTGTAGTGTAGTACTTGCTTCAGATCTACACTTGAACTTTCCATCATGCCTTAGTCAGAGGAGCTGAGCCTGGCCACAGCAGCACCCATGGGTCCCATCACCCAGGGCACCCTTCTCTGGATACAGGCCCCGTCTTGCTGGTGTCTTTTGTGGCCCGGTTGGAGCACGGGGACCTATTTGTTGGTGATCCGTGGTGACGCTCCCCTGACAGTGAACCTGCAGAGGGCCAGTCCGGACCTGCTCCCGGCCCCATGGAGCTCCAGACACCAGTGGATACAGTGTGAAGAGTAATGAGTCTGACGCAAAATTGTAACAAGACAGAGAAGGGGGATGGTATTTTTTGGTTGGGGGTCCGTCACCTGTTTGTTTCTATGGAGATGTCATTGCTCTGCCTAGAATGTTCCACAGTATGACATTAAACACTTCTAAAGCTTACATTTATTCAGTTACAGGTGGTTTTATAGCAGGGGTCACCTCTCCACAGATCTGAGCTGCAACTTGTTCTGGTCTCCATGAAAAATTTAATACCATAATGTGGCACATCTTTATAGAGCATCTGAAGGACACTCCACTAGAAAAGTTACACAATGCACCTTTAAAGGAGACATATTACTCTGTTTTCTGATCCGTGTTTTAATATTATTTCCTCATAACAAACATCTTTTTGTTTCATTGACGCATGTTTAACACAATCCCTCCAAATACAACTTTGAGAGGATAAATGAGAAGAGAAATGACATAAAGCTTTTGAAAGTCGATTTTGCAGTTGAGTTAAGTTGTGGTATTACTGTTAGAACAAATACAGCAAAAATACTTCATGGTTGTCAGCAGTGTGGCAAATGATGAGAACTACAGCTTTTTTTGCTCAAAGAAATGGTACTGAATCGGGTTGGGATGAGGCACAATTTCCACAAGACGAGACAAGATATGAGATTGGGTCCACGAGAACGAGACAAGATGAGATTTTAACACAATTTCTAATATATAAATTTCACCATTCAGTTTCCTCACATTTTTTTTTATTTAATTTTTACGGTTTTTGGAACTGTAAGATGTAACTCACTAGCCTGGGAATTCCCAGGCCGCTTCCGTTCGTTTCGAACTGGAAGGCGGCCTGGCAACTCGTCCAAGCGAGAGTCCCAGATTTAGGGCCCCAATCAGAGAGCGGGGGAGGTGTGGCAAGACAGTGACGCGTACCACATGACAAACGGAAGCTTGTAGTTTGAACTGACAACTGACATGATTGGCTATGGACTTACGTATACGCTCAATGATAGACATTCATAACGCCCAATAAACGGCCGTTGGCAATCGCTAACCACACCTCCGCTACGGGATTTTTCGAAGCGAGTTTCCAGACCCATATCTCACTTGTGATATGGTCAGGTGTTAACCAGACTAGTAACACACCAACACATAATCCTTTTTTGTCCAATCCAAATAGTATAAACAGTTGGGAAAAAACTCAGAAGATCATCAAGATTTTGTCTCACGAGATCTTGAGGTATGAGATCTTGTCCCATCCCTAGTACTGAATAGAATGTATTCATTTGTAATTTGTTAATACAGTACAGTACTGTATACATAATGATCATAGGCTCTGGAGATCGAAATACTGGATGTTAGCTACATGCTGTTTGTACTGTATCTAATTATAGACCTTTTATTGTCAGAGAATCAGGAAGAAAACAGAAAAACTCCACTGTATCAGGTACTAACTAAAAGCATTTTACTACTAGAACTACCTCATGTAACTAAAAGCACTTTTGTATTAGACCTATTAACTCAAAATTCTTGTAAAACTGTTGCGTCCTGCTTTGATTCTGTCACTGCTTCTGTTGTCATGTTTTCATTGTTGGTCTTTACATGTTTTGTACCTTGTGTTTTATCAACTTTCACCCCTGTTCTGTGGGACTACAGATGGAAACTAGCCTTGAACTAAATCTGGTGTATTTACAGCACTAGCTGTTCATTAATACATGCTGTCCCATTTAATAAATAAACTTAAACTTTAAACGTAAACGTTTAATGCTTATAAACTCACCTCTGTGAATAATTAGGATGCTCAGAATGCATAAGGTAAGTGAGGAATAACGTTGGACCACATCTCAAGTACTGCTTAGATAATGAAACAAATACAAACTGTAAGCTACCAAGCCCTATCTGCAACTTTTTAAGGTAAAATATGCAAAACAACATGTTGTAATGTTGTTCCCTCATCTCAAACATACCTGGAGTTGTGTTTTGTTTCATTCACACGTTTAACACACAAATCCTGCATATTTAGGCTGAGTTCTTCTCTCAAACAAAAAAACAGACCTTTCCACCTTGTGATGTCATGTGGTAACACAAGAAGTGCTCCACTGCCTTTTCAAACTACATACACCTTCACTAGACTCATTTGGATAATTTCAGTTTGAAAATTTCCCAGTCTCTACTGAACTAAAGGTAAAAGGAGCCGTTAACTTGAAAACAACTGCTTCATGACATCACAAGGAAACAGAGCATTTTGAGCTTTGGAGATGTAGACAGACTAATAATAAACGATTACTCAAACATGTGTGAATGAAAAAAACACAATGCCAGGTATGTTTCATTATAACATGGCTTAAATATCACAAGTCAATTTTGTGTAATATAGGACCTTTAAAAGTTGAAAACTGTTGCATGGAAACCTAATTTTTGGAGGTGTTTGGATTGTGCATTGGAGACACTCCTCCACCCACTCATTGACGTTGTATTTTCATGACCACTCCACACTGTGTACGCCTGTGGTTTTCTATTAAGATGCCTGCTCGGAGACGACTGAACCCAGTGTGGAGAGTCCCTCAAAGCTTAAAGATGCAATATGTAACTTTTTGGTTTGGGGGTCCATCGCCTGCTTGTTTCTATGAATATGCCATTGCTCTGTCTGAAATGTTCCACAGTATGACAATAAACAGGTCTACCTCACATTTATTCAATTACATGTGGTCGCCTCTCCACAGATCTGACATGTGGTCGCCTCTCCACAGATCTGACATGTAACTTTGTCAGGTTTGGTGGCCATGATGATAAAAAGGTTTATTGAGATATTGTGAAACATTCCAGACAAAGCAATGACGTCTCCATGGAGAAAAGCATTTGATGGACGATCCACCAGAAAAGTCACACAGTGCACCCAAAGGGGCTAAAATATTGAAGTAGATCTTTCTATTGTTTAAAGGTCCAGTGTGTAGGATTGATGATGCATTGGTGGATGGTGGGTATTGCAATTCCTGTCCTAGCTAAGGCAGACCTCGAGGGTCACCCGGGCTTGCCGTAACGCGGAGAGCTTGGCGTACCCGGAGGTGGGTTCCGGCAGCCGCGCGCACGTGTGAAGTGCACCCGGCCCTGTGCGCGGGTGGGGGGAATCCGGAACCAGACCGCGGAGGGCGGAGGTCGGTCTGAACCCGGGGTGCGGGCCCGCGCTGCAACAAAGCCCCAGCCACGGTAGGTACTATGTCCTTCTTCTTTTCCTCTTAGATGAAGGTGCTTGCTCCTGCGATGTATGTGCGGAGTAAGTGTGATCCGGCAACATGCTTGTCGTTGTTTATCCAAACGCATACTATCTCGTTGTGTGAAAACCACGAGCCCTTTGACAACTACTGTATAAAGAAAAGGCGAAGGCGGAGCCCAAATGTCCTTCTGCGGCTCTCGTAATCAAAATGGCTGCCTCCACATGGGGAAGATCCCCCTTTTATGTGACTATATCTAAGTCCAACAGAACACTTTGATTTCATGATGGAAGTGAAAAGGCTTGGAAAACACTGTGTTTTTGAATGGGTATCTTCAATTTCAGTAATTAACGGGTAAAAATCGTACACACTGTCTCTTTAAAGCACACTCAGAGTATGTTCTTGGTCCCAATATATTTAAGATTTTGGCTAAAACATTTACACTCGATTTCCCAATTTGGTAATTTTTTTTACTTTAAATTTTACTTCCTGGTTGGAAATGGTGACATCACACTAGGGATTTCCAACTGTTACCTCTAACGTACACATAAATGATTATCTGTCCAATGCAAATATAGAAAAACACCTTTATTTTGTATAAATCATGTTTAAAGTTAAAATGTGCATTTTATGTGTAAACTCTGCCAAACCTTTGGACATTATTCTCCCTAGTGTGATGTAATCAGTATGGAACTCTAAAATCCAACTTTCTACTTCCTGTAATTTTCAAAATGTTTTCCAACTTTTCTTCACAAACTGGTATAAAACTATGATTTATAATTACAATAGTTATAATCCTACCAAATTAAGTCAAAATTAGAGAATCATCACAAGGTAGAACCGCGTGTTTTCAGTTTTAGAAAAGAATTCAGCCTAAATATGCAGAGTTTGTGTGTTAAATAATGTTTGAATGAGGAAAAAACATTATAACGCAGCTCAGAAATGTGCATACTATGAACCCTTTAATATCCATGACTTTAACTTTGTGATAAGAATAATTCAGTCTATTTCTTGCAGTTCCTCAGGCTAGCGTCAACACACCGGCCTCTGTGTAGCTCCGAGCTGTTACAACACGCTGAGGTCTATTTGTAGGTCTTGACTGAGGCTGCGAGGACCTGCCCACAGCCATATTCCATGATTTATATGAAAAATACCCATCTCCGCCCACTTCGGGTCTGTGGTTAGCTCCCACTGGCACGCCACTCCTGGTATTTCCTGAGAGCGAGAGCTGCAGAGTCACACACGCAGCTCTGTCGAATAAACACGCTGCAGCTGAGAGGAGACAGGATGTAAACACAGGGTTTCTATGGCAGGACAGAGAGGACAAAAGAGACGAGGTTCAAATGCAACAACAACACAGAGAGGCAGAGGAGTGAGTCACCGCTACTACTATTTTGACGTCAAAACAGCAGAGGTCCTGTCAGCGGGACAAAACGGCGGATTTTAGTAAACAGAAATACACAATAACAGCGTTTTTGTAGGTTGGTGATTAATATGGGTTGAAAGTAATGAATTACAAATACTGTTATTGTATTTGAGTAGTTTTTCTGGGTAATTGCACTATTTTGAGTAGATTTTTAAACCTGGACTTGTAATGGACTAAAATATATAGTCATGTCTAAGGTCAGGCCTGGACTGGTAATCGGGCATACCGGGCATTTTCCTGGTGGGCCGACAGTCCTAGGGGCTGATGCCGTTCTTTTTTTTTTTTTTCTTAGAGACAGGCCCACAATTTAGGACTGAACCAGGACTAAACCAGGACTAAACTAGGACTAAATCAGGATTGAACCAGGACTAAACCAGGACTAAACCAGGACTAAACTAGGATTAAACCAGGACTAAACCAGGACTAAACTAGGACTAAACCAGGACTAAACCAGGACTAGTAAGGTCTAAACCAGGACTAATCAGGTCTAAATCAGGACTAAATCAGGACTAAACCAGGACTAATCAGGTCTAAACCAGGACTAAATCAGGATTGAACCAGAACTAAATCAGGACTAAATCAGGTCTGAACCAGGACTAAACCAGGACTAAACCAGGACTAAATCAGGATTTGAACCAGGATTAAATCAGGTCTGAACCAGGACTAATCAGGTCTGAACCAGGACTAAACCAGGACTAAACCAGGACTAATCAGGTCTAAACAAGGACTAAATCAGGCTTGAACCAGAACTAAATCAGGACTAAATCAGGTCTGAACCAGGACTAAACCAGGACTAAATCAGGATTGAACCAGGACTAAACCAGGACTAAATCAGGATTTGAACCAGGACTAAACCAGGACTAAATCAGGTCTGAACCAGGACTAAATCAGTGTTGAACCAGGACTAAACCAGGACTAAATCAGGTCTGAACCAGGACTAAATCAGCGTTGAACCAGGACTAAACCAGGACTAAATCAGGATTTGAACCAGGACTAAATCAGGTCTGACCCAGGACTAAATCAGAGTTGAACCAGGACTAAACCAGGACTAAATCAGGTCTGAACCGGGACTAAATCAGGACTAAATCAGGTCTGAACCAGGACTAAATCAGGACTAAATCAGGTCTGAACCAGGACTAAACCAGGACTACCGTAATTATGAGGGGCCGGTCAAGCCAAAAATGCCAGGGCCGTTTTTGTGTCCCAGTCCAGCCCTGTCTAAGGTCATTTCATCACTGTCTTCTGCAAAACTAGTTCTGCTGGAACATCTCTTATCATTGTATGTGCCTTACCTTATGGTACTTGCTTTCTCTTACCATCGCTGGTATGCACTTTTTTGTTCTTCTTACCATTGCTGGTACTAGTATTCAGGTACTGTATCCTTAACTATATGGTTACGTGTCAGATAAACAGATAAAAATTATCATGGGAAAATGGAAGTGATTTTTCTTTACTTATGTCAATATGTATAGATGAGTAATGGGGGTGGGGTTAAAAACGTTTTCTTCCCCCCACACCTTCTTGGATGTTACAATTTAGATTTTTCTTTTGTATATTTGTACTACCTTTTTCATTTGACTTTGATATTGTACAAGAATGTTTATGTTAAGATCGTGAATACTGATCTAAAACAACTTAATACAAGAAATAAGTCTGAGAAAAAAAAGTAAATGTAATTAGCTGCATTTAATTAGCTGAACACGGCTGTCTCTGCTTTTTTCTAAACCTATAAACACACAACAGTACTGCATCTCCTGCTCTGTTTGGACAGAGATCAGAAAATATGCAGTTTGTTGACCAAATTCAGCTTTAAACTGTTCTATTTGTATAAGATATTAAAAATGCTGCTAAAATGTGTTAAAAAGTAACTGGTAGCTAGTAGGGATGTCAACAATTAATCGACTTACAATTAATTGTCGATCAAGACGTTGGTCGAACAAAATGCATTAATTGTAATCGTTAATCGCGGACACGCGCACCCGCGTGGTCACGAAACAAGGCAACCGCGCACCGCGCTGCGCCAAGCTCGACTCACAGCCGGCCGCAGGCGCCAACGGCACTGCTCAGCAGCCCCGGTGTACGCGCGGCTGCTGAGCACGAGATCGAACCGCGGCGCCCGGAATGCGTAGTCTCAGCCCGAGCCACAAACCAGACGCACGAAACCAGCAGCGGCACGTGGTGGTTTAATCCTGGTTTAGTCCAGGTCTAGACCTGGTCCAGTCCTGGTTTAGTCCAGGCCCAGTCCAGGTTTAGACCTGGTTTAGACCTGGTCTAGACCTGGTTTAGTTCTGGTCTAGACCTGGTTTAGTCCACATTTAGTCCTGGTCTAGTCTCTTAGCCAATCAGGACGCAGAACACAATGTTACACTATTAAAAAAATGTTACACTATAAAAATAAATAAAAAATCCGCGAACCGCGATAGAGCGAGGGATTACTGTATTTTGTTATTCAGCATCAATACATTTGTCTGCTTTTTACTAAGGAATAATTAATTGAGGTATATACAATATAATAATACTATGATATATTTTTGACTCAGTGTTGTTACTATAGCTTATATTCTTAAAGGTCCCATGGCATGAAATTTTCACTTTCTGAGGTTTTTGAATGTTAATGTGAGCTCCCCTACCCTGTTTAGCCCCCCCTCCCATGGCTAAAAGTTGCGAAATGTCTAAACTGAGCATTTGCGGTCCTTTTCTGCGTTAGAAAAAAAAACTGCTGAAACGGGCGATTCTGAACAAGGCACCTTATTGACGTCAGATCGAAAAATGCAGCTCCACCCCCCGTCTGTGTCTACTCAGCGTCTCTGTAAATCACGCGAATGCGCTAGGCAATGCGAAATGCGTTTTTTTATTTGCCTGGAGGCACATCCGAGTGTTTCTAGGCTCGGAAGTCCTTTATCTGAGCCTCTGGACCTTTAAACAGCAGTGGTTTAATTTTATTTTCTGTGGAAATGTGTTTATTTTTCAATGGAACGCTTCAAATCTCTTCCTCCGCGCAAAAACGCGGAAATGGGTCAGAGCGGACAGCTGAGAGTTGAGAGCAGAGAGTTTGGCCACGCCCCCACCCTCTACTATAGGCCATCTCTGTCCTCCTCATTTGCATTCAAGCAACAACTCCCATAATGGCCTGTTCAGAGAGAGAAAAATTACTCTTTCTCATCTTATCTCTGTTTCTCTCTGTTTCTGAGTCTTGATTTTGAAGAAGGATTCATTTACAGTATTAGGGAACCATTAAGGAGCCATATAAAAGCATCAAGAAGTACCATGTCATGGGACCTTTAAAGACCCTATTGAAACACTAAAATTCAGGTGAAAAACGCTGCTTATCAGTTAATCGTTAATCGATCGATAAGGTCAATCAACTATCAATTAATGAATTAATCGATAATTTGCATCCCTAGTAGCTAGTACTCTGAGTAGTGTTATTTTTATTTTTACTTTTACATAAGTAATTTTTTAGAAGCAGACCATGTTGTAATTGAGTACATTTATAGCACTGTAACTCTAACATTTTACCAGTCGGACAATTTACACCAGCAGCGTCATATGCGCCTCCAACGGCTGTCATTACGCTATGCACTACTCAAATTAGGTTAGAGTTCTAATTGTGCAGCGTCTTTAGGCATTTTACCAGAGGAAAGACAGGAAATGGCCATGCAGTGTCAAAATAAACTTCCGATGCCCTTTCAAAATAAGTTCTCTAAAACCACTGCAGTTGTGTAAACACTGTGCTTCGGATCAGGAGCTCGGAAAATGACTCATCGTGGATGAAAATTTATATCACTTCACGGCATCAGACAGCAACTTCACAAGAACAACTTCTGAAGAAAAAGGCACGTGGTACAGACAGACTGCAATGCATTGTTTCTCTTGTTGACAACTTTTATACTGTGATTTAAAAGATAATTCATCCAATAACCAATGAGTCTGGAGTCACAGGAGCAGCTCTGGTGTAAAGTGAAGCTTTTAAAAGTACACAAGTATGCAGCTCTGCCGAAGTTACGTGCTGCTGACGCTGCTGATGTAAATTCCGGGTAACTGTAACTTATCCAAGTACAAATTTGCAGTACTTTCCACCAGTGGTGATTTGTTAATGTAACAAAAGTTTTTTGAATATGCCAATAATCAAGAGAATGTATCTCTGTAGTGAGAACTACTATGTTGTCATGTTTCTCAGAAAGTTCATTTGGAGTATATGGCCTTCATATTTTACACTGACATGTCCCACAAACTTCCTCTCACTCTGATGATGTGGTTAGGATTGACCAGTGTTTTCCTGAACAAAAATAAATAAATCAGGTGCAGGCCAGCAATTATTTTTTTCATTCCTACCGATTTTTCAGGTAAATGAGTTAAAAGTATACTTTATTCATTCTTCATAAGTGAAATTCATTCTCTGCATTTGACCCATCCTTCAACAGGTGCACTTGTGACAGTGGGCAGGAGCAGTGAGCTGCTTTTACAGCACGTAGAGACCATCTCCAGATGTTGACCCAGTCTTGGTCAGGGCCACTGCACCTGAGGGTTTGTCCTGTTGTATATGTTTTTGGTTTGATGAGGGAAATCCACCCGGACAAAGGATGGACATGAATACTCTGAACAGAAAGGGTCAGAAGGCCCAGGAGTCAAACCTTCAATCATCATAGATGTTTGTTTTAATTCATGTGGATCAAGTGGATCAGTGGATCAAAGGCAGAAACATACAGCATAGCATTATCAATGTTTGCCAATTAAGAAACATCTACTATCTGGCCTTGTCATACAACCCTTTCGAGTTAAAGTGGTACTTTTGCATGTGCCCTACTGCAAATAATATACAGTACCGATAGTAAGTGACAGAACTAGTAGTACTTATACACTTTTACAGACCGATCACTAGAGCTTTTATTTACCACTTGTTCCCCTTGCTCACGGTATCGGATACAGCGCTCATGAGTTTATGCATGTTCCTCAGGGTAGAACATGTAGTGATGACCCTTGTTTACTCTGTGCTGGTGAATGTATCAGTTACCTGACACTGCATTCAGAACATGTGTGCCTGAACAAGTTAGCAGGAGGCTTCAAAACAACCTGCTCTACAACAACACTCCACGCATTTCCACGTCAGCACCAGCAAAGAGCAGATACATGTGGAGGAGCAAATTAGGGAGGAGAGAGCACTTAACAGGAAATGGATGATACAAACTGAAAACAGTGAGTGAGAAGATAGAAAGTGTTAATAGAAAATTGTGCGGATATTGGGTACTAAGGGAAAACAAGTGGTGATGTGGTGGAGGAGTATGAGATGTTCTGAGGAAGTGATGGAGGAGAGTGAGATGGTTCTGGTGATGGAAAAGAAGGTATATAGTGTTTGAAGAAACACTATATATCTTGTTCTGGATATTGGACACGATGGAAAAGCAGGTTGTGATGAGGTGGAGGAGGACTGTGACGAGAGTAAGGAGGTGATAGAAGAGATTGAGATGTTCTAAGGAGGTGATGGAGGAGAATGAAATGTTCTGAGGCGGATGATGGAGAACAGCGTTTGTTGAAAATTGTGTGAATATTGGATACGATGGAAAAGCTGCTGGTGATGGAGTTTGGGAGAGGGAGATGTTCTAAGAAGTTGACGGAACAGAGTGAGGTGGATCTAATTAGGTGATTAGGAGAAAGATGGTTCAGATAAAGTGATGGAGGAATGTGAGAAGTTCTGAGGAGGTGATGGAGAAGATATATAACATTTGCAGAAAATTGTGTGAATATTGGACAGAATGTGGAGAAGAGTCGGATCTCAGAAGGTCATGGAGGTGATGGCGGAGGAGATAAATAGCATACGATGGAAAAGCAGATCATGATGGGGTAGGGGAGAGTGAGATTTTCTGAGGAAGTGATGAAGAAGATTGAGATGTTTAAGGAGGTGATAGCAGAGAGTGAGATGTTCTGAGGTGATGGAGGAGAAGATAGTAGGGGTGTAACGGTACACAAAAATCACGGTTTGGTACGTACCTCAGTTTTGAGGTCACGCTTCGGTTCATTGTTGGTACTGTATGGAAACAACATACAAAACCATTTGCTTGTTGTTTATTTGTGTGTTTATTAAACCAAAAATTTGTTTTAGCATTATACAATAGGGAAAATAAAATAAATGCTAAGTGCTGCTTGGTAATACTAATAAGTTGAATAAAATATTCTCAAATAAGAAACAAGTGTGTTCTTCATACATGGGCTGAGTTTGCAGAACGTGACTCATGTTCCACTCAGGGGTGATGTGATGGGCAGTCACAGTTATCTAGCTCTCGTTAGCTCTAGATGTCCATCCATCAGTTGTGAGTGCTACTGCACATGCTTTTGACAATCATAGCTTGTTCATAAAGGTCTGGTATTTTCTGGCTGAAGTGCGGACAAGTGGGTACTTCATACCGAGGCTTAGTCACCTTTAGCATGGGTTTAAAACCAGCAATTTCAAAAAAATGAATGGTCTTAGATCCTATAAGATGCTATAAAAACTCCAATGGATGCTGTTATAGCTTTGGCCCGATCTGAGTTGGCAGAGAGAGGCTGCTTGAATGTCGATGTCAGCTGTGTTTGTACTTTTTTTTTCTTGTCGCAGTGCCATTGATATTTGCACTGGGCTGGTGCCGTTTCAGGTGAGTTTTCATGTTTGACGTGCTGCCGTAAACGTACGCAATCTCAGCTGAACAGTGTTGGCACAATGCCCTTGTTTTATCCACCTGCCTTTCTCCGTTGCAATATTTCAATCAATCAATCAAACAAACAATATTTATAGCGCTTTTCATAAAAATGTAACACAAAGCACCAGTGATTAAGGATTAGAAGATTGACTTTTATTGATCTCACACAGGAGAAATTGTTTGTACATTTGACCCGGGGACCATCCCCAGGATTTTGTTGTTTAGGCTTGATCAGGACCCAAGCTGGAGGATTTTATCTATGGCGCATGTTTTGGGTTGATGGGGGAAGTGCCCGGAGGAAACCCACCCAGACACGGGGAGAACATGCAAACTCCACACAGACAGACAGACACACACAGGCCCGGGCGACCCGAACCTTCTTGCTGTGAAGCATGAGTGCTAGCCACTTGTGCTGTCAACAGAGGAAAAAAAAAAGACAAACAAACAGACGAACAAACTGACAAACAAACAAACAACAAAAAATGTAACCAGGAAGCCGAAGTGTTCCCAAACTTTGCGACAGGGGAGGGTCTTCAAGCTCCGGTTGGTCACTAGCCGTGGTTCAGGGCACACACACTTTTTTGCAGTGTGGTTTGGGAGAGCTCTTTGATATCCACAAGGGAACTCGTCTGTGATCGGTACGCCATGAGACGTCACCTCCACATGATCTCAGTGGGGCTTAAGGACCTCAAATCATGGACAAGTTCTCTCATGAATATTAAACAGCCTTCCCTAACCACCCCAATCGCGGACGAGTTCCTTCGTAACTATTAAAATTCACGCAAACTCACTCGTGCACAGCCTTGCACCAAACCGAACGTCCCGTACCGAAACGGTTCATCACGAACACATGTACCGTTACACCCGTAGAAGATAATGTTTGAAAATTGTGTATTTATTGGATATGATGGCAAAAAAAAAATTGTGATAGGGTGGAGGAGAGTGAGATGTTCTGAGTAGGGGCTGAAGGAGAAAGAGGAGGAGATTAAACAGGTGTTTTGAGGAGGTGATAGAGGAAAGTGAGACGTTTCTGAAGAGATGGTGGAATGAGTGAGCTGTTCTGAGGATTTGATGTGGGTGATGGAGGAAAAAATATATATTGTTTATAGAAAGTTGTCCAAATATTTTATACAATGGAAAAGCAGGCTGTGATGGGGTGAAGGAGGACATTAAGATGTTTTAAAGAGATGATGGAGGAGATTGAGGAGAATGAGATGTTCTAAGAAGGTGGTGGAGTCATGTGAGATGTTCTGAGGAGGTGATGTAGGAGACTGAGCTGTTCATACCTGTCCCAAAGCCCTCAACCTTACCAAATTATCTGTTCGTAATCCTAACCATAACCTGCTAGTGACTTAACATATTGTCTAAAGCTCCAATGCAAACTGTATTTAAATAAAACAATTGGAGGTTGGGGGTCTGTCACGTTTTATTCTATGGATATGTCATTGCTTCATTGCTCTGCCTGGAACATTCCACGGTATGAAATTAAACAGCTCTACCTCACATCTATTCAATTACAGGTGGTTGTATTGCTCAGAAATACCTGTCCTCAGATCTGACCCGTAACTTGGTCCGGTCTGGTGTCCATGGCGATAGAAAGGTTTAATACTATACTCCAGACAATTTCCAGAATTCCAAAGCAATAACATCTCCATGGAGAAAGGTATTTGACGGGCTCTCCACCAAGTTACACAATGCACATTTAACAGGGAGAAAAATGTAATGAAACTGTAACGTGTATAACTGCAAACGACTGCGTATTTGACAAAAAATTTGATCTAAAAAGAACATGAGCTAATTTTTACAAAAGCATAACAAGAATATAGCCAGGGCTGGACTAAAAATAGAATCTTGTCGTTGGTGATTTGAACATAAGCCTGTAGAAATAACAAACGTGCTAGTCTGGGTTTAGTCTGGGGTCTCTGTGTACATGCACACTCCTCTGAGCATGTGCGTAATTGTGGTCTCCATTACACAACTAACCACCATGTTTTTAGGCTCATTTCTTCAGAAAGAGCATGCATGTGCCAAAGAACAAAGCACAGGAAACCACAGCCAGTTTTTTTTTCTTACACTTTTATAGCATTTTTATATATTTTGGGCAGAACTTTGTTGTGGTGCACACTGTAGCATTTCTTGCGAATTCTAATTTGGACTTCTGAAGACAGCATTTCAGACAAAAATGGGTTTGGAATTTTCATGTAATAATATTTGGTTTGTTTGATTTGAGAATGTAACATTTAAAATAAAAAATAATAATAATTTAAAAAAAAAACAGGAGATAAGGTGAGGAGTGTACAAAAAAGTCAAATTCTTTATTAGGACTGGTCCATATCCTATTATATATATTATATTAAAGTGCATATGACAATTTTTTATTATTCTCTCATTTTGATTTAATTTGGTGAGATTGTAACTATTGTAAATTATAGTTTTACACCAAGGGAGAAGCTAATTGTGAGATTATAACGATTGTAAATGTAAATTATAGTTTTATACCAACAGAGAAGCAAATTGTGAAGAAAAGTAGAAAAATATGTTGAAAATTTCAGGTTCTAAAAACACACTCTAAACTTTAAACGTTAATTCAACAAAAAAAGAGGTGTTTTCTTATATCTGTATATGCCCAATCATAATTTCTGTGTATATTTGAGGGGATTTGCTAGGTAACAGTTATGGAATTCCCCAGTGTGATGTTATGATTTCCAACCAGGAAGTAAAATTTTTAAATGTCCAAATTTGGAAAATGTGTATGAATGTTTTCTTGAAACTGTGTTTCAGTAAAATGAATAGTCTTTATACTTTAAGTATATTACTTTCAATGCCAAATTCAGGATTATATAACATTTTAAACATGCTTTGCCCTTAGATTGTTGCAACAATATTAACTCCTCAGTGAGAGAAATAAAGACTTACTATTTGATCTGAGGTCTTCCTCCTGAACTCTCCCTCACTTGGAATGTTTCACAGTATGGTAATAAACTTAACTATCTCTATGGAAACGAGCAGGAGATGCCATCAGACCAAGATATGGGTCAGATCTGTGCAGAGGATGACACGCTGATGTAGGTGTGATTCAAGATTCAAGATTGTTTATTTGTCATATGCAGAATCAACACAAGGTCAACAATGCAATGAAATGCTTAGGATCAGTAGAACCGTTCTTTGAGCAATGTTCTTTGAGCAATAAAAAACACCCATAACTGAATGAATGGTAGATGATTAAGTTTAATGCCACACTGTGAAACATTTCAGACAAAGAAAAAACTTAGATAAGCAGGTGACGGACACTCTACCTGAAAAGTTACACAATGCCCCTTTAATATTTGATTGACAGTTGAAAATTGGAGATTCAAGGAGCTATACATTTCACAAACTGTTCTTTCAGAATCTTTAATACTCAGTGAGCTCCTTCACAGTTGAATCAAACCTTTTAGCTTCTTGTTCAAATCCCCCGTGTGTTTCTCTGAATGGATTAACCCAGCCTAAACTCCCCCTTCCCTCGCTCTCCTCCACACAAACCCGGCTAATGATCAGACCCTTGCTGCTCCTACCCTGCAAAAAGCAATATCTGTTGAAATGGTATTTGAGTAGATTCAACTTCAAGTAAAATGATCTACCAATGGAATAAGTGCGTTTTCCTTAACTCAACATTAGATTTAGTTTCTTATTATAAGTGCAAAGAGTTGTTTTTCTTAAATGAAGCAAAACAAATGTAAAGGTCCTATATTGAACAACATTATTTTATTATGTTATTATGTTGTTACATCATCAAAAACATATCTGAAATTGTGTTTTGTTTCATCCACGTTTGAGTAATCCTGGTTTATTAGGGCTTGTCCACACAACAATGTTTTTTGGTGGAAATGGAGAAGTTTGTATTCGTTTTGGCCTTTCGTCCACACAGCCCCGGCGTTTTGGGTGGGCAAAAACTGTGTTTTTTTAAACCAGGTCCCAGAGTGGAGAAATCTAAGGCTACGTTCACACTGCAGGGCTTAATGCTCAATTCCGATTTTTTTGTGAAATCCGATTTTTTTGCGAGGCCGTTCACATTTCCAGTTAAATGCGAATTGTATGTGATCTCCAGTGTGAACGCTAAACTCCCCAAAAGTGTCCCGCATGTGCCTTGGAGGACACGATGACGTCACACGCAGCGAACGCGCTCAATGTTTACGGAAGTAGCCTAAAGTTGCTTTCGTACCGGAGCCAAAACATGTACAGCTTATTTGTTTTAAGGAGGAGACGGAGAAGGACGAGGTTTTTGGCCACAGCGTTTTGCGGGGCAGTGGCAGCAACGTCTGCAGAAAGGAACATGTGGGTGCGGAGTCACAGGCATGATGAGCAGAACGTTTGTGCACATTTGTGAACGCCTACTTGTACCACTCTCATTGGAGGAAACACACTGAGGTCGGATGAATGCGACCTGGCCGTTCAGACTGAAGTCGCATGCCAAAAGATCGGATATGTATCGGATTTAGGACCACATATCCAAGTGGCCTGAATCACATTCGAAAAAATCGGATCTGTGTCGTTCACACTGTCATTAGAAGATCAGATACAGGTCGCATAGAGGCAAAAAAATCGGATTTGGGTCGTTTCAGGCTGCAGTGTGAACGTAGCCTAAGAATGCTGGGGTCGCGTTGTCGTGTTTAGGAGCAAAACGCAGCTTTTGGAAAGCAATGACGTTGCAATGCTTGTTTGTGGAAGAGAAAGGACTTTATGCACATGCACTCTTTGTAGTACTGCATTTCTGGTGGCTCTGGCTGTTTCCTGTTTACAGCGCCACATATCGGTGTGGCGTATGTATTACATCGTTTTCACTCAGCACTCCGTTTTCTTCTGGACGCGAATATTTACTGATCCAACACGTGTGTGGACGCAAATTTTTTTCAACACGCATTTTAAAAAATCCAGGAGCGTTGTCGTGTGGACGTAGCCTTTGTCTGTCTATATCTCTAAAGCTATAAATGCTCTGTTCCACCTTGTGATGTCATGGAGTGGTAGCTTTCAAGTTAACATCTACCTTTTACATTTTGTTTGGCAAAGATTGGCAATTCCAGGGCTGAAATCATCCAAATTCTATGAAGGTGTATGGAGTTTAAAAACACAGTTGCGCACTAACTGTATAACCAGATGACATCACAAGGTGGAACAAAGTGTGTTCTGCTTTAGAGAAGAACTCAAAAAATGCAGGGTTTGTGTGTTAAACATGTGTGACTGAAACTAAACACAACTCCAGGTTTGTTTGTCATGAGGAAAACATAACATAGATCAGAAAATAGTGTAATGTAAGACATTTAACTACAAAAAGTCTTGTTCCATTGGTAGATAATTTTATTTAAGTGAAATTTACTGAAATCATGATAAAACTTTCTACATACATGTGTTTAATGCCATACCATGAAACATTCCAGGCAAAACTGTAACATCTACATGGAGATAATCATCAGAAAAGTTACAGAATGCACCTTTAGTTTTAACTAGATTTGAGTTTTGGAAGTGCATATCTTGTCCTGTTCCCAATGTTTAGCCCTGTAGCCAAATATATCGACTTTAGAGGAGGAGCCGGTGTCAATAAGCCATCCTGCCCCCTGCTGGCTGCTCGGAGGGGGGGGTAGTCTGGGGTAATTGGCGGGACGGGTACAGGCACAGCGCCAGGGAATTAGGGCGACGTTTTAATGTGTGCTGCCATGTGCAAAGGCATGCATCTCGCTCGGTGTGATTAGGCCTGAGCAGCGTGTTCTGAGAAGAGGGGGGATCGGCCAATGGGAGCAGCCCGCAGGAAACGGGAGCGATTGAATAACACAAAGCCTTAATGCGAGCTAATAAAGCATACAGCAGAGAGGGGGGGTGAATGTCAGGTCAATGAAGGGGATGGATCAAGTGAGCAGTAGCAAAAACAATGGGTCAAAAGTATCAGAAATCAGATTTTAGTATTGAAACTGGTATCGGAAATTGGAGGCGAACTGAAAAGTTAGCTGGGTCAGATATCGGCTTCCAAATATCGGTTATATAAATTAAAGATCATATAACACGCCAAATTGACTCTTGTGAGGATTAAGCCGCATTATAAAACTGTTACCTCATCACAAACATACCTGGAGTTGTGTTAATTTACACGTCTACAAGCTCAAAATGCTCTAGTCCACATTATTATTGATTTATTATTGTGTCAAGACCATCACAGTCTAATGACTTTTTAGCTTTAAAGGTCCCATGGCATGAAATTTTCACTTTCTGAGGTTTTTGAACATTAATGTGAGCTCCACTACCCTGTTTAGGTCCCCCAGCCCCCCATGGCTAAAAGTTGCAAAATGTGTGAACTGAGCAATTGCGATCCTTTTCCGCATTTGAAAAAAAGACAGCCCAAACAGGCGATTTTGAACAAGCTGCTTTTATGACGTCACAAGGTTTCCACCCCCTCTGTCTGGATGTCCACCCCCTGTCTCTGGAAATCACACCCAGAGAATTTGGACCGGTGTACTGTCGAAATGGGCCGCCTCGTCAAAATGAGTGCTACTGCGCATGCGCACCACTCCTTAAGTGTTGTTACCATTTAAATGCGGTCGAGCTGAGTTCTCAAGGAAGAAATGAAGTTGTTTTCAACAGTGACAACGCAAGTAAGTAACATTTTAACAGTGTATTGGTTTTATTGTATGTTTTCACCAATTAAGCATGTAACGAACGATATGTGAAGGTTAGATTTGTGGCAGAATACGTCAGATGATAATAGTTTGGATTTGACATTTGACTGCATCGTTATTGTTCTCATTCCATCGTATTTTGTTATTTTGTGATGATAATGTAGAAAACGTTGTATATATATATATATATATATATATATATATATATATATATATATATATATATATATATATATATATATATATATGTTATATTATGTTCTCATTACATTTGTTTAATGTTCCCTGCAGTACAGTTTTTTCATTACACACTTTATTGTTTTCTAACAGGAACGCTGGATGTTTGTTCACCGGAAGATACGAGCTACTAGCTGCTAGCTGCGGCTTGTTTTTGTCTGGAGGCACGTGAGAGTGTTTCCAGGCTCGGATGTCCTTTATCCGAGCCTCTGAAACAGCAGTGGTTTAATTTTATTTTCTGTGGAAATTTGCCTACACGTAAGAGTATTTTTTTCACGGGACAATACAGAGCTGGACTTGCAAATCGCTTCTCCCTTCTTCCTCCGATACACACATGGAACAAAGAACAGCGCTAAACCAGGAAACAGTGGCGTATTTGGCCACACCCCACCCACCTGCACTGGCCTGTCTCTGTCCTCCTCATTTGCATTCAAGCAACAACGCCCAGAATAAAGTGTACAGAGCCACAGTCTGAATAGGGCTCCCTCCAAGAGGCTCTCTCATGCACTGAGGCTTGATTTTGGAGAAGGATTCATTTACAGTATTAGGGAACCACTAAGGTGCCATATAAAAGCATCAAGAAGTACCATGTCATGGGATCTTTAACATTTTGTACAGTGTCTATTATTTCTTTTTCATTAGTTGAGAAAAAATGAGTTATCTGGACCGGCATTCACTGACGGATAAACATGGTTTGAATTAATTGTTGCTGCCAGTTTTGGCCTTATATATTTACTATTTCATTCATATCTTTGATTTCTTTATCATTATTGATAAAATATCTTCGTGTTTTGGGATTATTTTTTGATGACAGTATTCAAAACATTTCATAGGGCTTTAGTATTATTCCTATTTTCTTCAGTAAACTTTGATAATATTGTTTTTTAGAATTCTTTATTATGTTTATCAATTTATTTTTTGTATTTTTTGGATTCACTTTCTGATTCAATTGTTCTTTTTGATATGAATGTTCTATGTTCTAGAGCATTTTTCTTTTTACATGCTTGTATTATCCTTTTTTATCCAAGGCTTTCTCTTCTTTCTCTCTTTGTGTAAACAACCAAGGGACAATGGTAGTCATACAACTCTTGAAAGGTTCCTAAAATGTTTTGAAAGGTTTCTAAAATGTTCCTAAAATGTTAGCATCTACTTCTGATTGGTGTAGGGTAGAGTCCCAGTTCTGATTTTTCAAGCCCATCCTAAATGCCTGTATATGGCCCATATCCCAGAACTGTACAGCAGCGATGGTTACGTCACACACAGAGACTGAGGATTATGTCACTCTGAAGTGCACTGGAGTCATTCTGAGCACAGACCAGCTCCTGTGGGATCACTGCTGTCCCCATGGCCCCTGGACCTGCTGGAGCGCCCGAGTATCGCCACGGCAACACTTTCCCATGAGGCAACGTTCCCAAAAGCGCACAAGAGGAGCTGCTCTGTGCTGGCTCTGAGGAGGATTATAATGGAGAGGTAGAAATGTGAAATACTGTCCAACTGTAAAAGCACACAGTATGTTAAAGGTGCATTGTGTAACTTTTCTGGTGGAGGGTCCATCAACTGCTTGTTTCTACAGTGAGCAGGGCTGCCTCTCCACAGATCTGACCTGTAACTAGGTCTGGTTTAGCCTCCATGATGACAGAAAGGTTTAATACCATACTGTGAATGTGTATATTTCCATGGAGAAAAGCATTTGACAGAGCCTCCACCAGAAAAGTTACATAATGCACCTTTAAAGCCATACTGGAAAAATAAAACAAGTTACAATAGATTTCTACAACTGTGATTGAATAGATACAAGATCTATTTGTTTAATGCCATATTGTGGAACATCCCAGGCATAGCAATAGCTGACGGCAGACCCTCCATCGGAAAAGTTGCACAGCGTAATGTAATGGTATTTTATTTGATCAATCATTATTTATATTTTACTTGTTTTTTTTGTTTGTTTGTTTGTTTTTCCCCAAGCTGTTACTGTGTGGACAGTGGGGTGACAGTGTTGACACAGACAGACTCGTCCCTCTCTCATTCATCCCCTATATTGTCCATACAACAATATACGAACAGTAAATGCCCGGACAAAAGCATCGGAGCTGTGACCCACGGGGGCTCAGGTGTACACTGTGGCATTCCTCTGTTTCCGTGACAATGGAGAGCTGGTGAGAGAGGGGGAACACGCTGGAACCTGGGCCCGTGGAGGATGAACAGAACAGAACAGAGCGTTCCCTCCACAGCGCCCCCTGGGGAGAGCACAGGAGGAGAGGTACTGGTACCCGTGGGGAAGATGAGGGGAAAGCTCGGTGGACTTGTTAGGTGTGTCATAAGTATAAAGGTAATGCATGAGCTGCCCTGGAGAGGAGCAGAGGAGTAGAGGGAGGGAGGGATGGTTGAGTCCGTGGGGGTGTCAAGAAGCTACAGAAATGCACATTAAAAAGCGTTGATTTTAAAAGGAACTGTATGTATACAAAGACTTAGCATAGATTTATTTAAGGGCCCATATTACCCTATTTTGTGATCTACAACTCTGAAAAAAAAAAGAGACCACTGCAAAATGATCAGTTTTTCTGATTTTACTACTTATAGGTATGTGTTTGGGCAAAATGAAATTTTTTGTTTGAGTCTATAAACTACTGACAACATTTCCCCCAAATTCCAAATAAAAATATTATCCTTTAGAGCATTTATTTGCACAAAATGACAAATGGTCAAAATAACAAAAAAGATACATGTTTTCAGACCTCAAACAATGCAAAGAAACAAGATCAAATTCATTTTAAAACAACATAATACTAATGTTTACACTTAAGAAGAGTTCAGAAATCAATATTTGGTGCAATAACCCTTATTTTTAATCACACTTTCATGCGTCTTGGCATGCTCTCCACAAGTCTTTCACATTGTTCTTGGGTGACTTTATTCTAGACTTGCGCTATTAATCGATTAAATCGATTAATTCGACTTTACAGTTCAGGACGATGTGTTTTTTATGAAAATCGATTTTTTTACAGTAGTTATTTTTTACACGCGAGCGGAACTAATGCGCGTCCACGTTTTACACGGGTAAGTTAGCGGGGTGTACCCAAACATTGCACATGCTAGCGCAGCTAGCAAGTCAGCTAAAGCCGGAGCTTATACCAAACAAAGGTGTTTACATCTGTTATATGGAACTGGTTCGATTTTCTTGTGTCGGACTTAGAACAAACGAGTGCTCACTGTAAGGTCTGTTCAAAAGCTGTTGCAGCACGAAAAAAATGTATCCTAGCACCGAAAGCTGTTGCACGCAGCGGAGTGGGAGGTCCGAACAGAATGAAAATAACCACTGTCCAGTCCCTAAAATATTTTTGAACTGTTTGCAATATGATAAGCACAGCCCATGACGGAAGGCAATCACACACACTGTTGTATGTTTGACCAAAAACATGATGTATATCGTAAAAGACATGGTGCCCATATATACTGTGGAAAAGCCCGGATTCATTAACATGGTGAAAGTTTTGGACCCGAAGTATGTGCTACCAATATTTTTCTTGTGTTGCCACAGCTGTATACAGACTGCACAAGCTAACATACATGAACACAGACAGTGGCTTTTCTGCATCACTCGAGGAAAAACTAAAACACAACACTACCCACTCCAGTCCATCTTTCCCACAATCAGGAAATAATTTAGCTCCATAAAATGCTTCTTTATAAAAGAAAGATATTTATATAACTGTTATTATTGCTATATATATTGTTGTAATATAATTTTGAGTTGATAAGGGGCAGATATCATAAGCTTATGCTTCTTTCTGTTCCCTTTTCATTCATATTTAAGTTATAATTGTATAGATGCAATTGTGTTGCATCTGTTATTTTTGTTTTGTTTTAACGAATGAAATAAATAAATAAATGAAAATGATATATATATTTTTAAAACAATAACAGCTTAATTGATGCTAGGTGTAATGTATTTGTTTTATAAAAGAACGTTGCATTGTTTTGAGCCATTTGTCTGTCATCTGTTATTTGTTTTGAGTAGGGCAGAGAAAAATCGATTAAAATCGTAAATCAGATTTTTTTTTTTATCGGAGATTTTATTTTTAGGCCATATCGCCCAGCTCTACTTTATTCCTCTCCTGGTGCAAGAACTGAAGTAGCTCAGCTGTGTTTGTGTTGGAATTCAACAGATACTGGAATGGAATGGCTGTAATACATGTATAGATGCTGATTTCAGAGAAAAAAAAGCAGTGGTCTCTTATTTTTTTTTCAAGAGCTGTATGTTATAATGTTTCCTCATCAAAAACACATCCAGAGTTGTGTTTTGTTTCAGTCACACATTTAACATACAAATCCTGCATATTTAGGCGGAGTTTTTCTCTCATACTGAAAACACCCTGTGCTCCATAGTGTTTTTAAACCCCATACACCTTCACTAGAATCATTTGGATGATTTCAGACCCGTAATTGCCAATCTCTACTGAACCAAAGGTAAAAAGTAGCTGTAAACTTGGAAACTACCACTGCATGACATCACAAGGTAGAACAGAGCATTTTGAGCTTTGGAGATGTTGACAGACTAATAAACCAGGATTATTCAAACATGTGTGAATGAAACAAAACACAACTCCAGGTATGTTTTTGAGGAAGTAACAACATTCTTACATGACTTAAAGCTCACAAGGGTCAATCTTGCATAATACAGGACCTTTAGCATTTGCCATTTTATTCTACTATATAAATCTGTAGCTATTTTTGCTGCTTTAATTATTTTGACTTGTATTACCATTTCTCTCTTGCTATTATATTGTAATGTGCTAGCTACTGTGTAATTTGCAAGTAATTTCCTTTGTGAGTCAATAATGTTTGTCTAAATCTCACATGAGCAAAATCTAAGACAAACAAGACTATCGCTTAGCTATAGTCTGTTTGACATGACTGGGGTCTATGTAGTGTACCCCTGTAGTATAACCTGCAGTGTACCCTGTAGTATAACCTGTAGTATAACCTAGGGGTGGGCGATATCTCAATATTTAAAAATATATTTTTTAAACTCGATATGGATTTTTTATATATCGTATATATCGATGTGTTTATATTTAATTCTGATTTCCTGCTTTGCTTGTTTGCCTTCTCTGTGCCGTGCGCACCCCCGCTCGTTCCTGACCCCTTTTTTTTCAGTGTTTATAGTTTATGCAAATGAGTCATGTGGTGTTAAGTTTCGTTTCTATAAAACGTAAGCAAATGTGCGACATTAAACACATTATAATCTCATTAAACACATAATATCAGACGGGCTGAAGTGGGTCTATAGTAGCTTGGTTTATATGTTGTAAAGTTTAGTAATGTAAAGTTTATTTATGCAGATTTTAATTAATAATCTGCTGCAGCGTATAACATACAATAGTATTTGGAAACGTTCTGTGAAGTGGTCTGTGGGATACCTCATAGCTCTTTACCTCTGGTTAGGAACATGGATCTATTAAAATAAGGAACATGGATCTACGATTAAAGGAACCTCCCGAGCTTCCTATCCTAAAGGAGCTCATGGTTATCCTATGGTTAATGCAAAGATGAGCTTGAGCTGTGTTTTTGAATAAAAATTAGGCAACATGTATTATTTCTTCCATTATTTTACAGTTAATTTATTATTTTTCTATATACACAGATTTTTTTTCTTTTTAATGTCACAGAAGTACTTTGTTCCTATACTCAACAAAAATATAAACGCAACACTTTTGTTTTTGCTCCCATTTTTCCTGAGATGGACCCAAAGATCCAAAATTCACTCCAGATACACAACACTACCATTTCTCTCAAACATTGTTCACAAATCTGTCCAAATGTGTGACAGCGAGCACCTCTGCCCCGCCGAGACAATCCACCCCACCTCACAGGTGCGGCACATCAAGATGCCGATCCGACATCATGACCAGTGCACAGGTGCGCCCCAGACTGCCCACAATAAAAGGCCACCCCGAAATGTGCATTTTTTTTTGCTTTATTGGGGGTCTGGGGACTCAGAACCAGTCAGTATCTGGTGTGACCACCATTTGCTTCATGCAGTGCAACACATCTTCTTCGCATAGAGTTTATCAGATTGTCAGTTGTGGCCTGTGGAATGTTGGTCCACTCCTCTTCAATGGCTGTGCGAAGTTGCTGGATATTAGTGGGAGCTGGTACACGCTGTCGTATACGCCGGTCAAGCACATCCCAAACATGCTCAATGGGTGACATGTCCGGTGAGTATGCTGGCCATGCAAGAACTGGGACATTTTCAGCTTCCAAGAATTGTGTACAGATCCTTGCAACATGGGGCCGTGCATTATCTTGCTGAAACATGAGGTGATGTTCATGGATGTATGGCACAACAATGGGCCTCAGGATCTCATCACGGTATCTCTGTGCATTCAAAATGCCATCAATAAAATGCACCTGTGTTCTTCGTCCATAACAGCCTTTGAAGAGGAGTGGACCAACATTCCACAGGCCACAATTGACAATCTGATAAACTCTATGCAAAGAAGATGTGTTGCACTGCATGAGGCAAATGGTGGTCACACCAGATACTGACTGGTTCTGAGTCCCCAGACCCCCAATAATGCAAAAAAAAAAAAAAAAAATGCACATTTCGGAGTGGCCTTTTATTGTGGGCAGTCTGGGGCGCACCTGTGCACTGGTCATGATGTCGGATCGGCATCTTGATGTGGCGCACCTGTGAGGTGGGGTGAATTGTCTCGGCGGGGCAGAGGTGCTCGCTGTCACTCATTTGGACAGATTTGTGAACAATGTTTGAGAGAAATGGTAGTGTTGTGTATCTGGAGTGAATTTTGGATCTTTGGGTCCATCTCAGGAAAAATGGGAGCAAAAACAAAAGTGTTGCGTTTATATTTTTGTTGAGTGTACATGGCCTACATTTCAACTGCACTTCAATAAAAAAGACCTTGTGGAATTTGGCATATTTGTTTTTGCAGTAGTTTTTGAAGGGTTATTTTTCCTGTACAGATATCGAGATATAAGAAAATATATCCATATCGCCCAGCCCTAGTGTACCCTGTAGTGTACCCTGTAGTGTACCCTGTAGTGTACCCTGTAGTGTACACTGTAGTGTACACTGTAGTGTACCATGTAGTGTACCATGTAGTGTACACTGTAGTGTACACTGTAGTGTACCATGTAGTGTACCATGTAGTGTACCCTGCAGTGTACCCTGTAGGGTATCCTGTAGTGTACCCTGCAGTGTACCCTGCAGTGTACCATGTAGTGTATCCTGTAGTATAACCTGTAGTATTGTGTGTAGGAGCAGCATCTCTCTTCTGTGTGTGGGTGAGGAGGAGGAGGAGAGCACAGTCAATGTTGTTAATGTGTGTATTCCCCTGAGCTTCATCAAACACTTGTACATTTAATTGTGCAGAACCTGCCGCACCTGCGCCTGGCCTCTGCAGGTGCCATTTATCAGCACTGATCATGCAACTGACAACACGGCATATCTGGCAACCTGTGGATCACTGTGAACTTTCTCAGTGACAGTTGCAACATGTCCAGTAATATACTAGAATGTTTAGAGATGGTTTAATTATTTATAAGCTTGTTTCTCAACTTTCAGATGATAAAAACGCTGTATAATTTGATGTAGACAGTACACAGCAGGTTAATTTGGACCGTAGGAGCTGATTTTACCATCTACTGCACTGGGGCAAAACAGATCTTACTTTACTACAAGAAAAATATTGGGTACAGTCCCTTTAAGCAGTAACCTGACAATCAAGATGAATGTCATGTATTTCTGAGTTCACAATTTCACAAAAATCCATCTGGCCCACCCCACACTGTTGCGATTGCCCCATCAAAGTCGCATTGTGGTTTGGGCGGAGTCAAAGATAAAGCTCCCAAAATGACCAAAAAAAAACATGGCGATCTGATGGACGGACTTTTGAGAGGAAATATAGTTTTGTGTATTTGTGGGCAGGGAAGATGTTTGCTTTTCTTTCAACTGGATACAGTGGTCCCTCTCTCTATCATGGTTCACTGTTCGCGGCCTCGCTGTTTCGCGGATTTTTTTTTCAATTTTTCAATTTTTTTTTTCAATTTTTTTTATAGTGTAACATTTTTTTATAGTGTAACATTGTGTTCTGCATCCTGATTGGCTAAGAGACTGTAGACCTTTGCCGATTGATAGATGGGGGACGTGGGGGACCGGGACTAGACCGGGACTAGACCAGGACCAGACCGGGACTAGACCGGGACTAGACCAGGGCTAGACCAGGACTAAACGTGGACTAAACCAGGTCTAGACCAGAACTAAACCAGGTTTAGACCAGAACTAAACCAGGTCTAGACCAGGTCTAAACCAGGTCTAAACCTGGACTGGACCTGGACATAAGCAGGACTGGACCCAGTCTAGACCTGGACTAAACCGGGACTAGACCAGGTCTAAACCAGGATTAAACCACCACGTGCCGCTCTTTGCTGGTTTCGTGTGGCTGGTTTGTGGCTCGGGCTGAGAGGACGCAGTCCGGGCGCCGCGGTTCGATCTTGTGCTCGCAGCCCCGGTGTACGCGAGGCCTTGCATGTGTGCAATGGTGAAGGGGTGCACGTGTCGCACACTTCTCCAAGGGGTTGGTGCGCGTCGCGTCCCGGGACGTGGCAGTGCTGTTGGATGAGCGCGGGGCTTCCTGCTGATCCAGTGACCCATGTCTCCGCTCCCCTCGCGTGTCCGGTGGGGCTTCTGGAGCCGTGTCTCCCCCCACGCTTCACTATTAATACATTTTGTTGAAAATCTATGAAAGTTTGAGTGTTTAAACGAGAGAGAAATGTGAGAAAATGTTAATTCCAGTCTGAGAAAAGTGTATAAAGTGTGTGGTGAGGCATTTACAGCCTTAAAACATGTAGAATAATTGTAAAATATAAAGTTGGCCGACTTCGCGGATTTCTCTTATTGCGGGTTATTTCTGGAACCTAACCCCCGCGATAAACGAGGGGATACTGTATAACTAAAGTTTGATTTCTCGTCTTTCTCGTCTCGCTGTTGTGACGCTTTGACCAATCAGATTCAAATATTATTCACAACGTTCCTCATGTCTAGAACTCCATTCACAGTGCTACACATATCAGTCTAGCATTAGCAGGTTACATGGGCATCTCTCAAAACGCACTTTCCGCAGTTAGTTCAGGACTCCGTGTCACAACTTTTAACAGGAACCCAAAACAGTGAACACTTCTCTGTGACCGGCCCCACACTCTGGAACATGTCTGTGGTGAATGAAACATGGGGTACATCTGATAACAGGACATGTAGTTTGTCAGAAATCTTCTTATAAAGAGCTGCAGAGCTTTCTCGGTGAAATAGTGGTGAGATGGCACTTCAAATCAAGGTTCGACGTGCTCCATAAGCATAAGAAATCCAGGGTTCTCTACAAAGGCGAATGGTAGGTCACTCATTGCGATCATTTGTGCTCCTGGCTGTGGTCTCCTCCTGTGCCTTTGCGCTGTCAAGGGGCATTTTTCTCTCTTTTTCAAACTCTCCTGCAGCGTGAGCTGACTCATCTTTAGCTGGGTTGCCTTTAACTCGCTGTATTGTGTCGGATGTTTGTTTTTGAGGTGCCGTATCGGTTTGTTGTGTTAAATGTAGCCCTTTCCTTTCCACCCCTTGCAATCCCAAGTTTACATATCCCACCGTTTGCTATGGCAATGTTGTTGTCATCAACTTTATAGTATTTCCAGACCGCAGACATACTCGCCAAACATTATAGCGTTCTTATAGCGCTCATTATAGCGCTCTTCTTACCTCCTCTTTGTACTCGCGCTTTGCGCTTCGAGCTGCCTGCTTCCGTGTATTTAACCAGTAGCGTGTGGAGTCTCACTCTGTGCCACTGCATAACCATAGATCTCATCTAGGATATGTTCAAAAATAAGATATACATATATATCCAATCCTGATCGGGAGGTAATGTCCGATTCCGATCGAGTCCGAAACCACGTGATCTGGGCCGATTTCCGATCACGTGATCGGATCGGGACATCCCTAGTGAGTTGTGTTGTCCTTTCTGTCTTTTATTTATTTTTATTTTATTTATTTTATAGTTTTGATAATTTTTTGTTTTATGTATTTTAATGCTTTTTATTGTTTTGTTTTTTTTAAAATTAGGATTCACTGTATTTTACAGTCTAAATTTGTCTCTGCACTCTGGAAACTATCAAGATAATGTACTGTATAAATAAAGTAGATTGGATATTTAAAAGGTTGTGAAGTCTTCCTCACTGAACACTTTCAGCACTCACCCTGCCACTCACCGCTGATTGGACCCCACCCCTCACATGACTGAAAACAGACCCGCCCCCCTGCCGCAGCCAATCGTAGCGCACCTACACATGTTATTGTTTTCAGCCCTCAAACCGCCAACCTGTCTGCAGCGACCCATCTCTCCCACGCTCACGCCGGGCTCTGAACGCAGCGTGTGAAGAGGGGAGCGCGCCAGGATCACTCAGGAATGTGCTGGCCTTGTTTTCCCAGCTGATGCACCAGGCCCCAGAACAGGCTCAGGTTTGTCAGAGCTCTTTGGGAATGTCTTTCACCTGGATGGAGTGTATAGACAGGCCAAATGAATTGTGACGGTGTGAAGACATGTGGACATGTGGAGATATGAGGAGAAGGCTTGGAACATCAGCTGGAGGTCAAGGACAAGGACAGAAGTGGTTCAGGAATGAGACTATTGTCAATTTTCAGTAGTTTTCCATATTTCCACCAAAGATTACACTGTAGTCTATAGTTGGACAAGTACAATAACTCTAAGATGCATTTAAAGGTGCACTGTGGAACTTTTCTGGTTTGTTATCTGGTGGTCTTCATTTGCTTTGCCTGGAATGTTCCTCAATATATATTATCAGTTTTAAACACAAGTAGCAGGTAACAGGTCAAGTCTGTGTAGAGGCAAGCCCACTCACAATAAGAATGCACCAACAAAACACGTGAAATAATAAATGGAATAAATGTGAGATAGATCAGTGTACTGCACAGTGGAGCGTCTCCATGGAGACACGCAGGCCCAGATACAGCAGATGATTTTATAGATTTTGGATCTGTATCTCTGTCTCTTTGGTTCAACTTTGTCATTCCATTTATATAAAACTACAGGCAAAAAAAACATAATTAAAGGGGGCTTTAGGTAGGACTGTAGATAGTCTGCACAGTCAATCTTCAAAGTAGCTGAAGTTAGGTTAGCCAGTTAGTTGTTTACATCATGACAGCAAGTGGAATTTGATGGGAACATTCATCCTACACAGCACGGGAAATGTTCACACCCATACTCCCTTTTAAAGGAGGCAGCGCTGTAAAGACTAGGTTTTCATTCTTGGCAGCAAGTTATAGCCGCTACAACCATGGGTTTAACAAATGGTTATACACACAATGCCCCTTAATTATTTGATCTTAAATTCACATTTGAAACAGTAAAGCTTTGAACATTAATTTTAGGTCTGAAAGTCAATGCTGTTGTGTTATTGAGGGTATAGTGGTTTTTACATCACAAAAAAATAACCTATGATCTATTAGGCCAGTTTCGTAGACGGTTTGAGGGCCAATAAAACTTGGAGTATTTGGAGCAAGAAGGTTCCGGGTTTGATCCCCATGTGGCTGTAAGATTCAGTCGCCCGCCTTTCTGTGTGGAGTTTGCATGTTCTCCCCGTGTCTGGGTGGGTTTCCTTCGGGCACTCCGGTTTCCCCCATCAACCCAAAACATGCACCATAGGTAAAATCCTCCAGCTGTGGTTGTGACCAAGCCTAAGCAACAAGATCATGGAGATGGTCCCCAGGCGCAGTCATGTGCTGCTTACTGCTCCTAACAATAGGATGGGTCAAATGCAGAGGACAATTTCTCCTGTGTGAGATCAATAAAGTCAATCTTCTTCTTCTTCTTCTTATTTGGTCCCCCAGACCCCTGCTTTATACTGTCCATACACTGTCTTGAAAATAAATCCCACCTCATTATGACCACACATATTTCACACACTCTAGCTCAGGCCCTGTGGAGATGACTCCACTGGTGTGTAAATGTGACAGAGATGTTCAGCCTGAGGCTGTTACATGAGGCTCAGGTGTTACAGTTAAACACGCTCTTATTCACCTCTGACACTAGCTAGTGCTAATTACAGCCTCACAAACAGGCCCGACCGGAGGGATGGGACGCTTCTACTCCATCTGCAAGTCTGGACATGAACGAGTGTGGCCCGGTACTCCCCAAGGGACAGATACTGAGAGACAGAGGGAGACAGAGGGAGACAGAGGGAGACAGAGAGGGAGAAAGAGGGAGAAAGAGGGAAAGAGATACTGAGAGAGGGAGAAGGAGAGGGAGAGATACTGAGAGAGAGAGAAGGAGAAGGAGGGAGAGATATTAAGAGAGGGAGAAAGAGGGAGAGGGAAAAGAGAGAGGGAAAAGGAGAGAGACAGAGAGAGAGACAGAGAGTGAGAGAAGGAGAAGAATGGAGAGACATTGAGAGAGGGAGAAGAGAAGGAGCGAGAGATATTGAACGAGGGAGAAGGAGAGAGAAAGAAGGAGAGAGAGAGACAGAGAGAGTGAGAGAAGGAGAAGGACAGAGAGATACTGAGAGAGGGAGAGGAGAAGGAGTGAGAGATATTGAGGGAGAAGGAGAGAGAGAGAGAGAGAAGGAGGGGGAGATAGAGAAGGAGAAGTAGGGAGAAAAAGAGAAAGAGCATGAAAGAAGGGAAAGATGGGACGTATAAGCATAGACTTTCACAGACACAAAGTTCTCTATCACTGCCGGTTGCTAAAACTTGAATCACCTAGCGAGACAATGCACCCATTTGTGGTTTGCCAGAAGCACACAAGTTCAGAAATCTCAACAGAAAGTCAGTTAGCTGTTAGTCCAGATGCCGGATTTACACACTAATTATTATCTAAATAAAACACCAAATAGTTAACACACACAACTTTTTTAAAGAGTCTTTGCTCTCACATAAAATGGTCCATTGGCTGGTACCTGCTGACTCCCTGTAGTCATCTAATGGCTGTAGGAAAAATACAAGGAGCCGGCTCCAGTGTTCCAAGAACTTCCCAGACTCGTCGAGTTGCATTAGAAAAACCTAGGGGTTTGACTACCAGGTCACTCAGCTCGGGCCTCTCTCTGTATGGAGTTTGCATGTTCTCTCTGCGTCTGGGTGGGTTTCATCGAATTTCCACCATAAAACTAAAATATGCCCAATAGGTCACATCCTCCAGCAAAAGTAGTCCTCACTAAGACTAGCTCAAGATCTGGAGATGGGTCCCCAAGCGTGGCATTGAGGTACCCACTCTTCCTGACAGACTGCCCCAGCAGCATTGCAGGATGAGTCAAATGCAGAGGACAGATCTCCTTACAGGGACAATAAAAGCTAGGTGTACTCTACCCAGTGAAAAGAGGAGTTGTCCAAACCCTGCCTGTGGACAGCGGGTCAGACTTACCTCTCCGTGAATACTTGTGTGTTGACTTGTCCTTGTACTTGTACACGGCTGCTTTTTGGAGAATAAATATCTGGTCAGATGGAGCACCTCATACGTGACAGCAGATGCAGCGGACTGGCCCGCACTCGCTGACTCACCCTATGGGCCACCCACGGCTCTGTGCACCCAGCTAAAGTCACACACTGTTTCCACGACAACCATCATTTATGCCTTCAAAACAACCTTTTCTCTCATCACGGCACACACACAAATCCTAAGTAGAACAAGATATACATGTGGATCGTCATCTTTCAACAACCAAACCTGCACAAGTGTTTCTGAAAAACCCACAGAACCCACAAAACATCTAGAAGAGACTACATTTATGTGAAAGAGCTCCTCTGGTGACACAGACTCCCCAACTTTCATTAGGATCATTATTATTATTGTGAAAAAAAAAGCTCTGGTCCCACCGGTGGCAGCCATACTGACTCAAAACATAGGATATCATATTATGTCACGGTAATATTTTTATAGACTCATTTTTATTCTCCGTAGTGAGTATTAAGTGGACACCAACATCATCTAGATAAGAGAAAAATGTGCAGCAAGTGGAATGAACATGATTCTTGAATAGGCCTACGAGTTTGACAAGTACATCAACGTTATACAATTTTCTTTTTCTTCTAAGCAGCCATATTCGTTTACATACACACTGACCATGCATGTCCCCGATAGGTTAAATCACTGGTGATCAGACACGTCTTTGTAAAGAATTGCAAAAGTGTGTATTCTGGATCCCAATGGCTAGTTTACTCTCCGTGAACAACAAACACCATGTTAACATAACATGTGGAATGTGCATGAAGCATGTTAGTAAGTAGGCCTACTGTCTTTTCTCCTATTTTTCACGTGATGTCATAAATCCGGAAGTTGGCCATTTTGGCAGGATTCGAAGCACCGCAAACAGTGCATTTATGCCGCAAAGTTTTTAAAAAAAAAGCAAAATTGTCAACTATTGTGGGGTCTAAAGCTGTCACAATAGAACAGACAGAGAAAAACACCTACAGTTCTATCGTTTACCTAAAGTAGTGACCAGCCAGGGTGAACAGACAGAGCATTTATCAAAGGAAAGGAGGCGATTGTGGATCGCCAGTCTCAAACAGAACTTGGATGGGAAAAATCCCAACAACATTTGCATATGCTCAATTCGCAGCCGGTAGGTATTTCATACTGTGCATTGTAATTGCTGATTTTGAACCAATTTATAGCGACCATGTTTACATAAACAAATACCGACTAAACTAGATCCAAGGCATAAATGTTAGTTGTAAATACTTGTACATGTACATTTTCATTTGCTTCATTAGCCCCTACAGTAAATTGTTTTACAATGTTAATATTTTAATCTTTGCAAAACATAAATAATAAAAAGCAATATACTCGTACTTAAACACGTTACACATGTAAAACAAGTATGCCTACCTTTGCCATCACAATATGCTTGTCGCCAATTTTACGCTCTCGGACCAGCCACAAACAAACTGGTTGTTCCCTCCAGACCTTTGGCGCTCTTAAAGATCCCATGACATGGTACTTCTTGATGCTTTTATATGGCTCCTTAATGGTTCCCTAATACTGTAAATGAATCCTTCTTCAAAATCAACACTTAGTGCATGAGAAAGAGAGATGAGATGAGATGAGAAAGAGTCATAAATGTCACTCTGGAACACTCCATTATGGGAGTTGTTGCTTTAATGCAAATGAGGAGGACAGAGATGGCCTATAGTAGGGGGTGGGGGCGTGGCCAAGCTCTCCGCTCCGCTCTGTGACCCACTTCCGTGTTTTTGCACGGGGGGAGAGATGAGAAGCCTTCCATTGAAAAATAAACACATTTCCACAGAAAATAAAATTAAACCACTGCTGTTTCAGATATCCACAGGCTCAGATAAAGGACTTCCGAGCCTAGAAACACTCGCAAGTGCCTCCAGGCAAATAAAAAAACGTATTTCGCATTGCGTAGCTCCTCCGCAGTCCAAACTCTCTGGGCGTGATTTACAGAGACGCTGAGTACAGACAGACAGGAGTGGAACTGCATTTGCATTTCTTTTTCCGAGCTGACGTCAATAAGTTTCCTTGTTCAAAATCGCCCGTTTGAGCTCTGATTTTTTCTAACGCAGAAAAAAGGATCGCAAATGCTCAGTTTAGACATTTCGCAACTTTTAACCATGGGGGGGGCCCTAAACAGGGTAGGGAAGCTCACATTAACGTTCAAAAACCTCAGAAAGTGAAAATTTCATGCCATGGGACCTTTAAGGTCTTGTGCTGTATATGGGCTAGCGAAGAAGACCAGGTAGTTGACAATGTCAGGAGAGCTTACAGCAGCAGAATCGACAAATCGCCACTGTCATTGAACAAACTTGAATCCATCTTATACGGATCTTCTTGCGCAATTAATTTGAGTTTTTTCATATAACGCGTCTTTTCTTTGGCATCCAACTTATCCCTATACAGCTGGTCAACTGTCAGAACTTTTGGATTCCGATGTGTAAGATTTCACTACCAAAATGGCCGCATATGTCCTGTTTTTCCGGGTTCATGAAAATGCTCTATAGAACTCAATCAGGATTGTGTATGTAGCTCACCTAGTGTAATAACGTAAGGGTGCCTGAGCTTTTTACTAACTCTAAATTACAATCAGAATATACAGAAATCAAATTACTTACTGCTCTACTCCAACATTTCACCCTCTAAGCATAAACAACAGCACTTTCAGTCACACACAGTAATAGAAACAACAAACAGAAGTAAATGAATGAATGAATACATTTACTGAGCGAGCACATTTTAAGGGAACATTTTTACAGGTCAAATGGTGACTGTGGACATGTACTAAACAGTTGTCTCTTTTTGTGATACTGTACCAAAGACTCACCATCACCAATCCCTCACAAGCAAGTTATAATGCACGCATCTTAAGAAGTTATAATGCAGTTATGACCCTGCAGGCCTGTGTAACTGGATGGCTGCTTCACTCAGTTCAATGTCATGTTGTTTACACCAGGGTCTGGATGAAAAAAGGCCACGTGTCCCATGATGGCAGCGTGGTCAAGTGCACTGGTCCTCTTCCTGCACGTCCCTCCCGTCCGGAAAGATGTCCCTCTCAAAAGGTTAATTTACAGTCTGTTAGCTCTTCTGGGTAACAAATGTTCATATCTCAAGCCGAGAACATGAAAACAGACTTTGTAAGCAGATGATTTAACTTCACAAGCCTAATTCCACTGAGAGCACCCGCTTAGCTAGTGAATGCTAAAAAACTGAAGCTAACGACTGGAGCTTTCTTCATATACTTAGTTACAGGTCTGTCTTCGGGCTGAAAAACATCCAAAACTGTCAAAATATGTTTAAAACAAGTCTCCATCTCCGACTATTTGACTAACAGCCCAGAGGTTTATTTTTCAGAGACGTTTTTTTTTTTTCTCTCAATGTTAAGCAGCTAGCGCTTAGCATACACACTTCCGGTTCAAAGTAGTGATGGGCGGATCGATACCAAAGTATCGATATATCGATCCTGATGGAGTATTGAATATGCATCGATCCTGGTATTAAAATATCGATACCAAGTCATGTTTTCTTACTGACTTAACTTTCAGTGTATTTAGTTCAAATTCATATGTGTTCTGTTCATTATTCAACCATTGCCACTTGTCAGGCACTACTTTTCCTTCCGCGTTCTCACCAAACGTGGGGTAGTACGTCATCCCGCGATAGACTCACTGCTGTGAGATTTCAGTCAAAGCAGCACGGGGCTGCGGGAGCCATGGGAGACCGCAAGAGAAGTGTGGTGTGGAGTTATTTCGAAACCGTGGACGATAATGTTGCGAAATGCAGTGTGTGCCAAAAAATGATCCGATATTGTGGCAATACCACAAATTTAAATAAACACTTGATCATAAATCATAAACCTCAGCCTGACGAAATGCTACTGACCAAACGACGACAGGAGGCTAGTCAGGCAGCTCCCTCCAGCACAGCAGCAACAGCAGTACGACAGGTCAGCTGCCGAGGCGTTTGAGAGAGGGAGAATCCAGGGAACCATCAACCATGTAGAAGACTAAGAGTAGTGTATGTGAGAGGAGAATGTGTATGTGAGAGTGAGAATAGTGATACTTCATTTGTTGTCTTTTTTCATAGGCTGCAAGTGCCCAACTTACAATAGATTTATTTATTTTATATTATTTATTTATTTGATAGGGAGAATGCACATTAATGAACATAAGTATAAACAAATGTAAATATGCCGAATTTTAGCTACAAATCTAGTTTTCATCTGCAGTCCCTCGGCAGGCAAATACATAAAAATACAATGTGCAACACAAGCAGCACAAACAAAAGTCTAGTGGTCACATTTGATGTCTGCATTGCCATTTTCATTTCATCAAAGATTTTTTTCAGATATCTGGTGTTAGAATGTGTGGAGCTAAGCCCTCTGGTGGAGCTTTGCGAAGCCAAGGTATCTAGTTAGAGCCAGGTTAGTATTTTTCTGTAGTATTAAAAAAATGTATGAAAGTATCGGTATCGGTATCGATATCGCGATTCTAACCCTGGTATTACTTGGTATCGTATCGAAACAAAAATAACTGGTATCGCCCATCCCTAGTTCAAAGTTAATCCAAGAAGGGCCAGCAGCAGCGGTACTTACTGTAGATTTTCAAAATAAAATAAAATAAACTTATTTTCAGGTGCTTTTAACTGAATAAATGAAATATGCCTTTAACAATATTTATGTAACTTAAAACTCACTGATGCCTTTTAATCATTTTAAACTGTAACTTATATTATGAACTTCTATCACTGTATTGTGACTGTATGTACATTTTTATGTAGGTTACATATAGACACATCAGTGACATGCGGTCATTAGAGGTCATCACAGAGGAAGAAAAAGTCAAATGAAAAAATAAATTAAATGGATATATTTATCCAATGATTTGTACTATAAAGTTATTTTCTATTTAATTTCGCATTTTTAATTCTTTTTTAAATTCAAAATCGCTGAATTTTCACTTTGACCGTTCAAATACTAGTGCAGAGAGGCACCAGCCGTTCGTGCCTCACATGGACTGACTGTGCTGTAGCTCAGCAGTGACAGATTCTGCGCTAAAGCGGCGGTGAAAAGGCGCCGAGTGAGGCATGTAGTTACCAGGGATTCTTCTGCAACTCCTGGAGCAGCAGATTAGAATAAGTGACACAAGATACAATTTAGGTCGTTTTCACACCTGCCTTGGTTGGTTCGTTTAAAACGAACCAGAGTTCGTTTGCTCCTTTGATTCGGACCTTTTGGGCTGGTGTGAATAAAAACCAAAAATCTCGATCCAGAGCAAACAAGTGAACCGAGACCACTTAAAAAGCTGGGTCTCGGCACGGTTCCATTCAAACTCTGGTGCGGTTCATTTGAGGTGAGAATGCAGACTGGACTCGATCCGACACAAGTTGGCTTTTTGTACTTAACGAGCTCCCGTCATATGACGACTATTATGGGAGACCAAGACGAAACGAAACTTACGAGGCTTACTTACGTTTTGCCTGAAGAGCAAGAGTCACAACTTGATGCGTGCATGAGCGCTGTCCTCCGTAGCCTCTTCCCCTGTGTCCTCGTCGTTTGGAAATTGATTGTACAATAGTGTAAACCTCATGATGCTGCTCAAACATGTGTGCGAACTGTAAAAACTGAGCAAACCATATCACTAAGTCTAGATTGAAAACAGCTCGTGACGCCATGATTCTCCTCCTTCCGTGTTTGGACACGGCTCATTTCTGTCCAATGGCTGAACGACCTCAGCACACGTGCTTTTGTTTATAGATGTTGGTTCACTTGGGAAAAAAAGTGCAGTGTGAAAGCGCACCGCACCAAAATTATTAAAAAAAAATAAAAAATATTTGGTCCGGACCAAAGCAAGTGAACTATTGGACTTTCCTGGTGTGAAAACGACCTTAGAGTTAGCAAGTCAAGTTTAATAATCCATTCAACTTCACTTTTTCTTCTTGTCTGGCCGGACTTTTTAATGGAGGAAGATTTCATATTCAAGCTCAAGCAGTTTTCTAAACTGGACTTTCGGTTGAAGCAGGAGGTTATAATTAAAGGAAGACCAACACCGGAGCTAAAGGGTCTGCTCCAGACTACGGGACAAAAGACTCGCTCTTTTCAAACAGCGTGGTAAGAAATCGTCTTTTCTGCTTTTCCTTCTTTTCTAATCCTGCTGTGACAATGTCTGGACTCAGATGGGATATTGTGACCTGAAAAATTTGCAAAGAAGCCTCGTTAAACATGAGCGGTCCACCGCTCACATTCAGAGCCAGATCGCACTTGTTTTTGAGATGCTAAATACTAAACTTACTGTATTATGACACAAGTGTGATCAATAAATGTTATAAGTCTGGATTTAAACACACTATATGACACAGTAATGCCATATCATGGAACATTCCAGGGAAAGAAATAACATCTAGTAGGTGGCACCCCCCACATTTCACCTTTAGGTAAAGTACAGATAGCGAATTTTTTGCCAAAGTACAGAAGAGTACTACTACTTCAATTTCATTACCTTCCACCACTGAACAGAACCTGTGCAACATCTGAAATGATCCGAATGCGTCCAGTGACGAAAAACCAAATATGACTCATTTTCCAGCACTTTTACCAGCAACATTTAGATTTCTACTTCCTGTATTTACCTTACCTCCTGTTGTGGTTGGAACTGGGCTCCACAATACCCCACAAGTACTTTTCATGAAAACAGTCCTTGGAATAACACAAACCTTGCAGGTGTTCAGACCTCAAGTACAGTTCCACCACTGTGACTCTAATAATACGCAGGCTCGGGGGCACAGATATGGAAAAAATCATAAATCACAACCAGACAGGAGTGACACAGAGCTGGGTGATCGGCCATAGCCCATTCTTACGTTTTATCTGACTTCCTACTGCCACTTCCTGTTGGCGCTTCCAGATTCTTGAGCGACCAGGAGAACGGAGCCAAGACCTCACTTAAGAGAAAGTCAGGACCTTTGGATGGGTGAATGGGAGGAAGTATCTGAGGAGTTACCGCCATGCCACGTACTCAGAAACAGAATCATGAAACAGAATAATAAATACGGGCATTACTGGATGAGTGTAAGGTGTTTTTTATGGAAAGCTTTGGTTAGCTACATGCTTTTTTGCTTTTTGTTTTGCTCGTTTTACGGTAATAGTTAAGTTAAGGTAATAGCTCCCATGTTATATCGTGAGTCATGAGTCTGTATAATATACGGGTTTGACCTTTTGAAATGAAATATATGAATTTTTTTTTACACTTTTTCATGATTTTCTAATTTTTTGAGCTGTGTGTGAGAGGTGAAGCTGTGTCCCTGTAGTTTTAAGGCCCTTCTAAATGTACTCTCCCAGATTCTTTATTAAAACGTACCAAACAATTAAATTAAAGGGGATTTTCTGTTTTTACGTTATGGACATTCTATTAGTGATGGAAAATGGTCAGATTTCCTCATCTCTCAGCCTCTCTCTCTCCTCTCCTCCTCTCTTTTCCTCTCCTTCCTTCTCTCATCCTCCCTTTGGCATCCTCATCACTCCCTCTTCTCCTCTTCTTCTCCCTTCTCCCTTCCCCTCTCCTTTCCTCCCTTCCTTCTTTCCTCCTCCCCCTCTCTCATCTCCAGACCTCTCCTCTCCCCTATCTTCTGCAATCCCCTCTTTCCCCTTTCTCTCTCTCCCCTCCTCTCTCCTTCTCCTCCTCTCCTCGCTTCCTCCTCTCCAAACCTCTCTTCCTCCTCCCTTCCTCTCTCCTCTCCAGACCTCGCCTCCTCTTCTCCTCCCCCGCTTCTCCTCTCCAGACCTCAAATTCTCTCTCTCCTTTCCAGATGTCTCCTCTCTTCACCACTTCACCTTTCCAGACCTCTTCTCCTTCTCTCTCATCTCCAGGTGTCTCTTCTTTCTCTCCTCCCCCTCTCTCTTCTTCAGACCTCTCCATCCCTTCTTCTCTCCCTCGCTCCTTTATAGATGTCTTCTCTCCTCCGCCTTTCCTCTCCTCCTCGTACCCCTCTCTCCTCCCCAGACCTCTCTTCTTTCTCTCCTCCTCTCCAGACCTCTCCATCTCTTCTTCTCTCCTCTCCCTCGCTCCTTTTTAGACATCTTCTCTCCTCCTCTCCTCCCTTCCTCTTCCTCTCTCCTTTCCAGACCTCTCCTCTCCTCCCTCTCTCCTCTCCAGACCTCCTCTCCTCCGTTCCTCTTCCTCTCTCCTTTCCAGACCTCTCCTCTCCTCCCTCTCTCCTCTCCAGACCTCTTTCCTCCTCTCCTCCTTCTCCCTCCTCTCCAGGCCTCTCTTCTTTCTCTCCTCCTCTCCAAACCTCTCCTCCTCTCCTCCCCCTTTCTCATCTCCAGACCTCGAGCCCTCTCTCTCCTTTCCAGATCTCTCCTCTCCTCCCTAGTTCACCTTTCCAGACCTCTTTCCTTTTCTCCTCCTCTCTCGTCTCCAGACCTCTCTTCTTTCTCTCCTCCTCTCCTCCCTCTCTCCTCTCCAGACCTCTCTCCTCCTCTCCTCTCCTCCCTCTCTCCTCTCCAGACCTCTTTCCTCCTCTCCTCCTTCTTGCTCATCTCCAGACCTCTCTTCTTTCCTCCTCTCCTCTCCAGACCTCTTTGCTCCTCTCCTCCCCCTCTCCTCTCCAGACCTCTCTTCTTCCTCTCCTCCTCTCCTCCCCTCTCCTCCCTCTCTCTTCTCCAGACCTCTCTCCCCCTCTCCTCTCCTCCTGCTCTTTTGTAGACCTCTGTGTTGCTTGTTGGGACAGCTGCTCAGATGATCGGGGCTCTCCGCAGGTTCCTGCTCCACTTTCTGAGTCAACACAACACCGACGTGAAGCAGAGCGGAGAGCTGCAGCGCCACATGTGAGCTTCAGAGCCTCAGGGCCTTTAACAATGACGGGACAGTGGGGGACATTTACAAATACAAAAAATTCATATCAATAATATTTTTTAACACGGTTTTGACATTTAATGCACAGTAACAGGCCCCAAAATGACAGTGTTACAGCATTTCAACCAAGATATAGAAGCACATGGATTATAAGTGCATAAATAATGTCTTAGAGGACCCTTATCCATGACATTATGCTTTAAAATATAAAGCATAATTTAATTATCGGACAACGCATCAAACGGAGGTGACCGCATTCTCTTTCTAAACCAGGACCAAAACAGGACTAAAGCAGGACTAAACCAGGACTAAAACAGGATGAAAAAAGGACTAAAACAGGACTAAGGTGTGTGTGTGTGTGTGTGTGTGTGTGTGTGTGTGTGTGTGTGTGTGTGTGTGTGTGTGTGTGTGTGTGTGTGTGTGTGTGTGTAGAGTGTCCTATACTATTTTGTATTGTATTAAATTGACAATACAGGTGATTTTGACTTAACATATATCCTGTGTATTACTGAATTATTTGAATGATTATATCAACTTTTTGTTATCAAAGCGTTTCCATTTTAACAAAGTACCTTCTAATTCTGACCATTTCAGAATGTTCTGCTTTCAAATGGCCACAAATTTTTCAAATGTTGTCAAATTTCCATGTGTAAGGCATCATTGGAAAGCTTAGAATCTACACTTTCAGAATATGTGAATAACTCAAAACATCTCCGGGATGACTTGTGTCTGGTTTTGCCACGGCCGGTCACGTATGCTATGTATACATATAAAAACAAAACAAAAATAAAAACAACTGAACATTCACACAGGTGGATGTTACAAAGACCTCCACGTCGAGAAGAGCAGCTGAGGTGGCTCGGGCATCTGTTCCGGATCCCTCCCGGAGGTGTTCCGGGCATGTCCCACCGGGAGGAGGCCATGGGGAAGACCCAGGACAGGCTGGAGGGACAGTCACTGCGTTCACATGGATGAGTGTAATCCGATTGCAAACGGATTGGGATCGTATCGAATTCATGTGCACAGACTAAGGATGGTATAGGGATTGGCCGATAGTAATCCGCTTGGTGTCGCCTTGTGCACAATATCGGATCGGATTATACTGCCCATGCGTGAGAGTTTTCGCCAGGGGTAACGGGATCGGATTTGGAGAAATCCAATCCGATCCTACCATTTGCACGCAGTATATGTTTCCCTGCTGGCCTGGGAACACCTTGGGGTCCCACCAGAGGAGCTGGAGGAAGTGTCTGGGGTGAGGGAAGTCTGGACGTCCCTGCTTAGACTGTTGCCCCCGTGACCCTGCCCCGGATAAGCTGAAAATGGATGGATGGACCCTATTACTCAGATTTAAATAAAAGTGTAAATACCTTCTTTAAATAAGCCAACAAAAGATGACCATATCCTATTAAATTTATCTTCCTGACCCTGCAAAGAGTATCTCATTTTTCCTAGATCCAAATGCATCATAACATCTCTGAACCAGTTCACATGTGAGGGGGCTCCGTCTGCTTCCATTTCAATAAAATCAATCTTCGTGCACTGTAATACCCGATGCTCAGATTTTTTTTTTCTCCAAACCTTTGAGTCAACTAAGTACTGCTGTAAGAAGGTTCAAATCAATAGGTTTATGTAGTTTTTGAAAATATTAGAAAAATATTTGACTGAAAAATGTAACAGATATCAATAATATTTTGAGGTGTAAAGGTAAAGATGCAGTGCGTACTTTTTCTGGCGGAGGGATCGCCACCTGCTGGTCACCATGGGGATGTGATTACTTTGTCTAAAATGTTCCACAGTATGGCCTTAAACTTAGTAACTTTAAAGGCAGCTGAATTTTAGAGTGAGAAATAGTTTATAGTCTCTACCAAGTGTTATTTCATATTCATATTATTCCAGGTAAAAATAGTAAGTGCGTGGTTTAAAACAACAGTCCCAACTGAAACCCAAAACACAAATGGAAATATAAGAAACTTGAACATGTAAAAATATGAATAAATCAAGTCAGTTTTAGCATTGGGGTGAGAGTTGTGAGAGTTGCTCCGTGGTTAGAGCCGTCATCCACAAACCCAAACGTTGGAGGGTCATTTCCCGCTTAGACCAAGTTTCGTTGTTGTGTCCTTAGGCAAGACACTTCACCCACTCTCCCTGGTATGAACAGGGCGCGTAAGTGTTAGGGGTGATTGGTGGTTCTGTCAGTCAGCCCCAGGGCAGCTGTGGCTACTGTAGTATCTTACCCCCACAGAGAATCATCTGTAAATCACATGTTGACTACATGTCATTCCAGAATTGGAGGACATTTTACCCATCAAATATTAAATAATCCACATACAAAATACTAAAACATACAGTTTCTGAGTGAATTTACTTGTCCTGAGACCAAATCTAAAAAAAACTAAGAGAAAAGAATGCTTGAAAATATTTTTTAAAATACCAAGTATGTCTGGAGTACCCCCAAAAATGCCATTGTCCCACACCTCTTATGACCAAACTGAATCTCAAATAAAACAGTTAAAATACAATTTAAATTTCTTTTTTATTTTGTATTATTTGTTTCATTGCCATCTCTTGTAACTGTGGAAACATATGTTTTAATAGAGGTAATATTTCAAAGGGTTAGGCACGCAACCCTGTTACCATAACATTTTTAGCCTGGTAGAAGAAGAAGAAAGCAGAACCACATGATCCCCTGGACTTGACATCATCAAACAGTTTTCCAAAAGAATGGGCAGAGCAAAGATTTGTCTTCTCTTCTATTTTTCATATTTTTATAACATTGTTAGCCTTGATTGAATGTCTCACTCTACCTCCTGCAACCCTGTTATGCAAATGATCAGAATAAGACAATTATTATTTTTTCCTTCCTTTTTTCCTTTTCCTTTTTTTTCTTTTTTCCTTTTTTAAAAGTTTTTCCTCTTGATTAGCAGTAACACCTAAACAGCTAGCTTCTACTCCTGAGATAAAGCTAACATTAGTGCGGATTTGCAACCCTGTTACCTGCAACCCTGTTACTGTGATTAGAGTAAATAAATAAATAAAACAAATAAATCATGTAATAAAAATTGTACCATTGATCCGTAAGCTGAGCTAATCAAGCATTTGATAGTTTATTACCTATTATTGATGAATATGTAGCAGAAAATCAGAAAAGTGAAGGTTTATTTTCCAAGAATTTTAAAGTCCAAATGTCCTACAATTCTGGAATGACCCATGTGTACATAAAACACAAAATCCTTGCATATGTGTATTGTAAAATATAAACTCCTCGAGAATCGAAAAGTTTAGATAAATGTTATTGTCATATGAGCTGACAATAACAGCTCTCCCCTCCACAGACGCTCTCCCCTCCGCAGACACTCCTCCTTCTCTTCTACTACAACAATATTTCATTTCTACACAAAGAAAGTGACGTGTGAGAGAGCGCACCCTGCAGTGTGGGAATGTGTCTGTTTGAGCAGGGTTTAGAGGAGCAGGCACAGCCACGCCCGGGATTACACCAGGACTAGACTAGGGCTAGACCAGGACTAGACCAGGACTAGACCAGGGCTAGACCAGGGCTAGACCAGGGCTAGACCAGGACTAGACCAGGACTAGACCAGGACTAGACCAGGACGACTCCAGGACGACACCAGGGTGAGACCAGGACGACACCAGGGTGAGACCAGGACTAGACCAGGACTATCCCAGGACTATCCCAGGACTATCCCAGGACTAGGCTAGGACTAGACCAGGACTACACCAGGATGACACCAGGGCAAGACCAGGACTATCCCCAGGACTATCCCCAGGACTAGCCCCGGGACTACATCAGGACTACACCAGGACTAGACCAGGGGTAGACCAGGACGACACCAGGGCGAGACCGGGACTATCCCCAGGACTAGACCAGGACTAGACTAGACCTGGGACATGAGACCTGACCTGGGATTTCCAACCACTAGAACAGATGAGAAACAGCAGTGAACCGTAACAAAGTACAAATGTAAAAGAAGAACTACAGTGGTCCCTCGCTCTGTCACGGTTCACTGTTTCGCAGATTTTTTTTATTTATTTATTTTTATAGTGGAAACTTTTTTTTAATAGTGTAACATTGTGTTCTGCGTCCTGATTGGCTAAGAGACTAGACCAGGACTAAACGTGGACTAAACCAGGTCTAGACCAGAACTAAACCAGGTCTAGACCTGGACTAAACCGGGAATAAACCAGGATTAAACCACCATGTGCCGCTCTTTGCTGGTTTCGTGCGGCCAGTTTGTGGCTCGGGCTGAGAGGACGCGGTCCGGGCACCGCGGTTCGATCTGGTGCTCGCAGCCCCGGTGTACGTGCGGCCTCGCGCCGGTCCTGCTGCTCTGTCACGGATTTGTCCACGATGAGGGGTGCACATGTCGCGCACTTCTCCAAGGGGTTGGTGTGCGTCGCGTCCCAGGACGTGGCAGTGCTCCTCGCGCGTCTGGCGAGGCTTCCGGGGCCGTGTCTCCCCCCACACGTCACTATTAAAACATTTTGTTGAAAATCTATGAAAGTTTGAGTGTTTAAACGAGAGACAAATGTGAGAAAAGGTTAATTCCAGTCTGAGAAAAGTGTATAATTGTGTGGTGAGGCATTTACAGCCTTAAAACATGTAGAATAATTGTAAAATATAAAGTTGTCCTATTTCGCGGATTTCTCTTATTGCGGGTTATTTCTGGAACCTAACCCCCGCGATAAACGAGGGATTACTGTATTGTAATTTGATTTATCTGTTTGTGTTCATTGCAGTGTGAGCGGGCTTGCATCTCCACAAACTTGACTCTTGGCCTGGAGGAGTGCCTCTTCCTGTTTGTCGCTATGGATTTAATCTTTCCACGGAATCATGCAGTTGATGTTCCATGGTGTTGCTTTAAACATGTTTTCACAGAGGTTAAACTTTAGATTTTATTTATACGTTACAAATACAGAAGATTAAAAGTGGATTTTCAATAGATAAAACAGAAGAATCCCTAAATGGTTTTATTACACTGGTTTACAAGCAAAATACTTCTGGAACAAAAGAAGTGACATTTTTCTTGGTTTAGGTCATTAATAAAGAAAAAGTAAGTCAGAAGTGCTGATTGGCTATAGTTTCCAAGATATAGTATTAGGTCAAAAACGGTACTTTATCAGAAGGGTTCAGTGTGTCTACAAGCAACCAGTTCTGTCTGAAAGCCTGTCTGCACATTCACATACATTCATTTTAATGTCTAGAGTTTTAAATTAACATTTTTACAATCAACGTCATTTACTCACCCATTGTACTTTGGTGTCATTTGGAGTATTTCCGGAGATTTTGGAGTTTAGCGATATCCGTTTAATGTGAGTTGTCGGAGCATACGGTTGCGGTCACCAAATAACACAAACTTTAGCACCTTTCAAATGATAAAAGTTCAATGTGCTAGTCTACACTTTCGTTTGAGTCAAAAGTGGCCTGTAATCCGATATCCAGCCATGGTTCCGATTAGATGACGTCATCAACGAGGACCGCACGCAATACTCCAAATGACACCAAAGTACAATGGGTGAGTAAATGATGTGGTTTTATCACCGAAATAAGGTCCAGATTGTAAAAACGTTGATTTTCCTTTAAAGATCCCATGACATGGTACTTCTTGATGCTTTTATATGGCGCCTTAATGGTTCCCTAATACTGTAAATGAATCCTTCTTCAAAATCAATCATAAAGAAGTGCAAGTTAAATATTTTCAAAATATAAATATTATTTTTAAGCAAAAATGCCTAAATCTAGTGTAAATGGATGGATGGATCTTGAATACAGTAGCTAACCAGCACAGTTATCGATTGATTTTCAGTTCATCTTATCAATATTAAATGAGATTTATCCACTTTTATCTCAGAAGCAGATCGAGTAAAGTGAAAACACTGAACAGGAGAGCTCTGAGGAGGCAGGGTCCAGTCTGGATCAACCCAGACTGGACCCTGGAACCCACCTCTCCTCCTCCTCCTCTCCACCACCTCTCCACCACCTCTCCTCCACCTCTCCACCACCTCTCCACCACCTCTCCTCCATCTCTCCTCCTCCTCCTCCTCTCCACTACCTCTCCTCCACCTCTCCACCACCTCTCCTCCACCTCTCCACCCCCTCTCCTCCTCCTCTCCACCATCTCTCCACCACCTCTCCTCCACCTCTCCTCCTCCTCTCCGCCACCTCTCCCCCTCCTCTCCACCACCTCTCCTCCCCTGCCTGGAGGTGAAGGGGCAGTGGGGTAAAGGTGAGTGCAGCCTGCTCGCCTCTGCTCAGCTCCGCTCTGGTTGTTCAGTAACACGGGCCTCTAGATCTGTGTCCGAGCAACCACATCACCTCTGCGCTACATTAGCAGCTGCGCTAATGTGCACACAACACCTGCTGCTGCGCTAACGGGCTAACAGGCTAACGGGCTGACAGGCTAACAGGCTAACAGGCTAAGTGCATACATCATTCATACACTTTGATTTGTTTACATTTTAATAAATGACATATTATATCATTTAAAGATCCCATGACATGGTACTTCTTGATGCTTTTATATGGCACCTTAAAGGGACAGTGTGTAAGATTTTTACCCGTTAATTACTGAAATTGAAGATACCCATTCAAAAATACATTGTTTTCCAAGCCTTTTCACTTCCATCATGAAATCAAAGTATTCTTTTGGACTTAGATATAGTCACATAAAAGGGGGATCTTCCCCATGCAGAGGCAGCCATTTTGAATACGAGAGCCACAGAAGGACATTTGGGCTCCGCCTTCGCCTTCAGCAAGGCTTGTGGTTTTGGGTAAACAACACAAGCATGCTGCCGGATCAGACTCGTAATGGATCTAACACGTGTTTTGGACTAAATTGTTTTACTGGATTTTATTCGCTGGATCCTTACGGACAAATTGAGAGCAAGTCTATGGTGAAATACAGAGTTTGACCTGTGCAAAGCATTCTAAGGTAAGCTAACCTCATTTTGTGCTTTTCCGTATAAAAGCCCCATGTGCTCGGGGAGTGATTGTTTTGCAGGGAAATGAATTGCATAGTCAAAAAGAGGAGACTGTAAGGTTTCATTTGATGTGTAGAGTGTCATGGTACATGATCAGGAATGTGTGTTTTCATGAGAAAAGAAAAAAAAAACGGGACCACGCTGCGCGCGGGTCCCTCGAGGTCTGCCGTAGCTAAAACAGAAAGTGCAATAGCACCATCCACCTATGCGCCACGAATCCTACACACTGGGGCTTTAATGGTTCCCTAATACTGTAAATGAATCCTTCTTCAAAATCAAGACTCAGTGCATGAGAAAGACACATGAACACAGTCAGAGTCAAAAATGTCTCTGGAACACTTTATTCTGGGCGTTGTTGCTTGAATGCAAATGAGGAGGACAGAGACAGGCCAGTGCAGCGGGTGGGGGTGTGGCCAAACTCTCCGCTCTTTGGTCTTTAGCGGTGCGCTGGCTCCACTTCCGCATTTTTGCGCGGAGGAAGATATAATAAGACACTTTCCATTGAAAAATAAACACATTTCCACAGAAAATAAAATTAAACCACTGCTGTTTCAGAGGTCCGGAGGCTCGGATAAAAGGACATCCGAGCCTGGAAACATTCTCACGTGCCTCCAGGCAAATAAAAAAACGCATCTCGCATTGCGTAGCTCGTTCGCGGTTCAAACTCTCTGGGCGTGAGTTCCAGAGAGTGTGGGTAAAAATACAGACAGGCGGTGGAACTGCATTTGCATTTTTCCTGGAGTGTGACATCAGAAACCAGCCTTGTTCAGAATCGCCCGTTTGGACTGTCTTTTTTTCAAACACGGAAAAGGATCGCAAATGCTCAGTTTACACATTTCCCAACTTTTACCTAAACAGGGTAGGGGAGCTCACATTAACGTTCAAAACCTCAGAAAGTGAAAATTTCATGCCATGGGACCTTTAAAACAGTTTGATATTAAAAACAAGACACTTTTGTAGAATCACTGTGACAATATGTTTTTTTTTTTTTGTTTTTCAGTTATCACAAGAACAGATAAAAGTGAGCAGAGATGAAGATTAGAGGAAAACAAACATCTGAGAACTCAAGGACAATCCAGATTTTCTGGAAATGCACGACTCAGTCAGAATAAAACAGATTAAACTAATGATGAGGGAACATTGTTAGAACGAGGTTACAAACTCACACAAGTCAGTTTCACATATATGACCCCTTTAATTTTTCTGAAATCAGCATCTCTACATGTATTACAGCCATTTCATTCCAGCGTCTGTTGAATTCCAACACAAACACAAAGCTGAGCTACTTCAGTTCTTGCACCAGGAGTGGAATAAAGTCACCCAAGAACAATGTGAAAGACTTGTGGAGAGCATGTCAAGACGCATGAAAGCTGTGATTAAAAATAAGGGTTATTGCACCAAATATTAATTTCTGAACTCTTCTTAAGTGTAAACATTAGTATTATGTTGTTTTAAAATGAATTTGATCTTGTAGTAGTAAAATAGTAAAATCAGAAAAACTGATAATTTTGCAGTGGTCTCTTATTTTTTTCCAGTCTTGCCAGTGTGACAAAATAATGCTATTTACTGTTTTTTTTAAATAAAGAAATACAATTAATATTATGCTGAATTGAGTTAAGCATTTTAGCCCGGCGTTCCACAATATTTTCTGTTTTAAATATGACCCCATGGAAAAAAGAATTGCCCACCCCTGGTCTAGAATGTTCCACAGTATAGATTAAACGTTGCAGTTTAATCCTGTATAAAGAAGTGGACTAAGGGAGGGTAACGTCGCCCGTAGTGGTCGGTATTTAAACGGAGACGAACGCGTGCAGCTATTGGGCGAATTTGGAGATACAGATTAGGAAACAGTGAAATAAAAACACCAGGATCATGTAGAAGGGATAGGGATTAATACGGACATTTTAAAACCCTGACAGCAGCAGTTACAGAGAGAGGTGACATTTTTTCAATGTAAAGTCAATTGGAATCCGGAGACGATGGAGCCAGAATCACGCCCATGCTCACTTCCTATTTGGAACACGGAGGCTTGTGAGTTAACTCTGTCCATTTATATATATAGTCTGTTTCTCTGGCTATAAAAATGAAACATTTCTATCTTCATGGAGATTGTTACAAAATAAATAATGCAGGGGACGTGCCTCTTCCAGGCTTTTTCAACTCATGTTTTATCCATTTTTGTTACTTTATCTCATTGCAAATAACTGAATCTAAAACTGACCATAAATAATCTCTTTCACACTTGACCTCACCTCATGACATCTTTAAAAGGCGCTGTACCTGATTTTTACTGTCAAAGAGTTTAAAGGGCCCATATTACGCTATTTTCTGATCTATTTTATAATGTGGTTTCCTTATGTGTTTTGTTTATTGATTAATTTGATCTTGTTTCTTTGCATTGTTTGAGGTCTGAAAACATGTATCTTTTTTGTTATTTTGACCATTTGTCATTTTCTGCAAATAAATGTTCTAAATGATAATATTTTTATTTGGAATTTGGGGGAAATGTTGTCAGTAGTTTATAGACTCAAACAAAAATTTTCCTTTTGCCCAAACACCTACCTATAAGTAGTAAAATCAGAAAAACTGATCATTTTGCAGTGGTCTCTTATTTTTTTCCAGAGCTGTATCTCAATGGAGACAACTTTAGGCCACATTACAGGTCAGATCTATGGAGAGGCAACCCTGTTCACAGAGAGAATTATTTAATTTTTGAGCAATGGACACATCCGTAATTAATAAATGCCTGATAGATGTGTTTAATGTCTACTATGGAGAACAATAACATCTCCATGGAGAAAAGCAGGTGACGGACTCTCCACCAGAAAAGTTGTGCAGTGCATCTTTAACATAAATATATTTAAAATTTTTGCTAAAAACCTTCCCAAGTTTTTTGTATTTGAATATAATTTTA